>CAXKVI010000005.1:13764217-14282209 GCA_964058755.1 Campiglossa producta | reverse complement strand
CAACAACAACAACAGGTCCTTTGTTTTGAAATTCGGGTATCGATAGAAATCCCTTCTAAGATGGAGCCCCAGCGGGTTAGTGGTTTAGAAAATGCTCGAGGTAGGTATGCCGGTCGTAAGAGGCGACTAAAATCCACTTCGACCCCGACTACGGGGTCAAAAAAATCGTTCCCAAGGCAGTCGGGTTAGTACCACAAAGCACTATTCACCGGAATGTACCGGATTCATATCCGGCAAAGGACTGTCTACATCCGTACAACCCTGTCTGGTCCGTCATGTAATTATAAGTGGATCTTCCGACTAGGCAAGGCGAAGTACGGCTACAATAACAACAACAACAAGATGGAGCTAATTTGTCCCTTCGCATAACATGAACCATGTCGAACCAGCCAGCGGAGGCTTTAAGTTTTTATTCGCTGCAACATGGTTAGATCAGCGAAAAGCTTCCACAGCTGCTCGTTCATCGCATCACATGGCAGGTGTCTAGGTTAGTTTAATCGTGATGCATTTTAGACTTTCTTTCGAAAAGCTCATATGCTTATTGAGAGGTCAACATGGAGTCATTGCAGGTGAGCTTTATGGGACTAGTGACATCAGCCGACTAATTTCCCTCGACAGACAAATATGGAGTTGATGCTTGATCCTTTTATTCAAGACAAACTAATATAAACTTAAGCTTTTCAAGGATTACTAAAATCAAAGACCTAATATAAGTTAAGTAGGCACATCGGATCTTCATGGATGCAACTCTTATTGGCGCTGTACCGTTTGATTTTGCAAATATTTCTTATAGAGGTCATCTTTAACGCGTTGGAACTCGCCATGATCATCGTACAAAGCATTTTTAAAGTATTGAGTAAAAATACGACTCATGTATTGATCCTTCAGTGAGGGCCACCAGCCTTCCAAGAACCCAATATGACCACCACGATTCGTTACAATAATAGCCACATGACTGCAATCGATTGTCGCTTGAATTGGAATACCTGGAAAATATGGAAGACATTTGTTTTGCATTAATTTAAGTAAATATTCGTTTGATAAGCTATTATTTACCCTCCATCGGTTGTAGTGGATCATCGGCAGCATTTAAGCAGAGAAGTGGCACTGCGATGCGAGGTAATTTATCAGGCAAAGAAGCATCCTTATAATAATCTTCAGGTGTGGGATAACCAAAATGTTTGATGGTGAAATGCACATCGAATTCTCGCATTGTTTTACTCTGAAAGGAATAAAATTAAAACATACATATGTATATTGGAAAACGAGGAGGAAGAAGCAAATGTTTCTTGACTTCGAGTCAGCTTTGAAGATCGCGGGAGCCGCTGTCATGACTTGTACTCGAGCGACCATTGTCGCTTTTATCTATCGCATGTTAAGATCCCATACGGTCAGCTCGAGGTGAGGAGACACTGGTTTCTAGATGGCATCCATTCCATTGAGCTCTATATATGTAGCTCTGAAGGATGACCTATGTCATATCAGGAAATCGGAACTCTTGCTGTTTACAGGAGAAAATGGTCTTAACCACTTGTTTGACATCAACAAAAACTTCCCTCGGTGGTTTTGGTGATTTTTGTGGATAGTGACGGTCCTTTGCCGGATATGGACGCTCCGGTACTTGCCCGACTGTAGTGGGAGCGTTCGATATGACCATTGGAATCTCGTTATCTCATCTCCTCCTTAAATGAGGCGGGAGAATATTGGTAATGAGAGGCATCATATCCGTAGATCACCCATCGAGTTAGCCTGTCATTACTTATGTGCATATTAGTCGCCTCTTACGACTGGTATGCCTACCTCGGGCATATTCTAAACCCCTAACCCGCAGGGGGCAGCACGTCATTTCCCTTTGGCGATTTTAGTTTTTTTTCGCTGACCGCCTGTGGTTACAGGGGTTTAACCTCCTGCTTACAGCCGGTGGTGCCTATAAAAATGGCCTCATTCATTTGAGAACGTAACTAGTGACTCCAAACTGATACGAAATATAAATTTTCTAACCCGATTGTTTTATTCATGATCGAGACACTTCACTACTTCTAAACGCCTGGACCGGTATTGATTAAGTTCTTAGGAGCACTCAAGCCTGCTCAAGAAGGGTTCAGATTCACAGTCCTCACCAAAGGATGATGTGGGCGTGGCATCTCCTTTACAAATACAGTTTTGTACTGTATATCTCTAGAAGTATTCACGGAAGAATATAGAAAATGGGGTATAGAGGACAGAATAACGGGGCGTGGCACCTCCCATACTAGTGGGATTTCCCTTCTCAATATCTCTGGAAGCATTCATAGCAAAAGGATTAAAAAGAAAATTAAGATATGAAAGAATAAAAACAAGAGAAAAAAGAGAATAGAAAAGGAGAGATGAACAGGAAAACGTAAACTTTATCAAATGCAGGAGAGGAGTGGGCAAGACAACGTCTGCAGAGCCCTCTAGTATTAAAAAGTTCATTGTCATACCGCTTGAATTCTTGTCTCATCCAGATCATGCTTTTGCTTATAGATTCCAGTTTTCCTTATAGTCGTTTGCATTTGTTGTGTCAATACCATTCCCATCAGACTATTTAGAAAAGGCACCTCCATACTATCAATGGCTGAAAACGATAAAAATAAAACTTTAAAATTTAACTTCAAGTAGCTAATAACTTCATCCCACCTTTATCCACCTCCCAAGGTACAGAGACAAGTTTGGCTGCCGTTATGTACTGACGAGCTTCCTCACTTTTGCGCGCCAAATAGTTGCCTTGAAAAAGTTTTTGAAATTAGAAACCTTGCTAGTGTAATTGTATCAAGTTTTTCTGGCAACTCTGACATTTATTGCAAAATCTGGTAACTTAATATTGTTTGCGAACAGGTGATATATTATTTTCATTTTATAAGAATGAAACAAATATCTATTTGAAAATATTTCAACAAAAGTGGAGATTTAGCATACCCTACAACTTGCAAAAAAAATGTAAATGGGAATACCACAAACTTATGGCTAAAAGGCTTTTGGTATCGACAGTACATATCTACTCACCCAGTACTAAACCACCCAGCGATATACCCGTCGCACCCATTTTGCAATGTTCTGGCACCTGTTTTCGCACATACTTCACCACCTCAGACAAATCATCCACTTTGCAAGCGTTATAAAGGAGTGGTGTTTTCACCTCAATACCACCCAGACCACGATTATTGAATACAACAACACGCATGCCAGCTCTGTTGGCCGCAAGCACAAATAACTTGACATAATCATCTTGGGAATTACCAATTAGACCAGGTAAAATGAGAATAAATGGTGAGTCGTCACTGCAATTCTCATCCAACCAATCTAGAGCGACTTCTCCACCATCTTTCAAAGGTAAAATTTCTCTAAAAATAGAAAGAGTTTAAAGGTCGGTTAGTAGCAGCTACAAAAGTGATGTGATCATAACTAATGAAATTTATAAATATGTAAATCATTTCCCAGCTAGTGGAAATAAAATATAAAACAAACTCACTGAACCGGTAGTTCGAAGCGGATAGACAAACAGACTCAAAAATTGCAAGACCCGGACGGAGCGAGCAGCTGCCCAGG
Source organism: Campiglossa producta (assembly GCA_964058755.1). Taxonomy (NCBI): domain Eukaryota; kingdom Metazoa; phylum Arthropoda; class Insecta; order Diptera; family Tephritidae; genus Campiglossa; species Campiglossa producta. The sequence goes on along the minus strand of CAXKVI010000005.1, from coordinate 14,278,642 downwards.
TTCTAGGGGGAACAAAATTGTTTTCGGGCTAGGGAGGTACCATTGGTAAGGTACGACTGTCGTAAAAGGCGACTGAAATCCACGACCAGGCTTTGTGGGTTGAGAGCTTATAACATTAGCCGGAAATTATGTTCCTGGTAGAAAAGGACCAATGGCTTTACATATTGAGCGCTCTCACCGTGCCGACGACTGGTTTAGAATATCCGTGTTGGTATCTTTGCCTTTCGTAACAGGATTAAAAGCCTCAAAGCGTAATGACGTTCAACTTGATAGTTGATCTACGGATATGATATCTCTCACCTCTCATAGCCGACCTTCTTTTTTCTTAAGGAAGTAGGGGTTGAGATGACTTACAACATGTCACAGCTTATGACTTATGACGTCACGACTGCGCTGCTCAGTCGGTCATCGCGAATTCGTCTATGTGTGCCCCACAAGACAGTTTGTTTAAATCACACCAGCGGTAAAATTAGATTATCTGTTTAAGAAAGGTATTGGTTTCAATCCTGCCTGGCTTCCAGAGATAAAAATCACCGGTTCTGCCTTTCCAGACGAATTATTATTTTTTAATCCGGACTATTGACATTCTCACCTCCTCATTGTCGCCTGTGGGATTTTTCCCATCGCAATTGGGGTTTCGTGTTGTTGTTTTTGTTTTTGTTAACAGCAACAACACTCCCCGAAGGGTTTGGAAAGTGATACCGAAATTGGCCGGCCTTGCGGTATTGCCCGATTGTCGTGGTACCGATTTGGTACAACCAGTTGAAACTTAAAGGTCATGTCCTCCCTCCACCCGTAAGGAATGAGAAGATGGGTGATGAGAGGTGAGAGGCATCATATCCATAGATCAACCATAGAGTTAACACGTCACCTCTGGCATATTCTAAGCCCCTAACCCGCAGAGGTATCGGATTCGTGATACACCTTGCGATTTAGACAAGACGAATGGGTATTCCCTCCATAACTTCAAAACGCTCTGTATTTCGCTCACGAGGTCGCCAATATTTTCCTTGATAGTCAGAGCTCAAGTCAGACAAACATCTGTACGAGAATAGGCATCATAACGTTAACTTACTATGAGTAGTTGTAGTGAACAATAAATTCATGTCGAATAATTACTCTTATTGCATTTACGAGGAACTAGTGATAAGTACGGGAGTTGAATAATGTCTGTCTTAGGCAAGTAACCGTACCTTCATCAGGGGCTATTCTCAATCCAAATAGGTCCTGTGAGTTTTCTATAAAAAAAAAAACGCTGGATCAGGGTGGCCACTAAAAAAAAATTTCCGCTGAAATCGGACCAAAGCCGAATAAACTTTACACTGAACAGATGTAGCAATTTGTAGCTGCTATATAAACAAATTGTGTCCGCTTACAGAACGGCCCAAAATACATTTATCGGACCAGATTTGGTCCGAAATGCTCAATTTCGGCAACCCTGCTCTGGATGTTAAAAACTAGTATTTATGATCCGATTGTGGTCGTTTTTGGGACATGGTTTAACAACAGCAAGAATAGTAGATATTTCAGCATGTAAAAAATTATAGCCAGGTAGCGCTGGTGTTTCGGCGCTGATCCGATTATGAACCAATTGAGGTCGTAATGTTTTGCCAAAAGCAAGAGAATACTTTTCCACAAAAAAAATTATCGCCAGATGGTACTGGTGTTTTGTTATTACGAAAACCCGTATTTATAATCCGATTGGGAACTTATCACCTGCCCCTCGTAAAATATGTACGACAAATGGCGGTTTTCTTATAATTTACTTAAATTACCTTCTATAGTTTATATCCGATAGCGTTGTTGATCGTAAAACACTTGCAATAAAAGTTTGTACACGACTGTCCAAACACCAAATAGTAGGCCAAAACTTCATGCTCAAAGATGGTATTTCCTTTAATAGGAAGGTTTTCAGCGGACCCTCTGAACAAATTAGCATGGGACGCTGTAAAAAAAATTGGTTAATAGATAGAAAACATGGCATGAAGTTGCGGTGCCCTGATGGTGAATAGATGATCGCTCTTGAAAAAAACTTGGTCTTAAAAGTTAGTTCTATGTGCTATGGAAGGGTTCTAGGAAGTTCTTAAAACATATTCTGAGATAGGACAATCGTCGACTTGGATATCGAAATTTTCCTTAGCACTGTAAGTCAAAATAAATATAAATTAGGGATGCTACAAATAAAAGTTTGCTGGAAACGGAATCAGAACCGAATTTTTAAATTTCGATTTATCAGATTTGCTATGGGAAGTCGAAGCAGGGTACAGAAAGCATATCTACATATGTATTTTTAAGCTAAAGGAGGGCTCCAAATAAAATAATGTTAAAAGCTGTCTGTAGCCGATATTTCAATCGATTTTCCAACATAATTCGACCTATAACCTTACTATGCTGAGGTATCCTCTCTACTGATCAACTTCCATTGTCAGACCTCTTAATCAAATGGAAGTTCGGACGAGGCTGTGTAACATCCCTAATAATCGAGTAAATTCCCTTTTCGTGTATGTGTAATCGCCTACAGTAAATTCAAATTACCCCATAGATCATGAACTTACCTTAACAACCAATAAGAGATAGTATGCAATGAACACGCAAAAGCCCAAGAATAATACATGATAACCGTGGAAATTTGGCAAATAATCGCTTTTGAACATTTCGAAATATAAGTCTGGAATAAGAAATAATAAAAATTAGATTATCTTATGCAATAAATTATAAATTTTTTTAAATAAAAGTATACACACAAATTTTAGTCAACATTCAGGTTTTATTCATTTAGACCTTAGAAAAATGAGATGAGTCTCTAATACCTGGAGAAAAGCGAAGAGGAGCGGAGAAGGGGGCGTGATACAGCCCATATGCAAATGTGAAAGGAGAAGGGCGGGATAGGGATAGGGACAGGGATAGGGATAGGGATAGGGATAGGGATAGGGATAGGGATAGGGATAGGGATAGGGATAGGGATAGGGATAGGGATAGGGATAGGGATAGGGATAGGGATAGGGATAGGGATAGGGATAGGGATAGGGATAGGGATAGGGATAGGGATAGGGATAGGGATAGGGATAGGGATAGGGATAGGGATAGGGATAGGGATAGGGATAGGGATAGGGATAGGGATAGGGATAGGGATAGGGATAGGGATAGGGATAGGGATAGGGATAGGGATAGGGATAGGGATAGGGATAGGGATAGGGATAGGGATAGGGATAGGGATAGGGATAGGGATAGGGATAGGGATTGGATGAGGGAAAGGTAAGGAATAGGAAGGGAAAGAAAAAATATGGAGCACAGAATAGTGAAGGATATAAACAATATTTTTTTCGTAAGCGGGGGAAGTGCAGGACACCGTCTGGTTAGGCGAAATTTTTGTGGTTTCAACTATTTCACGCACTTTCGTTCTCAACATTCAAAAAAAACCTTCCTTGTCGCATGGAAAAAGGCCTTATTTCAAGAAAAAAAAATTCCTTTATATGGCTCCAAAGATAAGTAAAATATTTTACCCACTTTAAGGAATAGGAGCTATTTAAGGGCCGCTTGCATAAACGCCGATAACGACTAATCGGAGTTTAATTGACGTAATTTGTTGGTAAGCTGTCAAGTTAATCACCGATTAGCCTTTATCGGTTTTTATGCAAGTGGCCCTAAGTTAAAGACAACAATGAAACAAAATTGAGGAAAAAGTGTTTAAATTAAGGATATTTTTCCTAATATTAAGTAAATCGAAATAAGAAAACTAGTTCGTTGTTTCAAGGAAATGCTTTTTTCTGAGTGTAATTACAGCTTTGTTTTAAATAATAAAAGCAGACCATTTTTTTACGAAAATATTACTTGTATTGAGGAAATTAATTTAAGTACAACATATAACCTAAATTAAGTTAAAAGTCTCTAAATAAAGAAAATTTTTCCTAACATTAAGCAAATCTAAAATATTGAAAATGGTTCCTGCTTCAAGCAAATGGTTTCTTTGAGTGCATTTCACGCACTTTCATTCTTCGATCACCCATTATAATTTCATGGAGTTTATCGACGATTTCTAGGCGGATTACTCCTTTGAAGCGACCTAGAGGTTTGACGTCACACGACGAAACAAGATTACCATTTTTTTATCTTAATAAAACTCAGCCGGAAGGTTCGGTTTGAAATTTTTGTCAGTTGACGTAAGCAGTTATAAAGCAAACTTGGTTTTTTTTGCACATAAAATTTAAACTCACGATTTTCACATAAAACACTTTCAAGCTGTTTTATGTTTTTGAATTACAAAAATTACCGTAACAAAATGTTTAAACAGCATTCCATTAGAAAATTAACCTCTAAGCTTTTACACAACTAACCAAATGACTTCTCTGTGGGACCTTTGTTATTCAAATTATCCGTATTGAACTTTTTTTCGTCGGTTGCACAGTTATCTCACATTTGTGGGGCGTTAAGCCAAATTCGAGTGAAAAATAACACAAGTGTTTACATTTCCAGTGATAAATAAATAAATCGCATATATAAATAGGAAGCATTGAATTTCATAATTGTTCTTTATTTATTTTGATTTTTTCAGTGTTTCGGTTCTTAATCCCCTCTCATTGCACTTAGTAAGTGCTTGGCATGAAATTCTAAGGTTTCTTTGCGTAAAAATCTATAAAATTTATTTTACGTTTCGAATTTTATCGAATTTACCGATTTTCATGCATAATCACTTAACACTCACCAATTTTTATTAGTTCTTCAAGAATTCAAAATTAACGAGTTGTGAGCTGAGAACAGCTGCTCTTATCAATTTGTAGCTCTTTAATTAAACTCAACGTCTAAAAAATTGTGTTTAATTTGTATACATTTTACACACACACTGGAAAATTCAATAATTTTCTAACGAACACCGATACCATGCAAAAGCGACAATCGGCTGAGTATATCTGACAGCAACGTTTGACTATCGGGCGTGAACAACTTGTGTAGATCAGCTGTCTGATTGGTATAAGCTGCCATATGAAGGTTTTGTTAGAAAAATTATATTAATTTAACACATCATAAACTGTTTATATGATGAATCGCTCGATGGCTTTATGTGACTGCTCAGTATAGTTTATGACAATTATCCCTCTCAGCGCTCTTTTACGCTGCAATATAACATCTGGGAATTTTCTCTAAGTTTTTCGTTAAGACTTTGGTGAATTTTAGTAAACAGAAAGTTTTTATAAAAATTTGAATCCACTATAAAACGCTCTGATGTAATATGAAGTCATGTGATTTAAAATATTATAAAGTGAAATTAAGTCATATGATATAAAATACTATGATGTGATTTGAAGTGATGCGACTATATCGTGTTAGAAGGCATCTATTAAATGTGATATGCGAAGACCAAAGAGGTTAGATCCCTAATCAATCAATCTAACCTCTTTGATACATACTACGACGTGATAGGAAATCATATGACGTAGAATACTATCATCAAAAATGAAACCATATGATATGCAATACTAAGGTGTGATTTGAAATAATGTGGTTTCAAATTTAATGGCGTGATAAGAAGTCGTATGATATAAATAATATAATGTGATATGATATATAATAATGTAATAAGAATGCAATCATATGATTTAATATAATGTGATATAAGAAATCATATGATGTGAAACGATTTTTTATGAAATGAAATCTTTTGACATGACATGAAATTTATTACTTAAATCATATGATACGATTATAAATGCTATCACAAAATAACAAATCAGTTCTTTTAAGTACTACGATGTGATATCAAATCATAAATATTCTATAAACTAAATAAAATTTGTTTGTGATGTGATAATAAATCATATGACATTCTATAAAGTATATAAAGTAGATTCATTTCTTTTTGTGGTATAATATAAAGTCATATGACATTCTATAAAAGATATTTAATAAACTTTATTAGATTGACTATTTTGTGGGATGTGATATCAACTCAAAATCAGAGTAACTTTCAGTTAATTGGTTCTGGATCGCACAAATGTCATTTGATTTTTAAAAACTTGGCATCATTGTGCTCTTTAAAGAGTAACGATAATAGTCAAAAAGAAAAAAAGTTGATGTACTGGCTGTAGGTACTACTTTTTATTAGCTAGTCTATGCCAAGAAAGCGACCTCAAAAATTTTTAGTTCTGATGGTTTTTGATTTAGGGTGCGATATAAAGGATATTCTATAGAGTATATTCGTATTTTTGTGTAATGTGATTTCAAGTCATATGACATTCCATAAAGGACTAAGTTGTAAATCAAATCTTTGAAAAGTTTGAATATATGTAAAAATTTCTATCCCCTGTACTTAAGTTGCTCCCTTTCGATTTTCTTTTCTTGCTGGGTTCGTTCTTTTCAAAAGAGAAGAATGCATGTAAAGGGAGCTAGCTGGTACGAAGTTTTCAACATTTTTTCGTTCTCTTATCTACTTTGTATCAGTGATGGTGGTTGTAGTGATTTTTGGCAAATTGTATGGAAAACCGAAAATGCAGTTTTGGAAAATTCCAAAGATGACTTTAGAAAAAAATCTAAAAACTCGATTTTCCACTCAAAATGTGCATTTTTTTTACTAGATATGGATAGGCCTCAAAACTATATACCTTTCATTTTTTATATTTAAATTAGTTCAAAATTTTTCATAATTGGGCAATTCACAAGGAGTGTCGTATTCGTCTATCGTTTTATGTTTCCATGGTTTCCAATCTAAATTTACAGAAGTTACGGAAAGTTTAGAAGGACATAGAATTATATTAAAAACTGAGAATTTTATAAGAAAAATCATGAGATTCAAACAAAAGCATATAAATTATTGAAACATGAAAATTTCGAGCGTGCTATAGTTATGAAACACACTATATATGTATATGTCTATATTTGTGTCTACCTTAGATGAGAAAAAAGAGTAACCGAATACATATATTCGGAGATCGGCTGTTACTTGCCGATAACCATGTTTTGTAGTTGGTGATATCTCCTTATCACCTCAATTATTGCTTGGGGTGTGTAGGTACCCAACAAACATTTTTAGCTAATCTCAATTTGAGATGCATTTGAGAACCAATCGTCTTCTCAAATTTCAAACGTTCGTTTTCAATTTGAGGCGAAATAACCGTTGATAGCGTTCTCAACCTAAAAGGCTTATTTTTAATATGAGGTTTTCCCTGATTTTCAAATTGAGAACGGCAGAATTTTCAAACGTTTCTCAAACTGAGCGGAGTGGATCGAAATTGAATCCACATAATCTCATTGAAATATTTATTCAGAGATGCCAATCATGAAAAACAAATACCCATTTTAATAAAAGGCGAGTTTCCATTTATGTAGTTAAATTTTACTTAATACTTTTTTTTAATTAATATAGTTCAACAAATAATCCTGTTATATAAACAACATTTGATAAAAATTGTGAATAGATGTTTTCTCAAACGTTTGAGTTTTTGGTGCTCGATGTTTGTTGGGTAAGTATATATTGTGGGCCTTATAGATCTTTTTATTTACATATACCTATCAAACTCTAAATCGAAAACTGTCAGAGCTCAAAATTTTTTTTTGGTTGCTTTCTTAGCATAGATCGCTTAATAAAAATAAGTTCAACTAGAGCATTAATTTATTTTTTCTTTTTGACTATTATCGTTACTTTTTAAGAAAGACCGTCATGCCTAGTTTTTAAAAGATAAGTTGCTTTTTTGCCATGTAGGAGGGTTTAAATTCAAGTTGCTCCGATTTGAGTTGTAACACTTTTTGATTTAGTGTGCGATATGGCTTTGAGTTCTGTTGCTATAGAAAAATTTAAAGATTTGTATATATGTATATATATGATAATCTAGTACATGATAATATAGTACAAAGGTATGTTAATATTTACGTATTTACAAAAACACAAATATTTATGTTTATTCAATTGATTTGTTTTAAAATAGATTATTAAATTAAAAAAAAAAAAATATTTGATTGACGTACCTTGTATTTAAATGAAATTTGTATAAATATTAGACTGGGCCAAAATTCAAAATTTCGTTTTTTTTTCAAAAATTATATTGATTTTCTTATTAAGAAAGGTGAAAAATATTACTGTAATTTTTTCAGAGGGTCTAGAGGTCTAGGTATCATCGCTAGTTTAGATTTTACAGACATAACCTCCAATTTGGTATAAAAACGACAAATTATTGTTGAAAAACCACGATTTACCAGAACATATTTTTGTAGGAAATTGAATTCCTTACAAAAGCTGCCTAGACTGAAATTTTCTCAGACTAGCCGTTTTCTAGTATTCTATCCTCAAACATTGGCATGTTTTTTGGATTATCCGTTTTTGGTTTGAAAAATTGCGAAACATGAAAAAATCAACATCAAATAAAGCTAAATACATATTCTTAAGCGAAATTGGCTGCTGAATACGAATTCGATATCAGAATTTAACAACGGGCCCGAGGTTCTGCACTAGCCTAGCAAAAAAGTCCAATATTATTTTGTGATGGTTTTGTTAGGTTAGAGAAGAACTGCGACCTGTTAGGTTAAATCTGATCACGGATTTGGATTTAGCTCGCCAAAATACATGAATACTGAGTTCACAGATCCGTCAACTTTTTTTTTTTTTTTTTTTTGTGGCTGCGTCATTGGAGGACTGTAAAACTATGTATATGATAAATGTATATTTTTGGTTATAATATTGATTATATAATGACAATTAGTCATGTAGAATATCAATAAACAAAATTTAAGGTAAGTGGCTATAATTACGTGGTATTTTGATTTTTTCGGCCAAATAAGGATTTGAAAGTTAATCTAATAAAACTAAAAATGTAGTCATGAGCATTTATCTTTAAGAAATATAAATAGACATAATTTTTTTTTTTCTAGCCTATATTTATTTAATAATACACGATCTAAAGATGATACTTTGGATAAAAAGCATTTTGTATGGGGGTAGCTTAAGTAAAATGCTAAGGAGTCCAATGAAAATTATTAAGGCTGTAAAAAATCATCCGTATGCTTTTATTTAATTTTTCTTACAATTATATATTCAGTGAACATTTATTAACTATTTTTTATAACCTCCAAATAAAATAAAACAATTTCTTCTACTCTAAATTGAATAATTCTGACCCACGGAATTAGGTACACCATTCGTTTTTCAATGTACGTAATTGCGTGGGTACCACGGAATTAGGGTATTGTAATACTTTTTATTTTCTTTATTCTAATAAACTTTTTATAAGAAAACCTAACGCAATACGTAATTTTATCACTAAATAAAGCCCCAAAGAAGATCCTGACGTAATTCCGTGGTATATTTTTTTTTACCTATTCTTCAATATTTGAGCCGTAAATATCTGTGGCGCGCAATATTTTAACGAAATATTGATGTTATTGAATTTTTGCAAATTCGTTATTTCCCAATAAAAAATAAAAAAAATAATTAAGCATTTAACTTCTTTATCATTATTTGGAATTCATATTTATAATAAAAAATATAAATTATAATAAAAATCTCGAATTAGCGTTCAAATCGCTACCACGGATTTATGTACCACGTATTTTGTACATGTTCCTTATTGCGTGGCATACGACGCATTTACATTACTTACAGCAGCTAGACGCAAAGCACGGTCGTTCTGTCGAGCCAATCAAAAATATATATTTTACATACATAAGTATTTGTTTTTGAAACGAATTTTTTTGAAAGTAAGTAATTAAATTTGCGTTCTATTTGTATCTTATTATATAAAACGTGCGAAATTTATTCCAAAGCCAAAATGGGAAGAGCTCGCTATACCGCTATACTGCTTCACTTTAAAAGCCTTATGATTTAAAAAAAGAGATACTTTTACTAAAAATAAAAATAAAAATAAAACAGAAAAAAATTAAAAAAAAAAAAAAAAAAAAAACAGAAAAAAAAATATATTGAATGAAAATAAAAATAAAAACACAAAAAAAAACAGAAAAAAATAAAAAAAAAAAACAAAAAAATAAAAAAAAAAAACAAAAAAATAAACAAAAAACAAAAAACAGAAAAAAAAAACATATTGAATGAAAATAAAAATAAAAACAGACAAAAAAACAGAAAAAAATAAAAAAAAACAAAAAATAAAAAACAAAAAACAAAAAAATAAAAAAAAACAAAAAACAGAAAAATAAAATATATTGAATGAAAATAAAAATAAAAACAGACAAAAAAAAAACAGAAAAAAATAAAAAAAAAACAAAAAAATAAAAAAAAAAAAAAAACAAAAAAAAAATATATTGAATGAAATTCTTATTTATTATTGAACTAACTTTTTTAATTTTATTTTAAAGCTTAAAGCATATTTTTAATTTATTTGTTATGTGTTAATGAAACCAAAAAAAGTATTACTGAATTAAATTTGTTTATTTATTTTAAAGCTTCATGTTAATGAAGTTATTTTTATTTTATTGCTGATTCATTTTCAAAGCCTTCTATAATTTAAGAAAAAGATTTACTTTGAATAAAAAAAAAAAAAAAAAAAAAATACAAAAAAAGAAATTATTAAAATAAAAATAAAACACAAAGAATAGAAAACAAAAATGTGTAGCAATGAAATATGAGTGTTTGCTTTATACCACGTAATTAGGGACAATTTCCCACGGAATTAAGTACATCATGCATTTTTTTGCCACGGAATTAGGGACATCTAAGTTAGTCACTAATTTTAATTATTATAAATATATTATTAGTTATTTTCAAATGTTGACAATTGAAAATAAAAGAAAATTGATCAATTAAATAGGAACAATACGATTTTTCAGGTTTCACTTTTTTGTTTCATCGTAGGAGGAGCAAAAAGTCAGAAAAATCCTTAATACCACGTAATAATAGCCACTTACCTTAGCAAAAAAATTGGATCAAAAACGCCAAAAATACGGAAATATGATTTTTTTTATTTAATACTAAATAAGTTTTGAAAGAGTAACTAAAAAAGTTGTTTAACCTTTTTTGTAGCCCACTCAATTTCCTTTAAGAATCTGTATCTGTCTTTTTTGTACATGAATATTTGCATTTTTGACAATTTTTGATAGAAAAAATGGGACGGCTAGTCTGAGAAAATGTTGGTTAATGCAACTTTTGTAGGGAATTCGATTTCCTTCAAAAATATGTTCAGGTAAACACCATTTACAACAATGGTTTGTCGTTTTTATACCTAATAAAGTCTGTAAAATCTAAACTAGCGATGATACACCTCTAGACTTTAATTTAAAAATCTGAAAAAATTACAGTAATTTCTTTCACCTATCTTAAAAAGAAAATCAACATAATTTTTGAAAAATCGAAATTTTGAATTTTTGGCCCAGTCTAATAAATATGCACAAAGCAATTGATGTATTGATGTTTGTACTGATGTTTACATATGTCTCACTGATGTGTACATCTTCATGAGATTATTCTCATTTCAATATCAGTAGTTTAAAAGGCTCGTTAGTACTTGGGTTATACTAGCTTTGCTTCTTGAAATCTCCAGCAAAGAACTGTCAGCAGAAGAGAGTCTTGTAAAAAGCTGGCAAAATCTCATTTCTGCTAATTTTTCGTCGAACAGGGTTCAGCAGAAACTTGCTGTTTTGCCATGTCACCGATCAGCGGTTCCTGCTTGCTAGTTTCTGCAATAGTTGTAAACTGTTGAATCGGTTGATTAGTAATCGGTTTGGTGATCGAAATTGTGCTTTCGAAACGATACGTTGCGCATACGTTGAGTCAAATGTCAGATAGCATCAACAAAAAAATAAACAATAATTTTGTGAAAGCGTCTGAAAGCGTGTGAAGTGTCTCCATCACTGTTTTTATTCATTAATAATAAATAAATGGAAATTTGCAAAAAAAGCGCCGAAGATTTTATTTACATAACCTAGCTATCGAACTGTCAAACAATCGATAAATACGTTGAGTGAAGGTAGCGAAAAAATTTTATGATTAGCATTTTGACGTAAAATTCAAACTGTTTAATGGATCAGAACTACTCAACTGTGCGTTTCCAAAGTAGTCACTGATTACTTATCGAAACAGTTGCGCTTCGAAACGCGCCCAATAACTTGCAAGGTGTTGTTCACCGGAGCGTACCGGATGCGAAAACCAAGTACGGAAAACGACTCGATTTCTGTTCCGATTGTTTGGCATGTAAGATAAAGTGCCAACAAAGCGTCAATTAATGCCAACTTTTCTGGATTGACGGCAAAGAAAGGTGTACAAAAATATCAAAATCAAATATGAATACTTCTTGTCCATATACGACACACTGTGGACTCGATGGAAGACATGTGTATTGGTAAACAAATAACAAATTCATATACTTATATAGACAGCAAACAATCAACTACACCACTATTCAACAATAGAATCAAAACTGACGTTTCAACTTTTAAGAGAACACGCAAAACATTTGCCACGATCAGTACGCTACATAAGATCGAGCTTGTCGCAGTGCCGGTAGCATAGAAAGTTTATATAGATTTTTTAAATTAATAAGCCACGTGCACTAGGACAACAATAAATAAATTAAAATGACTACAAGTGAGTGTGTGAAGAATATTAATTAAATAAAGGTTAAGAATAATATTTTCGTCTACAGTTGGAGGTTACAAATTGGGCAAAATTCTTATTGAGGGTAAAACAAAACAAGTTTATGATCTACCTGAACATCCTGGTTTGTGTTTGTTGCTGAGCAAAGACCGCATAACAGCTGGCGATGGTGTGAAGGCGCACGACCTGAAGGGCAAATCGGAGATTTCCAATACAACAAATGGTTTAGTTTTTGGCATACTCAATGAAGCGGGTAGGTAATGTGATATTTTGAACAAAGTTAGTTTTTGCAATATTCATAATATTTTTCGATTTGTTTAAATGTAGGTGTAAATACGGCATACGTCAAACCTTGCGCCGAGAATGCTTTTATCGCAAAAAAATGTGAAATGATACCAATTGAGTGGGTAACGAGACGTTTGGCGACCGGTTCGTTCTTGAAACGTAATGTTGGCGTGCCTGAGGGTTACAGGTGAGTTGTGATAAGCTTAAGTAAAGCTTAGAAACTCTATGCTTGCGATATCGAAAAACCGAGTTCTATACACAAAATTTTCAATTCCAAATCCAATTCTGGGTTGAAAAGAGTTACTCAAAATCTGTCTTGTTTGGACCTTTGTAGGATCTTGTAGAGGAATAATCTATTAGGATCGTTCCAAAGCCATACAAAACCGTTCGTTAATATAAACTGCACGATTGAGATCTCTTAAAAAAATTGTTATCAATATTGTTGTTTATAAAAATCTTCCGTATATTCGCATACGTTAATGAATACTAATAATCTTATTTTTCTGAACCCATCATGACCTTAACGAGCCCACATTCTATCTGAGATGCAAGCAGAAATACATATTTAATAAAATAACAAATTTCATAATTTTTTTTAATTATTACTCAATTAACTTTCTAGATTTTCACCACCCAAACAGGAGACGTTCTTCAAAGATGATGCTAATCACGATCCACAATGGTCTGATGAACAAATTATTTCAGCAAAATTCAATTTTAATGGTCTTTTGATAGGTGAGCAGCTAAAATTTTAATTTTTTAATCATATCAAAATAATGTTTTAATGTACCCCAAAAGGACAAAGCGAGGTGGATATCATGAAACGCGTTACACTGTTAGTATTTGAAATTTTAGAGAAAGCTTGGGCCACCAAAAATTGTGCGCTTATTGACATGAAAGTGGAATTTGGCATTGATACAGAAGGTATGACTTGTTTGTTGTTATTATTAGCTTATTATGTTTAGCTACGATATGATATCACATTATCCAAAATCATATGATTTGAAGTTCATTATCTACTTAAATGTGGTAGGATAAAAGTTTACACTGTATGATGTGATATAAAATACTATGATGTGATATTAAGTCATGCGACTATAATATCAAATCTAGGATATAAAATGACATGACGTGACCAAGGAGAGTATATTAATAAGAGGTGTCAGTTCTCTCTCATGATCTATCCTCTTTGACGAGACATGAAACCATGTGAGATAAAATACTCCCATGTGATATGAAGTCATGTGATTTAAAATATTATTAAGTGAAATAAAGCCGTATGATATAAAATACTATGATGTGATTTGAAGTCATGCGAATATTGATTGATAGAAGGCATCTATGTACAAAATGTGACACGAAATCGTATGATAATGCTATTAATAAGAAAACATAAGACAAAATACTATGAAGTGATAAAAACCTGACATAAAATGTCATCATGAATAAAATACTATCTTTAAAAATTAAATCATATGATATAGAGAGATGTGATTTGAAATCATGTGATTACAAGTATAATGGCGGGATAAGAAGTCGTATGACACGAAATTTATTACTTAAACCATATGCTATCATGAGATAACAAATCGATTTTATAAAGTATATTATGACGTGATATCAAATCATGGACATTCTATAACCTAGATACAATCCTATGTGATGTGATATCAAATCATATGACATTGATATATTTGTGTTGTGATATCAAGGCATATTACGTAATATAAAGGATATCCTATAGAGTAGATTCCTAGTTTCTTGGTAATGTGATATCAACTCATATGATAATCTATATCTTATTATATGATATGATAAAGTTTGAAGTTATGTTATGTTATGGAAATATATGACTTATGTGATAAGATATTTATGATGTTATATATATTCAAACCTTTCTCCACTTCCAGGCAACATTGTGCTCGCCGATATAATCGATTCGGACTCCTGGCGTCTCTGGCCATCAGGCGACAAACGTCTAATGGTGGACAAGCAAGTCTACCGCAATCTCGCCACAGTCACCGAAACTGATCTAGATACAGTAAAACGTAACTTTATCTGGGTTAGTGAACAACTGAAAAGCATCGTTCCAACTAAAGATCATTTAGTGGTCATTCTAATGGGCAGCGCCTCTGATACGGCACATTGTGAGAAAATTGCTGATTACTGCAAGCAATTGGGTGTAAACACAGAACTACGCGTCACCTCGGCACACAAGGCGCCCGAAGAAACATTACGCATTATGCGCGAATACGAAAGTGTTATCAATAATTTGGTATTCATAGCTGTAGCAGGACGTTCGAATGGTTTGGGACCGGTGTTATCTGGCAACACTACATATCCTGTCATAAATTGTCCACCTTTGAAAGCTGACAATTTACAAGTTGATGTTTGGTCGAGCTTAAATGTGCCATCCGGACTGGGCTGCCCAACTGTATTGTACCCTGAAGCGGCAGCTTTGCATGCCGCACAAATTTTGAGTTTATCCAATTTTATGATCTGGTCCAAATTGCGTGTCAAACAGTTGAATAATTTTGTTACATTATTGAAGGCGGACAAAAAAACTCGTGGCGTGCGTAATGCTTAGCTTAGATTTCTTCCTTTTTTTACTTTGATTTAATTTTTTTAAGTCTTGTACATTATTATTACCGTTATAAATAAATGATATACATATAAATGTATTTACTGTAATATGGAGATCTTTTTGCCCAATGTGGCAATATCTTTTTTTTAAGACTTTCTAATTGGGGGTTGCCACTTCGGGTGGTTTCCAGAACTGCCACTTATCCCTTTTTTCAATCTTGAGCATGATATGCCGATATGGGTATCAAAACTATGATTATTTCCAGTAGGGTTGCCAGCTAGTGCTGCCACCTAAGCCCGTTTTATTTATTCGGTCGTATGTCGACCAATATCTCGGCAACGGCTGAAGCAATTTGTATAAAACTTGCCATATGGATACTGTGCTTCATTTTAAGATATTCTACTTCGGTGTTGCCACTATGCACGGTATACAGAGTTGCCACTTGTCCCATATTTTTAAATATTGAACAATATATGCCAATATGCATAGCAAGCGTATTTTTAGCCGTATGCCAACGAAGATATTGTCAGACAGGGTTGCCTCCTAAACACATTTCATTTATTCCTTCCTATATCGACCACTATCTCGGGAGCGGCTGAAAGCGTTCAGCAGAATCAATCCGTGAGTACGTCGAAATAACTGACAGCAAAGTAGACTGCGGGTGTTTGTATGCGTAATCCCAGATAAGACGAATACGTCAAAGTAGAATTTGCTCTGAAATTGACGTACGTCACGCAACTGACGTATTGGCGGACTGATTCTGTTTCCCGCTGAAGTGTTTTGGATCAAACTTGGAATATAGATAGAATACTTGATTCTAAAATTTTCTATTTGGGTGTTGCCAACTATCTCAATTTCACTTTAATATATAGAGCAAGATATGCCAATATGGATAACATATGAAATGTATTTTAGCCGTATACCAACGAAGATATTGTCAAACAGGGTTGCCACCTAGTGTTGCCGAATAACCACACTTTACTCCTTCGTAGGTATATCGAGCACTACCTAAGGAACGGCTGATGTAATTTGAATCAAACTTGGCACATAGATAGAATGCCTCATTCTAAGATTTTCTATTTGGGTGTTAGCACTTTGGCGGGTTGCCACCTATCAATTTTTTTTTTTTAATTGAGCAAGGTATGTCAAAATGTGGAAGTTTATAGGGTTGGCATCTATCTCAATTTTTTTTATATAAAAATATGAAGAGCATTATCTAAATTTAATTAAATTCTTTTCATACAAGTATACAAATGAATTTTTGACATAGTGGCAGCCCTGACCGTAGCAGCAAACACACCCGCCTACTTATTGCAAATAATTCTGCTACAAACTGATACATACCTATATGTATCTCCACGAGTCGGCTCACGATGACGCATACCTACCTACCACCAAAAAGTATACTCACGGCAAAATATGTTCGCCGAACAGCATACAATTCTTGCAGTATGTAGTTGAAATCGGCCTACAAATTTACTCGACAGGCTCATACAAATTGAGTGCCAAACAAATGTTCGTTAATAACAATAAAACCGATGTGTATCTTCTCGTCGATGCGACATACAGTCGACATAATTCAACAGAAAAGTCGGGTGCCAGTTTGTCGGAACCCGTCCAAGTGCAAAGTTGCTTAAAAGTACTGTGCTGTTATTTTGTTCACTTGATTTGTTTATTGTCTTGTGCACTTTAATATGGATATATTACATGAAACAAACTTTAATGTGCGCTTAGTGAAAACAATAAAAAAATATCCAATTTTATATAACACTGACCACAAGGAGTATACGAACAGAGAAGCTAGAGAAACAGCTTGGATAGAAGTTGGAGAAGAATTACGCTGTGACCGTAAGTAGTAGTTTTTGTAAACACATTTTGTTGTTGTAACGGGGATTCGCATGTTAATGTTTATGTATTTAATAGGGATGCAATTTTTTTTTATTCTCACAATCCCGTTATTTGCGGGATTAAACAGTTAAGGTGAAAAAGCCATTGGAGACATTATCTAACCTTAAAATACTTATGCATATGTATAGCAAATAGGTAGATTTTAAATTTTCTTTATACCTACGAAATTAAATAATTTTTAAAATGTTTTGAAGGAAGTTTTTCGCATTGCGTAGAAATATTTTTTTAAAGGTATCCGCTTTTCTTGTTAAAAATGTGTGAAAACTGCACTTTTTTTTAAGTCCATTTTAATAAATTGTTTTGTTATTAAAAATGTCGACATTTAAGCCAAAATAAAATATTTTTAAATAAATGAAAAACTTTCGATATTTGGTGCCGTAGATATACAATTTCCTGTTAGTTTGCTAGAAAAGTTCAGATTTTTATGCCGAGTTTCTTTTCCATGATGTGCTGTTTTTGAATTTCTTTGTTACAAATTGGCGGACCTACAGTTTTTTGCTCACATTTTGCCAAACCTTTTTCTAAACAACCCACTAAACAATTAATTTCGACTTTTTTCCGAAGTCTTTACCTTGCGTCGAAAGATTTTTCCGAAATCGGAACCCATTTATTTTCGAAGTTGCTAAGAAATTTGCATGAGTGGGTTGACGCGACTTCGTTACGAATTTTTCGAAACAAAATCGGTAATTGAAAATAAAAAAAAAATAAATTTGAAAAGGTTTTGGCAGGTAACGAACCGACTCGCCTGAGTACTTGTACTCAAGTGCTATCCACTCAGCTACAGACTACAACGAAATTCTTTGGGCAATCGTCAAAAGCTTTCATTTCATAACTTGTTTTTTATCTATACATACATTTTTTTTACACTTCTAATTTAACGAAATGATTACGAATTATTTAAGTAAAGTCGAAATTACTTAAGGGTCGAATACATACAGCTTTGTTAACCTCGCCTGACATTTGCTACCTCAAAACTTTGCGTCGAACTTCAGAGGTATGCTACAATGAACGCCTTGACGCTTCTCTTTTATGCATTTGTTTTCGTTATTTATTTCCTTGCATTCAGAGTGTTTTAGTTAATTTATTAATTTAATAGAGAAAAAATGAATTAATTATTATTTTCTCCAACATTTTATTCTTTAATTGAAGCAAAGTCATCAACATCTGATTCTCAAAGCAAGCAAAATTTGAGAGTTTTCCAAATTTCAACCTCGCTTCAACTTTGAGGTCTCCAATTTGCCATGCTTGGTTTAAATACGTATACTGAACTTTTCTGTCAAAGTCAAAGTTTGAGGTGAAGCCAAAATAAAGTTTTATGTAACTGACCCTTTAAATTTTCTTTAGAAAAGTCATATCCGACTATTTCGGAAGTCTTGGTTTGGTGGGAATTTTTAGCATTGCATACCTTATCCTGCTAATTATGAATAATTATTCCTGAAAAAGCGTTTCTGGAACAAAAATAGCAGCAAATTCAGCAGCTTTTTGATCTTTAATTGAGAGAGAGACCGCCAATTCGCTGCAAGTTATTTCGGGAGATTTTTCGTCCAGCAGAAACTAGCAAGCAGGAACAGCTGATCGGTGTCATAGCAAAACAACAACAAAAAATGTAAATTCAAATTGTTAGCCAATCAGAAACTTAACTGCTGTTTTGTCTGCAAGTTTCTGCTGAACCCTGTTCGACGAAAAATTAGCAGAAATGAGATTTTGCTGGAGATTTCAAGAAACAAAGCTATTATAGTAGGGATAAATAAACAATTATTTTTAGGTTGTATTGCCCAGTGTTGCCGTTGGGGACCCTAAATGGTCAATTTGATCCTTTTTTATAGCCAGGACCCCGGACCTCACTTTTTCAAACTGCAATGAAATGTATTTTACAGGTCTTTTGTATAAAAAAAACTCTCCTTGTTCCTTTTTATTCTTGGCTCACTACTGGCAACTCTGTACCATGTGGCAACTCCGTCTTATGTATGTATACATTAGGGTGATTCAAATAAAAAAATTTAGTTATTTTGTGTCTTAGCCCCTAAAAAGTTATTAATTGATGACAAAATAAGCTTTGCAAAAAGTTGGCTCTGCAGATTAAACCTTTTTGTCGAAAAAATTGTATTCTTTTCAATGTGAATTTGCTTATCATTTTTCAAACCTTTTCCAAAAATACTTTACATATCCTTTAAGTGGAGGTTTTTAAGTTTAAACAATTTTTACATTATGCGATTATCATTACTATTAAACTAATTACAACGATTTAAAAATGCTTATATTTTGTATGTTTTACTTGCAATAGTACAAAACTGAGCCATTCAACTTGAAAAAAAAAAAATGGTCCCAATACAAAAAAAAAGTGTTTCCAGTCCACCCCTAGGATTAACGATATTTTGAAGGCGATCCCAAAAAAAAATTTTTTTGGAGGTCTAATGCTTTATTACGAAATGAATACTAAAAAATGAAAATACGAAATGAATCGACATCAATACTGAAAATGTATCAAAAGATAATTTCATGATAAAAAAGTATCAATGTATCAAATTTTACAAAAATGGTTATCAAAATTGATACACTTATATCAAAACGGCAACGCTGGTACCCACCCTCTTTCATCGTGGCTCTTATCGAATAATTGACAAAAAAGCCAGGGGTTGTCGCCAATTTGTCTCCGTGTTTGCACACGGACATTGTCGATTTGTTGTTGCTCTTGTGGAACCTATCGCCTGCAAGGTACTACCTACCAACCCATGATAAAAATACTAGAGGTAAAACCGTTAATGACACTAATGACGTTTTTAAGCTTTTCTCATACTCATTTTTTTTTCTCATTACTTTTCTGAATGGAGTTTTCAATCAAATAAATTACAAATCAAAATAATTTTTTTTTAATTTTTCTTGAATTTACTCTTAAATTTCTTGCTATAATTGTTAAAAATAGGAACTGTGAAAGCGGAGCGGATGAGCCCCTCTAGCAAACTCATCTGCCATATCATTTCCTGGCATACCACAGTGTCCAGGCATCCACTAACACGTGCATTGTAAATTGAAAAATATTTTTGGATTTTTTCCAATTTTTCAAATTTTTTTTTTTCAAATTTTTAAATATTTTTTTCTGTTTGACTGACATATTTTATATTGCTTAAATATGTCAAAATAAAATCAGAAGATAGAAAGGTTTTACCTTACAGTATTTTTATCATGCTAACAACCACGGTTGCCACAAGCCAAATAGTACATTTACACTGCACCAAATTTGGCGAATTTGAATGAGTCATTTCGAACCAGTTTACACTGGCAAATTTGCTTTTGGCTTCACCGTCGCTGCAAGAATCTTCTACCAGAACACAAAGTCACCGAAAGAAAATGCATTACCATGATGATTTAAGCACCTGGAGAGTAATAATAAATGAATGTCAAGAAGGCTTCTGTCTTTTCTTGTTAGAACTAGTTCATTTTCTTAAAAAAAAAAAAATAGTTGAAATTGTTATTTACAGCTGTTCATAAAGGGTCGAATACATAAAGCTTTGTTAACCTCGCCTGACATTTGCTACCTCAAAACTTTGCGTCCAACTTCAGAGGTATGCTACAATGAACGCCTTGACGCTTCTCTTTTATACATTTGTTTTCGTTATTTTTTTCTTTGCATTCGTAGTGTTTTAGTTAATTTATCAATTTAATAGAGAAAAAATGAATTAATTATTATTTTCTCCAACATTTTATTCTTTAATTGAAGCAAAGTCATCAACAACTGATTGTCAAAGCAAGCAAAGCAAGCAAAATTTGAGAGTTTGCCAAATTTCAACCTCGCTTCAACTTTGAGGTCTCCAATTTCTCATGCTTGGTTTAAATACGTATACTGAACTTTTCTGTCAAAGTCAAAGTTTGAGGTAAAGCCAAAATAAAGTTTTATGTAACTGACCCATAATGCAAAAGTTATCACACGTTAATTACCATTAAGGTTCTTGCTGGGCAATTCTGAATGTGGAACACAGGCAGGGTTGCTATTTTGAGGAACTGTGGATGTATTGTTCGGCGAATGAGGCCAAATGTAATGGAATTCCAAATTTGGAAAATGAGATTTGTATGGAAAAAAGCGCAAAATTTGGTGCGGTGTAAATGTACTATTAAGGAAAAAATTACCAAGAAGTTAAAAAAAAGTTTCCAAAAAGTTACCAAGAGGTTATAAACACAGTTTTATTGATTCCAAAAAAAAAAAAAAAATTTTTTTAAATTTACCAATTTTTATGTTTTGCATACCAGTGACCATTATCATATGAACAAATATTATGGCACCCAAAGACTTTAATTGGTTTTCGAAAAGAACGTTTAATTAAAGGTAATTTCGTAATTTCGGGAATACTCAAACCTCCTATAGGTTATTTTTTTTGGAAATTTATTATCTATCTAATACTATGTACACACTAGCGTGTTTTCGAGCTCATTCAGGTTTTCGAGGCAAAACATGCTGAAAACCGATGTTTTCGCCATACAAAATTTTCAACCGAAAACCTGCGAAAACATCATGTTTTATACCAAAACATCAACGAAAACCTTTCGCAATCAGTGTCGGCTCTAAATTTTATCGCTAATAATCGAAAAACATACTGTCACATATCTGATATGTGAAATGTTATCATTTTGAATTTCGTCGCCCGAATTTATAAAAAATCAAAATGAAAATGTTTGTGCTATAAAGTAAATTTGAAATAAGTACGCTGACAGTAAAACTTAAAATAAGTTCATAAAATATAAACTGCAAAGTCTCGACACAAAATTTCCAAAAACTAAAGCTGCAGTTCCTTGCCATCTTTGATCTTTTCGCTTTGTCAGTCATCTAAAATTTAATGAAATATAATATAAAAACAAATATTTTAAACAATAACTCACATTTGTACCTTCACAAAATTTTAATTATTTTTTCTCACAAATCACAATTTCTAGAACAGCTGATTACTGTCAAATGAAAACAAGAATAGCAGGTATGAACGCACCTGTTTTATGTGAGATGTTTTACACGAAAACAAGGTGTTTTCGCTTCAGTGTGAACATGATCTAATATATAAAAATTTTGTTTTTACGGTGTATCACAGCTCAATTCTTCTAAAAGGGCGTTCATATTGATCGATTTTTCATACAATTTCTTGTTGGGAGTAGGTGGTCCAGTCCTAGGACATCGCAATGTTAATTGGAGCACAATTTTTATATGAAAAAGGATTACATTTGGAGTACTCTGATGATTCAATTGGAGTACTCTTTGGATAGGAAATAGAGTACTCTCGATTTTTGCAGGGTAATAAAAATACGCATTTTCTTGTTGAATCGAAATCTTCAAATTTTGGTTGGAAAAGTCAATGTTCGGCAACCCCTTGATGTTATAACAACCGATTGCCGACGTGTGGAACGCATCGCTTGCCAAGTACTACAAAGCAACAAAGTAGTCTGTCGACTGAGTTGGGCAATTTTAGTTTGCACGTATCTTTGGAGGTGTTATGTTGTTACGGTGGTGTTAGTATTTTGTTTATTTTGGTTTGTTGTTGTGCATTTAAAAATGGATTTACGACATCTTCACAATTTCAATGTGCGTTTATGCAGGGCAGTGAAAAAGCACCCAGTTATATATAACAGCGATCTTAAGGATTATATGAATAGAGAAGCTAAAGAAAGAGCTTGGTATGAAATTGGGCATGAAATGAAATCTGACCGTAAGTAGAACTTTTGATGTTTTTTTTTTGTTGCGAGCAAATACATATGCATACATACATGCATTCACAAATCTTCGGATACTTTTGTGTGTATGCATATGTGTTAGCTCGAGTTGGCGCAATTTGTAGCAACCGATTTTCTTGGGCTAAATTTACGGCGAATTCATAAAACATGATGTCTGCAAAACAGCTGTTTTGATTCAGTGATGCTCTAATTCAAAAGTCTCCAACCCGGTTACCGGAGTTTAATTGACGTATTTCGTTCGGTTAGCTGTCAAATTTATCACCGATTAGTCGGCCCGGTTTTCAGTGCAAGTTTAAACCACAGACGAAGTTAACTTGACGTCTCATACAACTCGCACTGAAGTTTAAACATCCACTGAAAAACCGGGCCTTAAGGTTGGTTTTCATTATGCCAAATGGTGTCAAATTTCATCGATTTTATCGAGATTTGGTTGCTTATTTCGATAAAGTCGATAAAAGTTGTTAAAATTTGACCTAATGAAAATCAGGGGTTAGTTAGGCAACTTATTTTCAGCCATCTTGCGAATTTGTGTGGGTTGGGAAAAAAATTGGAAAAACTAAAAAAGTGAATTTAGGGATTAGAAGTGTTTATATATTAAAAAAAAGGTAATTAAACTTTCAAAAATTTGATGGTGATTAGTGCCCACACCAAAATTGTACTGAGGAGTCTTCAGCATAGCGGCTGATCGAAATGGATCTATCTACATAGCTGTGGTGTTGCTTTCTGATTTTTACTTTTTCTAATAAATTAAAACTGAATGATTGTGAAAATGCCATTTCACAATAATTACAAAGGTCTTGAAGTCGTTAAAATTTTTCAAAAAACTTTTAAAAATTCAATAAAAAAAACTCTGTTCGCGGACTAGTACTTGAACTTGTGACCCCCCGCGCGATAGTCCGTACGTTTAGCGCCTGGGCTACTTAAGCATCTACAGGTTGAGTGTCAAATGTGTTAGTTCAAATTTATGCAATTAGTGGATTCATCACGCATTAAATGAGAGAGAGAGAGATAGAGTGACTTTGGTAAATTTCTTGTGACTTTCTTTTACAGAATACCGGACTAATCTCAAGTCATAAAAAATATATCTATGTATATATAAATACGCCACATGAAAAACTTTAGGAACCTCCTGTGAGCGAACCGTTTGTCCGATTTGAATGAAATATGCACAGATGGAAAGGAAATTGAAAAAGCTGAGGTATAGGTGGTATATTTTCAGGGGCGTCCCCGAAACTTAAGGGGGCCGGGGCTAGCGGCCCCAAGATTTCCAGATTTTATTGGTCGAATTTTTGATCAAGCGATACTAGTCTAATGAAATATCTCAAATTTACTGGCTTGAAATGAGACAAAAATACAGAATTTTGCTATATGTCCAAAACATCATCGAAAGCAGCTTCCAACCAGTGTCTGCCCTAAAATTTATGTATATCTAGAGCTGCAACATTTTCGATATTTTGAAAATTTACTACCGATACTATCGACAAAATTTATGAAAATGTCGAAGAATTTTATAATTTTCAAATAGTTCAACATACAATTTTTAAAAGCTGCCTCTAACTTTAGGTACCTATGTTATTTCGGCTGATTACGCCCCGTTGATTTCAATTAAGTGTTTCATCAACTGATATATAGGGTTATGTTGTAGTGAACGTTAAGGAAGATTAATTGCGCTTTTATTCCTTGCATAAAAATACAAAGCATGAAAGAGTCGATATATCGCCCTGCTAGACAGTGCTATGACATTCAGTCAGCTTTGGAATGTTGCCTTTGAGAACATGATGGGAAATCGTGATGTAAATATAAAACAGCTGATATTTACATCAGGATTTTCTATCACGTTTTCAAAAGCAACATTACAAAGCTGACTGAATGTCATAACACTGTCTAGCAGGGCGGCATCTTAGAAAAAATCGATAGTTCGCCACAAAAAAACTATCGATAGTACCATCGATTGTTTTCTAGCCATGGTGAAAAGCAAAATCAATAATTAGTGCTGTGCAATACCAAAATTGGGTGTGGGTAGAAGCAGGCCCATGCCTTCCTGTTTTCTCCCTTTTTCCCTTTCCACTCATGACAACTGCATTTCGGCCATCTTGAATTCGTCCATGGTTGCCCCCACAACACAGTTTTTTTTTTTTTAAATCACACCAGCGATGGCAATTCTGGGTCAACTCATAACGTAGAAATAAGCTGATCTGTCAAAATTGGCTAATTCATCCTAACGGTATCGCTTTT
Source organism: Campiglossa producta (assembly GCA_964058755.1). Taxonomy (NCBI): domain Eukaryota; kingdom Metazoa; phylum Arthropoda; class Insecta; order Diptera; family Tephritidae; genus Campiglossa; species Campiglossa producta. The sequence continues at coordinate 14,253,392 of CAXKVI010000005.1, read as the reverse complement.
AGCATAATCTCCTCTTTTTGGTTCATAGGTAAAAGTAGGCGTCGAAATACCAACTCATAATTCGATACACCTCGATAACTGGAAAAATCCAACACTAATTCTAATGTGGTAACAACATTCTGCTTACCGGCGAACAAAGAATCTGTCAACTTTTACACCCTTTTGGTATTCTGCCAACTAAAGTTGCCGACAAGTTTCGTAACCACCAAAATAGGTGGTAACGTCACGTAACCGCGAAAAAAGCACGTGTTTTGTAAATATTTTTTTGGACCTAAAATAGTACAAATTTTGGACGCATACTAGTTAACGACAAATAATAAACAATATTAGCACTTGTTTGCACGAAATGTCGTTTGCATTTTCATTTTATTCACTTTTGCGCATTTATAATTTTTGAAAGCGTTTCCATGCACGATAGAATCGCTTTTACATGAACTACATTACCGACGGTTACGATATTCAGTTAGATAATCTTCTAGGTACAAAATGTCCGGTTACGCTTAGAATCGACCGGTTTGTTTTAACCACAAAAAAGACGCACATAACGACCACAATTTAAATATCGGCCGTTACAGCGCATGACAAATAACTGGTTCTTATATATTTTTCCATGAAAAATAAGAAAATAATTATTCGAGTTTTAGGCGCAAATTAAATAAATTAGCATTTATGTACGTTTTCTTTTGCGTTGATGTTTGAGTATAACCTCAAAGTGCACAGTGTGCAGCTTTTGGCTGCCGCTAAATTAGAGCAATCCCTACTAGCATTTTGAAGAACGTTTTCTCTTTCATATAGCATAAGTAACGCTTGCGTCACTTCTAGAAGGTGCTTTACATTGTACAACAACAAGAAACATAACTGACTTCTTGGGAGTTACTACGTTACTTACATAGTTACTCAGTGTCGCATAAGTGCTTGTGTTTTGAATACATATTGTTGAATTTCTATGAGGAAAAATGTCTTTAAACTAAGGGAAATGGTTATATTAATATTGGCAGACCTTTGCCGGATATTAATCCGGTGAGTAGCTCCGTTGCGTACTAGCTCGAATGACGCGGACTCTATTTCTTGCTTTAGACTATCAACTTTAAAAGGATGAAATTAAAAAAAAAAAATTTCATTGTTAAGTTCTTATTAAATATTTCGTACTCAGGACCTCGAACATGCACAGTCTTTTAAAAAATAGTATAGGGTGATTTTTTTGCCACATTTTCGCTGCTTACAAATTTATTTATATATACTTTTTTTTATTTTTTGAACATTTTAGCCAAAATTCTTCAAAAAAAATTCCAAAATTTTCGTACAATTTTGGTAAGAAAACTAAAGCAAGTACACAACCGAGAAAGTGTTAACAGGAACTACTACTTATATCCGTACATTAAATATTTAATACCATTTTTGAAAAGTCCATATAACACCGTATCATTAGAGAAGAAATCTTCGAAAAACGATACTAGCTCAGAAGATGAAGCTCATGCTCCATACAAATACGAACCATATTCAGATCATAGTATGGAAGAGGACCATATTATCGAAGAATCCGATGGTTGTGAAAATCCAATTTACTACGAAGAATACGTAGATGCAGTGGATATAAGTCTCTCCAAAGAAATTAAGAGATCACATACCTCTGATGAAGATAAATTCGCTGATGATGAACAACTAAATGAAATAACTGAAATTAGTAAACTTAACCAAAAACGACCTAAACTAACGACAAGCTATGCTTCATCCTCCACTGCTGTTCATTCCAAACCTAAACATCTAGATCTTGATGCTGATGAAGAAGAAAGGTCTACAAATTTTAAGCAAGAGCATACTGAAAAGAGTGTGAACAGTATTTTAAGCAATGAACTTTCTAAAATAACATCAAGCCACACTTCAACAATATCCGCAAATCGTTCTAAACGTAAAATACATCTACAAGTTTCTGATACGAGTGATCCTACTAAACAGTTTTTACTAAGTTTGTTGCCAGATCTGGGTGAAATGACGAACGCACAATTGCGCCATTTTAAGAGCAAAGTTCTTTTGCTTGTGGAGGATATTTTAAAAGATAATGCGGCATAACTAAATAATAAAAAAATTATGTAATTTAGCTTTAAAACTTTCGTCTGAACTATGAATGGTTATGTTTAGTTTTTAAAACTAAATTCAAATAAATGAAGTTAGAGACTTTGAAGTTATTTCTTACGTAAAGCTGTTTTTTATTGAATAAATATATATAAGGGAGAAACTCATGTGTTGTAAGTTTATTGTGCGGTTAAGTAGTGGTTTCTCTGCTGTCTTTCGACAGATCGGTTTCCCACCATTTAAGAAGATAACTCAATTTAGAACGGGCAAAGAAAGATAGAACATCTTTTTCGAAGTAAATAATTAAAGGAAATATCACCATGCATCATATGTAACCACTGTGATATTGATGCAAGGGCAGTCCAAGCTCTTCACAAAAGTTCCCAAAGGAAGGGATTGCCATTTATATATTTGCTAAGTAACTATAACTTTTTTGGGTTTTTTCATTCGGTAAGGTTAGGGCAACGCGCCCCCCTGACCCCCCTGCGTACGCCATTGGTACCGACTGATAAAATCTGAAAGAATCGTCATTGTGAATAGCCAAAAGAAAAAAGGTGCTCCTTTTTGTGCCACATTTTATCTCTAAACGGTCATTTCATTTGTATTTTTCATATTTTGGAATATTTTAGCATTCGCTTTGAAAAAGAAATGGAAAAGTATTCGCACAATATTTGCAAGAAAAACAAAAGAACTAAAAACTGGAACAACAAGCGTATATGAAAAGCCACAACACTACTTATATCATCACTTATCATTTTTAACACCATTCTACAGAAGTGTAAAAGGCGCCTCCACAAATGACAAAGAGGCAAATATAGCAGAGGACACCTCCATAAGCGACAAAGTGGCATATGTTGCAGAGAGTGTTGAACAGGAAACGCATTCAAATCATCATACGGAAAAAGATAATGATACAGAAGATGTAATCTATGATGTTGATCCAATATATTATGAAGAAGATGATGATCCATTACCTCCGATAGACGATACACCACCTTCATATAGCTCAGAAGAAGATGACGTAAAACAAAATGTAACAAGTCCAAAGAGTACTCTGAAACGGAAACGTCCTGCACGTTCAGATGCTGCGGAAGGTGGAAGTAATCCTAAAAAACACTTTTTATTGAGCTTATTGCCAGATCTCGACGAAATGACGAGCGCACAAATGCGTCAATTTAAAGTCAAAGTTATAACGCTTGTGGAAGATATTTTAAAGGATTCTTCGACGTAATTTCAATTTATTTATTTTCTTTTTCAAATTTAAGCTTTGTAAATATAATGAAATAAATCCCGTCTTAGTCTAAAATTGGTCTTATCAGCAAGAATGATATCGTCCGGATTTCCAGGTTAACATTTTCTCTATCAGGTCCTTCACGGTTTTAAAGTGGTATCTGTCAACTGTGACATGGCTGTCAAGATGCAAGTTCCCTGAATTTTTCCTGATGTCAGCTAGTCCTAGCTTAGAACTTACCTTTGAGGCAGATTTCACCAACGACTAAGGCTAAGACTTAGCTGTAGCTTAAGTTACCCAAGATTTGGGGCTAAGGCTATGTACTAACATCGAGTTTCACGTGAAACAGCTGTCAAAATCTATACAAATTTTTGTAGTACTGTGATACTCCAATTGGAGTATTCTTTAGATATCGAACTCATCATTAATCGTATACATTGATTTCTATGATGATCAGCTTTTTTATCTGGTGATAGTTTTTATGGTTAGGGAAGATTAACTTTTACCTTTAATGATCAAGGGAAAAGAAATTTCTAACTTCGCTCAGAGAAAATTAATGGTTTATGCCCGCACGTTTTATAATGCACCATTTCACGGGTAGTGTTCTCGCAGGTGTAGCAAGATAACTCTCGTATAAATGTATTATTAGTATGGACCAAAGGGTTACTGTATATACTAGCCGTTAGTTTAAGAGTTGTCTCCTTCTCTTTATAGTCAAATTGTTGATATACTAGAGCATTCGTTCTAGCTTGTATGTTAAGAGCAAAGGCCGGCAGATATTTTCCTGGGAGTCGAAGTATGTTCGGCCATCTCACGTACACAGTTCGTAATTACACGCACACAGCACGAACGGCAACAAGCAGAGCAGAAAAGAATCAAATTTTATTCAGTTTTATCATAGTGTATCAATACAAGTGTGAACTGTAGCTTTGACAGAAATGTCAAAACACACTTCCACGTCAAATCACAAATGTCAGAACACACATTCATGTCAAAAATCTGGGTTGCTATTGTTGTTTTCGTTGCGATCGGGTTGTGTGCAGCACCGAATGTCAATGAAACAGGGCTCTTGTTTGCACAAAAGTGTTGCTGTGTTGCAGAACTTTTTCACTCCAGTTTCTAGGGCAACTTTTAAGCGAATCTTTCAGTTTATACCATAGGTAGGCAATTTTTTTTGTGAGGCTGTATTGGTAAATGCGAGAGTAACTTCGCTACAGTGGTACTAAGAACAAAATAAAAAAACTTAAAAGTAGTAAATTTTATTTATTTTACAGAAAAATTTTGAGGTAAGCATCTTCGAAATGAGAAATCCAACAGAAAATGAAAACAAACGTTTTTTTGGAAACATGTATATACGATGTTTTTAGATAGATTTACTATCAATACATATCTTAGCACAAAGAAGGCTTCAAACCCCAAAATTTGGTATTTGTTTCCTTTAGGGGTCAACTCCTAATAAATTAGCTAGAATTATGGAATACAGTTCAAAATACGGGGCTTGGCCTCAGGATCACGAATCCGGAAGCGCTTTTTTAATATTTTGCTTCTCTGAAGAGAACCCGCCCCAATTTTGGTACCGGACCCGGGTAAATTTTCGGTTTTTTGACCATAATTTTCCACAGACACAAAAAAATTTAAAAGCGATTCCGGATTCGTGATCCTCAGGCCAAAACCCGTATTTTAGCTATCTTCCATAATTCTAGCTAATTTATTAGGAGTTGACCCCTAAAGGAAACAAATACCAAATTTTGGAGTTTGAAGCTAATTATTAGCAGTTGTTTGTTATTTGTTTAATAGAAAATAGTGAGCAGACTTGAAAGAGTTATTCTAACTAATAATTTTATATAATTCGCTGTTATTTATGTTAAAAAAATCTAATTTCTAAGTTTTAGCAAACTACTTTTTTATGCAACCTACTACTAATTTTTTATACCAAATCGAATGCAACTCGGCGCAAAATGATGCTCTTTTTCCAAAAAAACAACTCTGATGAACAGGTGTTAAACTCATTTTGGAATTTTGACGTCTATGCAGAAGAGTTTACACTTGTATTGGTACACTATGAGTTTTATGCTACCATTGATTCAAGCAGGTCGATACCGCATTGCGTCTATTATTTCTTGCTTATTTTTGTACACTGAGCATAAATGCAAAATATATTTTATTAAAAAGATGGAGGTACAAAACGATTTTTTTCCGTAAATATTACATATAAAGAAGGTATATTGGTTGGACAGTTTAAAGTGAGATTAACCCCAGAATTCCGTAAGCTGTCTCTAGTCACTAATAGAGACATTTTGTGTTCCAATTCCATTTCGTCCATATCAAACCTCAAACGACAAATCTCAATTTTTGTGACTTGAGATGAGACAAAATTACAGAATTCGGGGGTAAATAAATCAGTTCTTATATGACGTCGAGCGCGAGCAGTTGTATTTTATTAAAGAGGGCTACACAGGTAAGGTTAAATTACCTATTATGTAGTTATGTGACAATAGGTTTTCGACTATTATCGATAAAAATTAAAGCCGAAACTGCCCGAAAGAGGTTTTCGATGACGTTTTTAGGATAAAACGTGTGGTTGTCGGCAACAAGGCGAAAACATCGCTGGACCCGAATCACGTATACTATGAACGGAAAAAATTCGTTCAAATTGTATCGGGTTCATAAAAATTACTTATACCATGTACACACTAGCGTGTTTTGGAGCGCATTCTTGTTTTCGAGGCAAAACATGGTGAAACGCGATGTTTTCGCCATATGAAATTGTCATCGAAAACATGTTGAAAACCGAACACATCTCAACCAGTTTCGGCTCTAAAATGTATCTATAATAATCGATAAACGCATTGTCCCAACAGTAATATGATAGGGTACCTTCGCTGTCAGAACATCAGTCGTGATATAATACCTATAAAATGTGTGGACATAATACTTTAGTTTTCTTTGAGTGACGTAAAAATATGAGCGTCGTATCTTTTCTCATGATCACTTAACTAAAATTAAATGAAATAAAACCGATAGTTACCCTTAAACTATAAGTGATTATTAGTCCCGCAGGGGTACTAGATGCGTCAAGTGAAAACAAGAATGGCAAGTATGAACGCACCTGTTTTACACAAGGCGCATTCATACAGGTGTGTTCGAGCGAATTCAAATCTACACACACGCACACACTCCTTGTAACTGCAAATGTCAGACAAAGCAACAACATAAGCAATTTGAATGTAATGAATTCGCCTTGCTTTTACACGAAAACAAGGTGTTTTCGCCGCAGCGTGAACATGATAGCTTCCTTGAAATCTCCAGCAAAGAACTGTCAGCAGAAGAGAGTCTTGTAAAAAACTGCCAAATCTCATTTCTGCTAGTTTTATCTCTCTTCTGCTAGTTTTTCGCCGAACAGGAGCCAGCAGAAATTCTCAAGCAGAACAGCTGTTCCGACAATTAACAAATGAAAATAAATTTTTTCCGCAGCACATGAAATTGCGAATTTTTCAGTCTTTGAAGAATTTCTGCGTATATGTATACCGCCGTAAACCACGTAAACCTTACAAAATATTAAGAAAATTGAATGCCTTATACACCTTCAGTATTTCCGATTCCTATAACTGTGTCTGCAGGTTTTTCACTGAGCGAGAACAGTTGATTGTGACGATATCTCCGATTAAATCCACGGCGACGCTTTTCACGACATGGACGCACCAGGTGAGAAATGAATTAGACATTTTCGTTGATGGCACTAAGCTACCAACTGTCAGCCACCCAAAGTTATTGGGGGTGACACTTTTCTCATCTGCTGGTCATGTGTCTGCAATGGTCTCAAAGGTACGTGGTCGCAACAAGATCCTCAACCCACTTGCCGGCAGTACTTGGAGAAAAGACAAAGAAACGTTGCTGACTACATATAAGGCCATTGGCCGACCAGCCTTTGACTATGCTGCACCCATATGGTCGCCTAATGTACATAACACCAACTGGACGAAGTTACAAGTCTGCCAAAATACTGCCATCAGAACTGCTACGGGATGTCTCCTCGTGTCTTCCGAGCCTCACCTCCATCAGGAGGCAAAACTGCTCAATGTAAAAGAGCGCACGGAAATGCTGAGCAGGCAATTCCTTCTGAACTACCACAAGCCAGCACATCCAAACCGTCATCTTTTGGACACAGATCCGCCCCCGAGAGACCGAGTCGGTAGACACTTTTGTCAGATCTCTACCTGTGAATCCCGTTCTGAACAGTCCTCCACCGGATATTGCTGAAGAAGAACGCACCTTACCAAGGGAGACAAGAGTCACCTTGGCACAACTTAGGTCTGGATACAGTGTGAGGTTAAACTCCTACTTATCCAGACTGAATGATACAATCTCAAACACATGCCCTGCATGTGATAGGACCCCCCATGATACTCTACATCTCTTCAATTGTTCATCTGAACCTACTCTTCTGACCCCTCTGTCCCTCTGAACAAACCCTGTTGAAAGCTCTAGAAGAGCTTGATGAAGATCTTCGGAATGATCATTCACTCTAGACATGGCAATGCATTGCTAACAACAACAACACAACACAGCCACATTACGTTGGTCCAACGGACATTGGGCTTCGGCGCATTGCTATTCAAAGATACGGGATTATTGAAGATTTGGTATTTATTTGCTGGTAAATAACTCATAGTTTTCAAAATATTCGTAATAAGTTTTAAATTTCATAAAAATATGCAATCAATTTTGATTTTGGCATATGTCACAATCAGCTGTTTGTTACTTGCTAGTTTTTGCTGGACGAAAAATCCCCAGCAGCAACTTGCAGCGAATTGGCGCTCTCTCTCAATTAAATGTCAAAAAGCTGCTGAATTCGCTCCTAATTTTTTCAAAGAACACTTTTTTAGGAATAATTATTCATAATTAGCAGGAAAGAAACAAAGCTGATGTTACAATATTTCGATAAACTCGATACAATTTTCTCGAATTTTATCCGTTCACGGAATACGTAACCTAGCGGCACGACGCAACGCGACCAAATAGTTGCCTATTTGATCAACATTGTTGTGTCGCGTGGTGCTGCAGTCGCTGGTGTACTCTGCCCCATAAGAACACATGCAAATAATATTTGGTTAGGTGTACTCGTACTTTTAATCTTTATCGCTAAAGCTGAAAACAGAAACGATTTTAGCGTCACGTTGCGTGACATTTCATTTTAGACAGCGGAGATAAAATTACATAGTTCAATGTAACCTGTCTCATAACGCCTTTTTCAACGATCGTTAGTGCAGAGAATTGACCAAGTTTTATCTTTTTACGTGCGACGACATAATCAGCTGATTTTTTCTTGTATATTTTGCGTTCATTGTGAGATACTTTTTCGAGCTTGCGCGGTTTTGTCAAAGTTATAAATGTCACACAAACAAAGAGAATATATCAACAAGAGCCACCACTCGTTATGAAAGCAACGAACAAGATGGATGCCGTTTTCTTTCAGGGTTTCGGTAATTTCGATATAAATATGTTATTGTCTAATCGAAACAAAATGTGTTTAAGAAAATAGACGAGAACTGAAATAACACAAGAGTCGAAACAAAAATTTAGCAGCTGTCGAATTTACAAAACTGAGGAAAACAAAATTACCGAAACCCTGAAAGAAAACGGCATCCATCTTTTTCCTTGCATTTATAACGAGTGACGGCTCTTGTTGATATATTCTCTTTGACACAAAGCAATAACGCTGTATCTGTTTACCGCTTAACGCCATGGTCACAACGATAATCAGTGTTCCAACCAAACTCATGGAAATGAATTCAAACGATTATACTTGGCAGAACATAACGCGTTAACCATACCATAGCCCACCAATTTGTTCTTGGTTTTTTGTCTTATCCCTAACCTCTTAATGTTTGTGATGATGATTTTTTACACATTTTATTATTTGTTGTTTTCGATAGATTCTAGTTTGGCGAGTAAGCAGCTGTGTAATTTGCTGCGAACTTTTCTCATTTTCTTTGTTTTAATCAAATTTTCACTCCCTTATGGTTACTGCAAGATTAATCTTCCACATTGGAGATGGTTAGCGTTATCGTTAAGGAAGATTAAGAGGGCCTTAAATCAACCCACGTATTTAAGGAAGTATCACCTAGTATATGATGACAAGTGTGAGGTTTACGCTATAGACGTTAAAATGAGCATCAGAAGTAGTTACCAATATTTAGGAATAACGGATGTGCAGTGCGCCAGATTATCATTATTTCAAATAGCTTGTCGTCTAGTGTGGTAAGTTTATAATATAAAATTACATGAAGATTACAGAAAAAAGAGAAAAACATGTTTAAAAAATCGTTACAAACTTCGTAAGCTCTCTAGATTAGAAAAACTAGTATATACGGCTACAGGGGTCAGGGGTCGAATTACGTATTTTTTGAGCGCACAAAATTCGCACGAATTTTGCCTTCACGGATTATTAACCGAGATTTTCCTCCAATATTCGTAATTCTTGATTAATAAGAGCAAATATTGTAACAAATCGTTTACCTTACCTGCATCAAGTAATTTAAAATTTTTTCTAAACATTTTAGCTAAAATTCTACAGAAGAAATGGCAAAACTTTCGTACAGTTTTCTTGAGAAAACTAAAGCAAAAAGACATGGGCGACAACGAAAACAGCGATTATTACTTAAACTCATATCTACAATTTTTAATACCACATTTGAAAAATCCACTGTGGGGTCGATCCCAACCGGGATCTTCGATAAACGCAGACGATGAAAACGATACCGATGTTGAACATCATGATGACACAAATTCCTATTACAGTTTGGAAGAGGGCAATAATACTATGCAAAAAATCGATGATAACCAAGATTTCATTGACTACGATGAAGATATTGATGCAATACTGCCAACTACGTCACAGAAGTCTGAGAAAAAAAGCCCCCGTGAAAATGATTTCGTTAGTGAAGATGATGCAGCCTATGAGCATCAACAAATCGTAACGAGTTTGCATAACAGTTTTAGCAATAGACCTAATAAACTTAATACAATTTATGCTTCATCATCTACTACAAATTATGCCAAACGTAAACATGTTGTAGTTGTTGAAGAGAGTGATCCTAAAAAACAGTTTCTACTAAGCCTATTACCAGATCTAAATGAAATGACAAACTCACAATTACGCCATTTCAAAAGTAATGTTCTTTTGATTCTTGAAGAGATTTTAGAGGATAATTCGACATAGTGTAAAGCAATTACTAAAGGTTTTTTGGTTGCCACAGTCTAGGTTGAAACTACCAGTTATTTAGATTTGCTAATAATACTATGATGACACTAGGGAGATATAATAACTTGCTGTGAAAATGACAGTCTTTTAACGAAAAATATAGTATTAATTTTGTCTTTTGAACTAAATAGTTCGTGAAATAGTAATTAAATTGAAGAATCGTTTAGCATATGTGCCTTTTGAAGATGATTAAGCTAAAAACGTGCCAAATTTTTCCTAAAATGCGAAAATTTCAATGTGATTTTTATTACTAAAATAAAAAATGGTGAGCAACTAACGTCCCTATTTCACAATTGTGATCCTTTTTTTATTTTTTAGTTTTACGTTTCAATAGCATAGAGGGTTATATTTTTTACTTTTGTTACTTCTATTTTCCTTTTACCACTATCTTTACATAAATTTAAAAAGAAGCTACACTGTCTGAAAGTCCAAATTTCTTAAGTTAGCAAGATGGTTACGACTTTCACAAAGTTTCATTGTGGATCGAACTCTACTAGGTAATTGAATTATGGCGTAGTAGTTTTAAGTAATAATTAATTTTAAAGTTTAGTTTTAATTTTTTACCTCGAATATGTATATTCATTTGCTATAAAGACTTTCCAATAAATAAGATACGTGCTTTTTGAAATGATAAGTAATTTGTACTGAAGTACAGGTGTTTTCTGGTACGAGGTAAGATAACATGACAAATTCATATAAATTTCGCCTTGGGTTTAGTAACGTCAAAAACAGCTGATCCAACAAACCTTATGGAAGTCGAATACCCAATATTGGCATACCACAACGCCGTATGTTTCAGTTAGCGTTATGGAGGATTAGTTCAGATTTTAATCGAAAACACGTTGGCGAACGATCTATAAGGTTTTCGAAATTTTGCGCCATCCCCACAAGAACGCACTTCGTTAAAAAGTATGTAATACATTAGAGAGCTCTATCGGATATCTAAACTACTATTTATACGAGTTACTTCTAGCAGAATTGGTCACTCTGGAGTGCATATGTATAGGTTGAAACACAATGTGAAAAAAAAAATTAAAAGTGTCTATTTGACATTTTTCACCCCTAATCTGCTATGTAACCTTACTTTTTTTTCGAATAATTAGATGCATCTACGCACTGTATATTGCAAGAATCAATTACATGGACGCGTTCTTCACCTTTTTTGTCACATTTTCATTTATCTCTTTTTTGTTTTTTACATTTTAGACGAAGTACTGCAGAGAAAATGGCATTGCATTCGTAAAGCATTTGTGAGAAATAAAAAGCAAAAAGAAATGGGCGAACACGTGAAAGAGTACTACTTATATCCATATCTAACATATATAGTACCCTATTTGAAAAGCGCAAGTAAATCTGCATCAAGAAGAAGTTCAGACAGAAGAGAAAACAAAATCGAGGGCATATATGAGAACATTGCTGATAATCAATATGAAACATATTCCGATTATAGTATGGATGATGACAGTATTATTTATGAATCTGACGATGACCAAAACCCAATTCACTATGAAGAAGACGATAAGAGTAATGCCACTAAACAATTTTTACTAAGTTTATTGCCAGATCTCGGTGAAATGACCAAATTGCAATTGCGTCATTTTAAAAGCAAAGTAATTTTGCTTGTGGATGATATCTTGAAGAACAGTTAGGCATAATTGAGAATAACAATTAATTTACTTCTAATTTTTTATATACACTTAAAATTTATTTTTATTAAAAAAGATACATACATACATTTGTATGAACTTGTAAATTTGTTTGGAATAAAAAGGGGGGCTTACATACTCAACTGTTAAGTTCTTATTATAATATTGTATATTTAATATTTTTTAGGTGCTTTTTGTGTTATATTTCACCTTGTGAAGACAAAATAATTCTATACGTTTTTTTATCTTTGCACATTTTAGCTGAAGCTTTACGGAAAAAATGGTACAATTTTCGTACAATATTGTCGAGAAAAATTAAACACAAAGCATTACACGACCCTATATTTATACACCTAAAATTTTTACTACCATACATGAAACATACACAAGACAATATAACGATTTCGAGTAAAATAAGTAGAAGAATAAGAAAACAAAGGGAAGGTTATTCTGGAAATCAATGTAAAGAAAGTAAGATTCGCGTTATGGAAGACGGCAATGCTCTACATGACCCCGATTGCCACGACGATCAAATTTGTTATTCAGAATTTATGGATGGAAATATTGAGAGATCATCTAGTCCTGAAGAAGGCGAAATCATCGAAGATAATAAAAACTTTAAGCAGCAACAAAATGAAAATCCTTACAATGATCTTCCTAAAATAGCATCGAACTACGCCTTAGTATCATCAAGTCATTACCAAGGTACAAACATAGAAGTTGATGATACGTATAATTCTCAAAAACAATTTTTATTGAGTTTGTTACCAGACATCGATGAATTGACAATTCCACAAATGCGCCAATTTAAAATCAAAGTTCTTATGCTTGTTGAGAATATTGTTAATGATAGTGCTACATAAATTAAAAACAAAATAAAAAAAAAAAATATTATATTCCACTAGTCATTTTAGACAGAAGCTGTGCTCTTAAAATTTACATTGAATAAAAACGTGCCTACTTTTGATTGTGCTTTAAATGCGTGTTTTATTTTAACAAAAAGGTTAACGAATTGAAATATTGTTAAATGGTAGGTATCGGCAAACAAATTAGCAATAATAGTAATTTGAACGTCTTAAGAGTTTCGAAAGCAGCTCCAGTTAAGATTTTTCCTACAGGGTAAGTAAGTAATTTATGAAAAATTAGAGCTGTGCAAATACCAAGGCATAGCTCGATAATTCGAAAACTTCCAACACTAATTAACACCATCAACACGATGGTGGTTAAATGGTACAATTGTACCTTTTGGAATAATCTGGTAGTCAAAGGTCATTGGTACTACACTAGCCTTTTTGGTACAATTTTGTCAAATACATCACTGCACACCATAATGTTCAACTTGTACCTACCCATAAAATACAGCTCTCATTCCAAACTATATTTGTTAGCTAGCAAATAAAAAAAACTAAAAATAAAAATTTTAATTTTGAAAAAAAGATTAAAGTGTTCCAGTGCTAGTTAAAAGTACATTTACACCGCACCAAACTAGGCAAATATGGCGATTTTTTCCATATAAATCTCATGTTCCAAATTTGGTATTCTATCACATTTCACCTCATTTTCCGAACAATACAATCCACAGTTCGTCAAAATAGCAACCCTGCATGTGTTCCACATTAAGGGCCGCTTGCATAAAAGCCGATAACGAGTAATGTATGCGCCGACTGAGGAGACGGACGACGCAGAGAAGGACACCTTCTACGATAAACTTGAACAGACTTATGATCGCTGACCCCAACATGATATCAAAATCGTGCTCGGCGACTTTAATGCGAAGGTGGGCAAGGAAGGAGTCTTTGGCCCTACAGTTGGAAAATTTAGTCTCCTCGATATAACAGCACCCAACGGCACTAGGTTGATTGACTTCGCCTCTGCTCGCAATATGGTCATCAGTAGTACTAGGTTCCAGCATAAACGAATACGCCAAGCAACCTGCCTGTCCCATTCCTCGACCTAACGATGTAACCGAGCAATGGCAATTGCGTACCGCCGCTGAGGCCACTATAGGTTTCCAGCGAGCCCGCAAGAACAACTGGTACGATGAGGAATGCAAAGCTGCCTCGAAAAAGAAGGACGCTGCCTACAAGGAGACGTTGCGAACGGGCGCAATCCGCAGTGTATGGCAACGCTATCATGAGGCAAAGAAGGAAGAGTGACGCCGAAAGGCGTGAGTGTGAGGAGCTTGGGATGCTGGCTGACAGGAATGATGCCCGAAAATTCTATGAAAAGATCCGGCGGATGACGGAAGGTTTTAAGACCGGGGCAAGTTCCTATAAGGACAATAATCGCGACCTGGTAACTGACGTACAGAGTGTACATAAATTATGGAGGGAACTTCTCCTCACTGCTAAACTGCGAGGGAGACGTTGAGCCCGATACCCCAATCCCTTACGATGGAAAAGTCGTCCCACCACCTGACTATAAAGAAGTGAGGATAGCTATATTCCGGCTCAAGAACAACAAATCGCCTGGAAAAGACGGACTACCCGCCGAGCTGTTCAAACACGGAGGCGAAGAGCTGGTAAAAAGCATGCATAAGCTCTTATGCAGAATATAGTCAGATGAGTGCATGCCTCCGGATTGGAATTTAAGGCGATCCCGCTAACCGCTCCAACAACCGCGGAATCAGTCTTCTTAATATCGCATATAAGGTTCTTTCTAGCTTATTGTGTGAAAGACTGAAGCCCATCGTAGACAAACTGATTTTACCTTATCAGTGTGGCTTTAGACCTGGTAAGTCTACCATCGACCAGATTTTCACGATACGTCAAATCCTGGAGAAGACCCATGATAAAAAAATCGACACACACCATCTCTTTGTCGATTTCAAAGCCGCTTTTGACAGCGCAAAAAGGAGTTGCCTGTGTGCCGCCATTTCTGAATTTGACTTCCCTGCAAAGCTTATACGGCCAAATGACGTTGAGCAATACCAACAGCTCCGTTAGAATCGGGAAGGATCTCTCTGAGCCATTTGAAACCAAACGAGGCTTCAGACAGGGCGACTCCCTTTCGTGCGATTTCTTCAACCTGATGCTGGAGAAGATAATTCGAGCAGCAGAGCTAAACCGCAACGGTACAATCTATTACAAGAGCGTGCAATTGCTGGCGTATCCCGATGATATTGATATCATTGGCCTTAACAACCGTTCTCCGGAAGATTTATGGTATCGAAGGAAACTTAACGATGAGCTTTACCCAGACCTGACCATAGCATATTGAATTAAAGCCCAAAGGCTCCGCTGGCTGGGTCATGTTATGCGAATGGACAAAGAAGCTCCAGCACAGAAAGTTTTCCTATCGTCACCTGAATTCGGCAGCAGAGGAAGGGGGAGGCCTCGACTGAGTTGGAAACAACAGGTGGAGGATGACTTGAACTCCCCTTGGGGTTTCCAATTGGCGTCAGTTATCGCTAAAAAGGAATGACTGACTAAATGACGCTTAGGCGGTTAAACGCCAATAAATGATGATTTAGGGCCGCTTGCATAAAAGCTGATAACGACTAACCGGAGTTTAATTGACGTATTTTGTATGGTTAGCTGTCAAGTTAATCACCGATTAGGCTTAATCGGCTTTTATGCAAGTGGCCCTTATTTTGTATGGTTAGTTGTCAAATTAATCACCGATTAGTCGTTATCGGCTTTTATGCAAGTGGTCCTAGGGATTGCCTATCAAGAACCTTAATGCGTAATTAACGTGTGATAACGTGTGCATTATGAACAGCTGTAAATAACAATTTCACCTTTTTTTATGAAAATGGACTAATTAAATTGACTCTTAATTTATTATTACTCTACAGGTGTTTAAAACATCACGGTGGAGCATTTTCTTTCGGTGGCTTTCTATTCTGGTAGAAGATTCTTGCAGGGAAATGCAAATTTGCCTGTATAAACAGGTTCGAAATGACACATTCAAATTCGCCAATTTTGGTGCAGTATAAATGTACTATTATATATGTACTATTTAATTTTGGCGATACAAATTTTTTACCTGGCAGCGCTGGTTAAATTTCAATACTCATTTAAATTCGCCAAATTTGGTGCAGTATAAATGTACTATAAATGTACTATTAATTTTGGCGATACAAATTTTTTAACTGGCAGCGCTGGTTAAATTTAAATTTGCCGTCTGGCAATTACGATCCACATCATCATCATCCACCATTGTGGACTATCCACAATGTCATCTACTGTTGCCTCACAGCCAGTGCTGCCGCTGAAATTCCAAAAAGTTTCCCACAGAAAAGAGGGTCCCTTTTTTTTAAGTAGAAACCCGTTTATATAAAGACAGGTATTAACTTCACAGCTGCGGAACCTTGCCGGCAACATGCATTTAGCTTGCCGTGATATCTTGCTAGCAAATTTAATTTTTTTATTTCATTTATTCTCTGGTTACTTATTAATTTTCTGTTATTTTTCCCATTTTCAAAAATCGAGAGTACTCAGTTCGATATCTAAAGAGTACTGCCATTGGAGTATCAGAATACTCCAAATGTTATACTTTTTCATATACAAATTGTGCTCCAATTAACATTGCGATATCCTAGGCCTGGAACAACTACTCCAACCTTCGCTTTGTTTCTGGTACTCCAAAGAGTACCTCTTATCAGAGTACTTTGCAATATACTCCAATCTTGGTACTCTTTGGAGCATCTGCTGTCAGAGCGATCGTGTTGTAATTTTTGTCGATAAAGCTAGGTACTAACTTCGCGTTTCACGTGAATCAGCTGTCAAAATCCATAGGAAATTTCTTGTCGTGAAATTTCGTAAGTACTTCACGGCAAAGTAGAACTAAGTTCACGCAATATGACATTAGCAACATTTTTTCACGACTTTTGAAATTATTTATGTCATTTAATTTGATCATCAAAGCCGTGGAATTGGCGTGAAATGTTGCTAGCAATTATCATTTTTTTATTACGTTAATTCTTTGTTTATTTATCTCTCTTCTGGTGTTTTTCTTCGAATTTCAAGGATCAATGTCAACAAATGAAATTTTCGCACTGTTGACATGGAAAATAAAAAAGTTGTGAAAAGATGTTGCTAATTTCATATTGCGCAAAAGTTTTACGGCGTGAAGTCAGTACTACTTTGGCGTGAAGTACGAGCAAAATTTCACGGCTTTTTCACGACAAGAAAGTTTGTATGGCGAAACTTAAAGTTAGTACCTAGCTTTATGAGCAATTTACGATCTTCGACCTTCGTTGGCATCGAACATTGCTCAGTTAGATTTATATTTGTGGAAAGCCATGAAATTTCTTCCGTACTTCAAGGCAAAGTGGTACAGAGGCCCTTAAGGCTGATTTACACGGGTCGATTTTCTGTTCGATTTTTCATTCAACCTTCAAATACAAAGTGTGAATCGATCGAATTGCTATTTACACGGTGGCAGGACAAACAATTTACCAGAAAATCGACCCGCGTAAATCAGTCTTAAAGCCCCATTTACTTAAAACTTTACAGGTTCCACTTTCATACAAAGTTTGTTTAACGTAAAGCGAAGCAAGATTTTGGCAAAAGCCTGATTTACATACAACTTCAAAGGATCCACTTCCATACAAAGTTTGTGGAACGTAAAGCGCCGAAAAAAGTTAAACCGTTTTTAATATATTGGGGCGATCATCTTTCAAAGCGTGGGCAAAGTTTTATGTAAATCGTCTCAAATGCTCAAAGCCGAGGCGCGCACCTGTAAAAGTTTCACAAAGTTGTATGTAACTCGGGCTTAGAGCCGATTTACATACAACTTTGCCCACGCTTTGACAGATGACCGCCCCATATATTAAAAATGGTTTAACTTTTTGTGGCGCTTTACGTTCCACAACCTTTGTATGGAAGTGGATCCTTTAAAGTTTTATGTAAATCAGCTCTTAAAGGGTCGAACTTTGACCTTGACAGAAAAGTTCAGTATACGTATTTAAACGAAGCATGGCAAATTGGAGACCTCAAAGTTGAAACAAGGTTAAAATTTGGCAAACTCTCAAATTTTGCTAACGTTGCTTGCTTTAACAATCAGACGTTGATGACTTTGCTATAATTAAAGAATAAAAAGTTGGAGGAAATAATAATTAATTCATTTTTTCTCTATTAAATTAATAAATTAACCAAAACACTCTGAATGCAAAGAAATAAATAACGAAAACAAATGTATAAAAGAGAAGCGTCAAGGCGTTCATTGTAGCATACCTCTGAAGTTGGACGCAAAGTTTTGAGGTAGCAAATGTCAGGCGAGGTTAACAAAGCTTTATGTATTTGACCCTTTAAATTTTGCTTGCTTTGACAATCAGATGTTTGTTGCTTTGTTAACCTCGCCTGACATTTGCTACCTCAAAACTTTGCGTCCAACTTCAGAGGTATGCTACAATGAACGCCTTGACGCTTCTCTTTTACACATTTGTTTTCGTTATTTATTTCTTTGCATTCAGAGTGTTTTGGTTATAATATTAATTTAATAGAGACAAACATGAATTAATTACTATTTCCTCCAACTTTTTATTCTTAAATTAAAGTAACGTCATCAACATCTGATTGTCAAAGCAAGCAAAGCCAGCAAAACTGAACTTTTCTGTCAAAGTCAAAGTTCGAGGTAAAGCAAAAATAAGGTGTTATGTAATTGACCCTTTAAGGGCCTCTGTACCACTTTGCCTTGAAGTACGAAGGAAAATTCACGGTTTTTCACGACCAGAAAATTTGTATGGATTTTGAGAGCCATTTCCCGCGAAACTCTGGCCAATTTGGCATAATTGGAATTTTTCGTTTTTTTTCGTTAGGTGTTGTTATAAATATAAAGATATGTACAGGAAATCGAACCATGTTTTACTTTTAAAAATCGGTTCAGTATTTTCCAAAATATACGCTTTTGAAAACTTCGTAAATTTGACTCTCAACCCATCCTAGCACCCTCCCTAATAGTTTGCCCAAAAAACTGACTGCTTGCTTCTTTTTTTGTGTTTTTTTTTTAGCCGATAGCTATATGACACTACGTATTTTCACTTTAATTTTTTTGGATTTTTTGGCCAGTATTTTTTTGTCTGCGAAGGAGTGAGACAAACTCTACACGCATGCGCACAAGGAACCCCGTTTGACATGTTTTTGTTTGCACACACTTTTTTAATATTTCTGCGCTGTTTTTTCGCAATAGAGAAACAAAAAAGACTCTGAAAAATTTTTATATGGATATTTTATTTAATTATTTCACAAACAAATTCGTTTTTATATGAATTCGCGCACAAAACTTTCAATATAAAAATGTAAACAAAAAATGTTCACATAAAATAAGAGAGAAACGTCCAAGTGACAAAAAAACTGAGAAATATAAACCGTCTCGTTTGTTTTTAGCTGCCTAGTTTGTATTTCGTTATTTTTTTTTTTTTAGAGTAAAGCTATCACCCTCATACCAGTCTGAACCCGTATTATGAGTGAGATTGACAAAAAATACTGCCCAAAAATATAAAAAAATTAAAGTGAAAATACGTAGTGTCATCTAGCTATAAAGGGGCCGTATTCTTTACTTGTTTCCATTTTTTAAAAAGTATGGTCCGGGTTCTTGTCATCAAACTGTGATAAATTTTACCCTTTTTGGTCCGCAACTGCAACACTGTTCACAATCGATCAAATCGCTTTACGACTTGCTCGCGACAGATTCACGAATTTCACAAGCAACGCCGATATTTTGCCAAGACAAGAAGTTGTGTTATACATATTATGGCAGTGTTTAGATGTTTCAATTTTAAGTCTACCGGGTTTGTTTTGTTGTGAATTTAAAAAAAAGGATGGATCTACAAAAAAATATCAATATACGCCTTGTAAAATGTGTTGAAAAGTATCCAATTTTATACAATAACCGCCTTAAAGCACATTACAATCGGGAACGCAAAGAAGAAGCGTGGATAGAAATTGCAACGGACCTGCATAGCACACGTAAGTACATAGGATATACCAGGGTTGCCGAATATCGGCTTTTCCAACCGAAGGTGGTAGGTTTATTTTCATTGATAGGCTGGCAGGTGAGATAAACGTTGGCAGATTTGCATAAATAATAAAAAGCGAAAAAGTATTTCCCAAAATTCCCTGCAAAAATCGAGAGTACTCAGTTCGATATCTGAAGAGTACTCTAAGTGGAGTATCAGAGTATTCCACATGTAATCTTTTTGTATACTTTAACTTTCAACTGCATAAAAAAATTAGATAAAATTATGGGAGAGGGCTTAAAAAAAGTGTTTTGGGCTCAGGATCACGAATCCGGAAGTGGTTTTATAATTTTTTGTTTTAGTGAAAAGTTAGGGTCAAAAAATCGAAAAATTACCCTATTTCCTATCCAAAGAGTACTCCAATTGGAGCATCAAAGTACTCCAAATGTATAAAAATTGTTCTCCAATTAACATTGCGATGTCCTAGGACCGGGCCACCTACTCGCTTTGTTTCTGCTACTCCATCGAGTACCTACAGTCAGAGTACTTTGTACTTTGCAATGTACTCCAATGTTGTTACTCCTTGGAGTATATACAATCCACAGTTCCTCAAAACGGCAACCCTGCCTGTGTTCCACATTTAGAATTGCCCAGCAAGAACCTTAATTGGTAATGGGTCATGGGTCAGTTACATAAAGCTTTATTTTGACTTTACCTCAAACTTTGACTTTGACAGAAAAGTTCAGTATACGTATTTAAACGAAGCATGGCAAATTGGAGACCTCAAAGTTGAAGCAAGGTTAAAATTTGGCAAACTCAAATTTTGCTTGCTTTGACAATCAGATGTTGATGGCTTCGCTTTAATTAAAGAATAAAAAGTTGGAGGAAATAATATTTAATTCACTTTCTCTCTATTAAATTAATAAATTAACCAAAACACTCTGAATGCAAAGAAATAAATAATGAAAACAAATGTATAAAAGAGAAGCGTCAAAGCGTTCATTGTAGCATACCTCTGAAGTTGGGCGCAAGGTTTTGAGGCTGCAAATGTCAGGCGAGGTAAACAAAGCTTAATGGGTCAGTTACATAAAACTTTATTTTGGCTTTACCTCAAACTTTGACTTTGACAGAAAAGTTCAGTATACGTATTTAAACGAAGCATGGAAAATTGGAGACCTCAAAGTTGAAGCGAGGTTGAAATTTGGCAAACTCTCAAATTTTGCTTGCTTTGCTTGCTTTGACAATCAGATGTTGATGACTTTGCTTCAATTAAAGAATAAAATGTTGGAGAAAATAATAATTAATTAATTTTTTCTCTATTAAATTAATAAATTAACTAAAACACTCTGAATGCAAGGAAATAAATAACGAAAACAAATGCATAAAAGAGAAGCGTCAAGGCGTTCATTGTAGCATACCTCTGAAGTTCGACGCAAAGTTTTGAGGTAGCAAATGTCAGGCGAGGTTAACAAAGCTTTATGTATTCGACCCTTTATGTATTTGACCCTTTAACGTGTGATAACTTTTGCATTATGAACAGCTGTAAATAACAATTTCAACTAGTTTTTTTAAGAAATTGAATACCAAGAAAAGACATGCATTTGCTCTCGGTAGCTTTGTGTTCTTGCAGGGAAGGTGAAGCCAAATGCAAATTTGCCATTGTAAAGCTACATTTACACTGCATCAAATGTGTCACTTTTGGCTAAGTTTTTTCGAGACCGTTCATCTGCAGATTGAATTTAATCATTATTAATTATTATATTGCAACAACTTTGGCGAATATGAACGAGTCATTTCGAACCTGTTTGTGATACATTTACACTGCATGAAATGCGCCGCATTTGGCGAAGTTATTTCGAGAATGTTTGTCTGCAGAATGAATTTGTTTGCCAAATTAGATGAATTTAATTTAATTTGACCTAATTTGGTGATCAAATTCAATCTGCGGATGAACGGTCTCGAAAAAACTTTGGCAAAAGTGACGCATTTGGTGCAGTGTAAATGTAGCTTAAGGCTTGTATATTTTGCTTTCATAATTTCGCCAATGTTTATTTACCCTTACCGGAGTTTAATTGACGTATTTTGTATGGTTAGCTGTCAAGTTAATCACCGATTAGTCGTTATCGGCTTTTATGCAAGTGGCCCTTATAGTAAATGTATAGTACATTTACATCGTACCAAATTTGGCGAAAAATTGCAAATTTGGCTCTTTTTTTCATACAAATCTCATTTTCCAAATTTGGAATTCCATCAAATTTGACCTCATTTGCCGAACAATACAATCCCCAGTTCCTCAAAATAGCAACCCTGCCTGTGTTCCACATTCAGAATTGCCCAGCAAGAACCTTAAAGGGTAATTGACGTTTGACAATAGTACATTTATACTGCACCAAATTTGGCGAATTTGAATGACTCATTTCGGACCTGTTTACACTGGCAAATTTGCATTTGGCTTCACCATCCCTGCAAGAATCTTCTACCCAAACACAAAAACACCGAAAGAAAATGTACCACCGTGATGTTTTAAACACCTGTAGAGTAACAATAAATGAAGAATCATTTCTGTCTTTTCCTGGTAGAATTGACCAATTTTCTTAAAAAAACTAGTTGAAATCGTTATTTACAGCTGTTAATAATGCAAAAGTTATCACCCGTTAATTACCCATTAAGGTTCTTGCTGGGCAATTCTAAATGTGAAACACCGGCAGCGTTGCTATTTTGAGGAACTGTGGATTGTATTGTTCGGCGAATGAGGCCAAATGCGATGGAATTCCAAACTTGGAAAATGAGATTTGTATGAAAAAAGCGCCAAAATTGCAATTTTTCGCCAAATTCGCAATTTTTCGCCAAATTTACGAAATTTGGTGCGGTATAAATGTACTATTAATTTTCCTTAACCGTAACATAACCATAGCCAGATCCAACCAACATTTTGGATATAAATGTAGTCGATTAATGGTGTTACACCATAACGCAAACGCCATAACCATAACATAGCCAAACAGCACATGGCTTTTATAACTTTTTAACGAAGTTCGTTGCATAAAAATCGTAAAATTTGGTGTTAACGACAATAACGAATAAATTATAGAAACTGGGTGCAGGTGATTTAAACTTAAACTAATTTTCCGTCACCATAACATAACCATGGCCAGATAAAACAAATGATCCAAAAAACCTTATAGAAATCAATGTAGGTCGCCTCCCAGTTGGTGCACCCTGGGTAACGCTAAATGACCTACATAGCCTGCACGGCTAGTTTAGTTTCTAGTATTGCCGGATCTACGAGAACGGTACCAGTACTTGTGCTGTACCCATCGTGCCGAAACGACCCGGGCCGTTTTCTTATATCGACCCGGCCAAGAGCAATACACTCGAGGTGACCCTGTCTGACATTTAAGCAGGGCTACACCTCGTTACAACAACAACAACATTAAGGGTTCTCTACCATAACGGCATATCGATAAGGTTGTTTGATAAGCTGATTAATAAGCTTAAGTCTTGAATAAATTTACCAAAATTCTAACCTTAACATAACCCATTACGCTAATCAGCTGTTCCAACCACCCTTTGGAAATCAATGTACACGCATTAGCGTTATGTTATAGCATCACTAATCGTTTATTGATTTCCATAAAGCTGGAATTATTGGTGATGTTTGTCGTAACGCTGTAGTCGTATCCCTAACGCAACCCTATGCGATACATTTTTATCGATTATTGGTGCGGTAACCGTAAACAGCTGATTGACTGCAAAAACTCAGCTATGAACACAATCTTAATTAATATTTTCTTAAAAAATGTGAAATGATAACTCACCAAATAGCAAAAACCAATAAATTCGAAAAATTAATGCAAAACAAATAAACTAAATAAACAAAAAAGGTAATCAGCTGTTTACGTTACCGCGGAAAACCAAAAACCAATTGGTTGGCTACGATCCGGTTACGACCTTAGCGTTACGATATGGCACCAATAATCGATTGCATTAAATCCCATAAGGTTGGTCGAATCAGCTGATTGGATACGACTACAGCGTTACGACAAACATCACCAATAATTCCAGCTTAGGGCCACTTGCATAAAAGCCGGTTAAGCCTAATCGGTGATTAACTTGACAGCTAACCATACAAAATACGTCAATTAAACTACGGTTAGTCGTTATCAGCTTTTATGCAAGCGGCCCTTAAGGTTGGTTGGAACAGCTGATTAGCGTTATGCCTTATGAACATGAACTTCCATAAGGGCAATCGGATCAGCTGTTTAATATGGTTATGGTTATACCCCTGCGAAAATGCCAAAATACTCTAATGAATACCGAGGGTCGGATTAGATGCTCCTCTCTCGCTACGCTTTGTACTCCAACTGGAGTAGTCTAGTTGGACCTTTCAGGAAAATACTCTTGTGTGGGTAATCCATAGAGTACGGGATGGAGTACTCCTAGTTGGATCAGGTGATCCAATCCTACGACAGAGTCATGAAATTGAATTTTTCTTGGAGTAGTAATGGTACTCCAGCGTTACTGTTACCCGTCCTACTATATGGTACAGAAGCATGGATACTAACAGCATCTAATGAGGTGGCTTTGGGAGTACTCTACTGGCAAAATATGTTGGAGGTCTGGGAGGTTAGATGGCTAATAAGTAAGTAAGGCTATATTATGGTAATGGAAGATTAATTTAAGATTAAAGCATAACCACAAATAGATGCTTTGATTTTTTAGGAAACCAAATTCATCAAAATACTCTCTTCTTGTGTTTTTGCAGCGGATTTGGTCAAACAGAAATGGAAACGTCTACGCTCTGTATTTAACGCAACACTGAAACAGTTGCATATGGGAGCAATGATTAAACCCTACTATTTACATGAATATATGCTATTTTTAATTCCGCATTTGGCAACCCCTTGGGATCCTGAAAGACGATCCAAGCGACTATTAGAGGAAAGCGAAAAAGTTTGGGCGAAAACAAAACAAACAGCAACAGAAAAGACTAGCGATGAAGATCAAGCCATTTCGGACTATCTGCAAATTTTGGAACAACGGCAACAGTCAGATAATTCATATAGACATCAAGATAGTACTAGAAAACGTTACAAATCGACTGACTCTGAAAAAGACAATTATCCTCCTCGAAAAGAATTTAAAAGAAGCAAATTAAAACCACATCAAAAACACACACTTGTCTCAACTTCATCCAAACTTACCAGCAACTCCGAAGATACGGAAGATTATGATCCCAAAACACATTTCCTTTTAAGTCTGTTGCCGGATGTTGAGGAATTGAATAATGCACAAATGCGTTTGTTTAAGGCAAAAGTTCTCTCGCTCATAAATGAGATTTTGGATGACCCAATAGTTGATGAAACATAACTTTGGTAGAAAAGAAACTATTGCAGTTGTTGCTTTTCCGACTGGAGATCACTATCTTAACAGCTGAATTAATTTGCCATAATGCTTCCACTAACATAATCATATAAATCAGCTGATCCAACAACTTTATTGAAATAAATGGAGGATAATCATAGTAGAGATAAAGTAGGTACTAAAGTTAGCATCAGCTTTTTGCCACCATTTACAACGGACTTTCTGTCAAAAAAGCTGACGCTAACTTTAGCACCTACTTTATTTCGACTGCATAAATGTATATTATGACTATGCCCTAATGCATTCGATATGGCGTTTTGGTGAGGCACCATTAATCAATTACATTGGCGTTATGGTTATAAAAGATTCACTTAAGTTTAATAAAATTGGATAGGATAGCATGACATCAGCCAACAATTTTTAGGCGTAAAAAATGTCGATCATTAATTTAACGTACTTTGGAACGGGTTGGTTTGACTGCTGGGTTGTATGAAGTAGTGATGTGAGGTCGCG
The DNA here is from genome assembly GCA_964058755.1 of Campiglossa producta. Lineage (NCBI taxonomy): Eukaryota > Metazoa > Arthropoda > Insecta > Diptera > Tephritidae > Campiglossa > Campiglossa producta. The sequence goes on along the minus strand of CAXKVI010000005.1, from coordinate 14,227,398 downwards.
CCTATCTCAGGTACCGGGTCTGTAGAGTTTGATTCCATATAAACCAGCTGATCAAACAATCTTGTTGAAAAGAAAGGCATTTCAGTGCAAGTTTGAACCACAGACCGCATTGATTTCTATAGGGTTGGTTTGATCAGCGGTTTTATCTGGTTACCCGATAAACATTTATGTTGGAAACACATCGCAATCTCATTCGAAATCAAGTCCGGTTTCCAATTTCCAACGTTGTTTTTCCATTCGAACAAAATTGTTGCAACAGACCCTTTTCCAGCAAAACGGGCATTTTTTTGTATGAAAATATTCTTATTTCTCCAATTGAAAAAGTAAAAAAAAATTGACTTGAATTCCAACAATATTTTTCAATTGGAATTAAACGTAAAAATTTTTATCCATTTGGCATGAGGAAAACAATATGGTTGGAAATAAAAAAGTGCGAAGTCTCAATCCCGCAGACCCCCGTATAAGGGATCTCAACGCGGAAATTCGTAGGTTGGTCGATAAACATAAACTGGCCAAATGGAAACAACACCTAGAGCAATGCAACCTCTCTGATGGCGTTGGAAAATTATGGACTACGGTCAAAGCTCTATCTAATCCAACGCAACACAAGGATAAAGTAGATATTACTTTCGGTGACAGGGTGAAGAAGGACCCTAGGGGATGTGCGAACTCCTTCTGTAGACAATTTGTACTACATTCCCCGCCCGATAAAGCTAAACGTACGCGACAGGCGCGTAAATATAAAAACCAATATACGCCCATTGTAGGGCTGCCAGACGTCCCGGTTTTCCGGGACATGTACCGGTTTTAGGCCATTTGTCCCGGTCCAACCCTAAAATGTCCCGGTTTTTAAATCTAATCGATTGTAAGGAGCCATGAAATCTACCAACTATTTGGTTTGCTTATAATGCGCCGCTCCAACTAGTCTGAATAAAAGTACCGACTACCGACTTCAATTGTAAAACTCTAGCATCGCTCGATAGTTGCACATTGTATAGTATACATATATCGATTATCGATGTAAAGTGTTCTTCCTAATTAGCTACAGCTGTTTTTGTTTTGCGCTAAGTATTTGGTTCTTCGAGTTGAGTGTTTCTGATTTCATTGTAAGTTTTCTCACAAAATTTATAAAATAGATATGTTTATAATACATTAAACCACTTGGAATGTTCTTTTATGAAACGTGGGAGAAGTGAACATGAATCGTTGTGCACAGTTTGCGATTGTTTTATTGCCATTGGTAACGGTGGTCGCTCAGATATTCTTGATCATATCGGCAGTTCCAAGCACAAATCAAGGTTATGCGAGGCGTCTACTTCAAAAGAAATTTCTTCTTTTTTTGTAAAACCAAATACAGCAAAGAGGCATCTGATCTCCGCCGCTGAGCTAACAAATGCCTTTAAGATTATTAATCACTATCAGTACTTCAGCTCAATAGATGTCACTACAAAACTAAATGCGCTCATGTATCCTGATTCGGAAATAGCAGCAAAGAAATCAGTTTGCAGGACCAGAGCAACAGCTTTAATCAAAAATGTTTTGGCTCCGCATTCAGTAGCAAACTTTGTAGATATTTTAATAAAAAATGTACCTTTTTATGGAATTTCAACGGACACCAGCAACCACAAAGCCAAAAAAATGTTTCCATTGCTTGTTCACTTTTTCTTGAATTTCCAAAGTGTCCCGGTTTTGCCCCAGGGGGACCTGGCAGCCCTAGCCCATTGTCATCACTGCCTCAGAGGTCAAGGAAGCCATCAGTCAGGCTAAGCCCTCAAAATCCATCGGCTCCGACGGCATTGCCATGAAGATGCTGAAACATCTAGGCCAGGAGGGACACAAATACTTAGCGGCTCTATTCAGTCTTTCACTGAACACTTTCGTCATTCCTGAAATATGGAAAAAGGCGAGAGTGGTTCCATTACTAAAACCTAGAAATCCGGCAAACATAGGCGATTCATATCGCCCTATATCACTTTTGTCGCCGGTAGTGAAGACGCTAGAGACCATTTTTCTCCCGTATTATACTGCAAATCTGCACCTGGCCAGTCATCAACATGGCTTCCGTAAGCTGCACAGCACCACCACCGCCATTGCAACACAAATAAATAGCGGCCTAAATCAAAACCAAACAAATCACAGGACTGTGTTAGTGGCACTTGACCTGTCGAAAGCTTTTGACACAGTCAACCATGCCACTCTCATACAAGATCTGTTTGAGACACAGATGTGTCTGCAATGGTCTCAAAGGTACGTGGTCGCAACAAGATCCTCAAGTCACTTGCCGGCAGTACTTGGGGAAAAGACAAAGAAACGTTGCTGACTACATATAAGGCCATTGGCCGACCAGTCTTTGACTATGCTGCACCCATATGGTCGCCTAATGTACATAACACCAACTGGACGAAGTTACAAGTCTGCCAAAATACTGCCATCAGAACAGCTACCGGATGTCTCCTCATGTCTTCCGAGTCTCACATCCATCAGGAGGCAAAACTGCTCAATGTAAAAGAGCATGCGGAAATGCTGAGCAGGCAATTCCTTCTGAACTACCACAAGTCAGCACAGCCAAACCGTCATCTTTTGGACACAGATCCGTCCCGAGAGACATAAGGAAACATCTCCGTAAGCATTATGATGAGATCCGGCATCATATTACCTTGCCGTTTGATCTGCAGAATCATAAGCGGGCTCTAACCGACATCCACACCGAGTCGGTAGACACTTTTGTCGGATCTCTACCTGTGAATCCCGTTCTGAACAGTCCTCCACCGGATATTGCTGAAGAAGAACGCACCTTACCAAGGGAGACAAGAGTGACCTTGGCACAGCTTAGGTCTGGATATAGTGTAAGGTTAAACTCCTACTTATCCAGACTTAATGATACAATCTCAAACACATGCCCTGCATGTGGTAGGACCCCCCATGATACTCTACATCTCTTCAATTGTTCATCTGAACCTACTCTTCTAACCCCTCTGTCCCTCTGGACAAACCCTGTTGAAACTGCACGTTTCCTTGGACTCCCCTTAGAAGAGCTTGATGAAGATCTTCGGAATGATCATACACTCCAGACAGGGCAATGCATTGTTAACAACAACAACAACATTGGAAATAAATGGCGTGTCTATTTAATATAAATTATATAATATAATATTATAAACACTTTTTCATCACAAATATTAATATCTTTTTATTTATTTACCACTTTTTAGTGTGGAGCTCAAATGGTTTTCCAACTTAAATCCAACCCTGTTGGTAAGGGGTTTAGAATATAACCGAGGTAGGCATACCGGTCGTAAGAGGCGACTAATATGCACATAGGTACTGACGTGCTAACTCGATGGTTGATCTACGGATATGATGACTCTCACCTCTCAATACCCAACTTCTCCTTCCTCATGGATGGAGGGATGACATGACCTAGAAGGTTTCACTGGTCATACCAAATCGCTACCTCGACAGTAGGGCAGTACCGCAAGAGAGTACCGCAGCCTCCCGGGTTCATATCCGGCCAAGGACTGTCAATTTCGGCATCACTCCCAAAACCTTCGGGGAGTGTTTCTCCAACATCAAAAATAAAGTTGGAATCATGCGTACTGGGTATGGTTACTCTGCTAGGCAGTGCTATGACATTCAGTCAGCTTTGGAATGTTCCTTTTGATAACGTGATGGGAAATCGTAATGTAAATATAAAACATCACGGTTTCTATCACATTTTTACATCAGGCATGCTTCAGATATTCAAAAAGACATCGAGTTTAGTTTGATAACCCCTAATGACTTCCTTAAAAAGATGGTTATATCACATGCGTGCACACACTCCTTGTAACTAAAAATGTCAGACAAAGCGACAACATAAGCAATTTGACAGCTACGATTCGATTTTCAAAGAAGAAGAAGAAACCATATTTTGGGAGGATGCCACGTGTAATGAATTCGCCTGGGCTCTATCGGAAAAATTTTAACCGTCCAAAATTTTTAAAAGGCCACATTGTCGGCAAGGACCTTGTTTTCGACAGGCATGGTTCTCTTTGAAAATGCAATAAAATCACAGAGAAATTTTGTCTAAATATTGGTTACAACTTATATAAGCGGACAGATTTGTAGAAATCGTAATATCTCTGCTCACAACTCGAGACTGTCTTGACTATTTAAATTGGACTGAAAAGCGCCCAACCACTGATGGTTCTAAATTACCCAACCTTAGCGAGACGTACTTTTATGCATATACCAATTCTGGAAATGAAGGTTCGGGATCTGTATCAGGATTGGATATTCAGTACCGCACCCATCTCTACTTGGTATCTATCACAGAACCAGTTTTGGGTACCGGTGCGTTGGCCGTTTAGAATATTTAGCACCTCAAACAATGTGCGCATTTCTATATAAGTATGAGCCCCTCAAAACACAAGTCGCATAAGTCTACATTTTCTCGAACTGAGATATTAAAGGCTTTGTGTTGTCAACTAATAGAGGGTGCCCTTGATTTCACAAGTTAGTTCTGCTATTTATTCAGTTGCTATGGGAGCTTGGACTCATCCCGTTAGCGTGTTATATGGAACACATTTCCCCCTATATAGTGTCATGCCTAAGACCCGAACCTATATAAGAGCGTTGAGCGTTTTTTCATCGCGTTGTCTCCTTCTAACTAAACAAAATACTATATGTTAGAGGGAGACAACGTTATTGAAAAACTCTCAACGTCCCAAATTAGGTTTTGGTGTAACACAAAAAACGAAAACTGGACTTATGACACTTGTGCTTTAAACCGCTCATATGTATGTATGCAGGTATGTATCCCATATGTAAATATGTAAATAAAAGGTGCGAAAATAAGGTAAAAAACTGCGAATAAGAAACACTTTACCAGGTAAGAAACGTGTTGGGATTATTGACCAAAGCGAGAAATGCAACACGATTGAATGGGATAAAGCTGGTTTAACCAAGAAGGAATTAACAGCTCAAATATCACAAGAATACTTTTAATTTAATTTTAATCTGTAAGGATATTTGTCCGCGACTAGTACTTTTTGTACACAGTGGGGTATAGTTCAATATACATAAGAAAATACAAACGGAAATTGCAATTTGTATAGCATACTTAAAGGGCTTTAAGTGAAATTTAGTTTGCAGCATGCTCATAGGAGTCAAAAGTGTCCGTTAGGTGGAAATAGAATAAATCCTTTCGTAGTGGTTCGGATGTAAATGGGCATAACTGGCCTCTCCAGAGGAAATGCTTAGCAAATATGAAGATTATTGGCATTCTACCGCATTCCTCCTAGACTAATGTAGTTTTTTGCTGGGTTAAAGCAATAACTGCTAGTGATGCAGAGACACGGGTACTCGGAACCGGATCAAAGGAACGACGGTTCCGGGTGTTACAAGTTATAAAAAAGAAGAAACCGAGTCTCAATCTCTAAAGGCTAAAATTAGTAAAACGGAACCGCAACCCGATTCCAAAAGAAGGATTCCAAGTGAAGTCTCATATTGTAGCAGGTGTGTTTGCGTTAGTTTGAAATGGCTACGAATATACCGAGCTGTGTGCTCAAAAAAGACGTATGAGCAATGATTTTCGATTTAACTTTTTCAAGAAAGTCGATAATTTATAAACACACGCCTCATATCCGAAAGTTTAATTCCTGCGAAATGTACGGTTATGTATGAAGTTAAAGAAAAATCTATTCTGTCGTAGGTACATTTTCTTTGTTTGTTCCCACTTTTAAAGAAAGCCAAAGTAGCTTTTATTTAACTCTCTTATCAAAATTTAGGGTAGGATTGAGAGCTTTCTTGGAGGAGGTTTTTTCGAAACTGTTGAATAGAGCTAGTATCGCTTGTGATCGAAAATTCGATCAAGAAAATCTTTAGGGGGTCGTCGGGTTGCTAGCCCCGTACCCCCATCCTTAAATTTCGGGGACGCCCCTAAAAATATACCGCCTATACCTCAGTTTTTTCAATTTCCTTTCCATATTTCATAAAAATCGGTCAAACGGTTCGCTCACAGGAGGTTCCTAAAGTTTTTCATGTGGCGTATTTATATATACACTAGCTGACCCGGCAGACGTTGTCCTGCCACAAATTTATTTCCCTGCATGTTTTTCTAACCCGATCCCTATATCTATTTTAATCCATATCCCTATTTCCTTCGGATATGAGGAACCACGCCCCCTTTTTCGATATCCACAGTTTTTTTTGGAGGTGGCAGGGATTGATCTCATATAACTCCTCACAAAATTTCAGTGGTCTAACCTAAATACTTCCAGAGATATGGACTATGAAGTATATCATTCGTATGGGAGGTGCCAAGCCCCCTTTTTCGTTATCCCCAGTTTTTTGGAGGTGGTAGGGATCGATCTCATCTAACCTCTTACCACATTTGAGTGGTGTAACATAAGTACTTCCAGAGATATGGACTATGAAGTATTTCATTCCTATGGGAGGTGCCAAGCCCTCTTTTTCGTTATCCCCAGTTTTTTGGAGGTGGTAGGGCTCGATCTCATACAGCCTCTCACTAAATTTCAGTGGTCTATCATATATATGTAATTCCAGAGATACTGACAACGAAAAATTCCATTTATATGGGAGGTGCCACGCCCCCTTTGTCGTTATCCCCGAATTTAATGAAGGTGATAGGGCTCGATAAAATTTGGTTACGATCGGCTTATTCGTTTAGAAGCCAAGTTCGTCCATAGGTACATAATTTGAATTTTATATATATAGATAAGTAGATGGATTTACTCATGCAAGTATAGACATCCATGCCATAGCTCCATAGGATCGAGGTGTAGAAAATATAATCTCATATGAAGTTTTTCGGAACAAATCCGAATTCCATGGCACTAGAACCGGTTATTCAAATACCCGTCACCTCACATCACTAACATTTGCATTCATTTGTATTCTAAAAGCCTTTACAGGAGGTAAAGGTCTTGACACTGGCAGCACCCGAACCCGAGCCCAACTGCAATTAGTGCGAATGCCAATTAATGGTAACAGAAGTTGTGTTTTGTGTTATTAGTGCTACATTTTGTAACAAATTAGTACAATAGTGAGAAAAACAAAAAAAAATAAGTTAATACAATGAAGAGCAGAGTTATAAAAATACAACTCGAAAGGGCATCGAAGTTAATCTAAAATTAATTAAGAAAGGTAGGTAAGTAGGTAAGTAGAAAAAAAAAAAATAAAAGGAAAAACGATTTGATGAGCTAACTAAAGAATAAAGTAAAATAATACAAAATGATGCGTGGAGCTTGAGATGCCGGGAATTCGAAATAATAATCTAAAATTGGGCCACAAAAAAAGAAAAAAAAATTTAAAAAAATAATTAAGTGAAAAATAAAATAAAGAATAAAATAAAATAAAATTTAAAAGATTTAACTAAATAAAATATAAAAAAAAATAAACTAAAAAAATTAAATAAAGTAAAAAAAAAAAAAAAAATGGATATCTTCCAGGGATGGTCACAGGTTAAAAAATATTTTGATATATATAGGGGGCGTGGCACCTCCCATACAAATGGAATTTTTCATTGTCCGTATCTCTGGAAGTATTCGGATTAGACCACTGAAATTTGCTGAGGGGTTGGTAGGGACATCCAAAAATACTGGGGATAACGAAAAAGGGGGCGTGGTTCCTCCTATACGAAGGAGATAGGGATATGGATTAAAATAGATATAGGGATCGGGTTAGAGAAACATGCAGGGAAATAAATTTGTGGCAGGACAACGTCTGCCGGGTCAGCTAGTAATTAATAAATTTATTTAATTCAAATAAAATAAGAAAAAAAATAAATAAAAAAAAATAATTTAAGGAAAATGGCTTTATCTGAAAAACAAGTAAGAAAGTCTAAGTTCGGGTAAACTGAACATTAAATAGCCAGTGGTAGTTTTCATATGATTTTTGAAGTTTTCGATATAAATAAATAAAATAATTGGGCGTGGTTGGAGGGCGATTTTATCCAATTTCATCAGGTATACTCCCAGCGATATTAGTATGCTTTGTGCCAAATTTCATCGTTCTACCGTAATCATTTTAAAAGTTACGACCAGTCGAATTTTCAAAAATTCCTCCCTTAAAAAATTGATCAAAAAATCATTATATGTGATTTTCGAAATTTTCGGTATCGGCGTGGTTATCATCCGATTTCGCTCATATTCAATACCTTGGCCAGAAAGTAACCTGCATATAAAATTTCATGCAAATATCTCAATTTTTACTCAAGTTATCGTGTACACGGACAGGCGGACGGGCATGCCCTAAAGAACTTTTTTTTCCAACCTAAGAACCTTCATATATAGAACTCTATATCTATCTCCATTATTTTGTGCCGTTACTTAGTACCGTTATGTGGACAAAATTATAATACCCATACCCGCTGGGTATAAAAACATGAATAAAACTGATTTCGGTGCCAGAATTGCCAATAATTGCCGCATATAAATTGCATAATTAATATTCTGTAGATGTAAAGAATCGCTGAAAGGAAAATCAATCAAGTAAGCAACCGAATAATATCTAATTACGAACACACCGTTGATAGATGGCGAAGACAGGCCAGAAAAATTACACTGTAAAACAGTCAAAAAAATCCCAGAGGATTTCTCATTAGTTTCTAGAGCTTTTGGGGGGTGTTGAAACCAAATCTGTAGTGAGATTTTTCGGGTCACCCTAGGTTTTCGCTCCAGAGGGTAGCTTGCTCAGAGATTGGTAGTAGCAAGGCAAATTCAACAAGGTAGAATTGACAACTAAAATATTTTGTTTTTGTAGGAATTTTTCCTTCAAAAAAAATGTAAACAATACGTAAAACCGTATTAACCCTTTGCGGCCGAAGCATAGTTTAGGTGTCCCATACAATTATCTAATAAAAGATTAAAAAAATCATATCCAGAAAATCCCGGAATCGATAAAAATCCAAAAACTTATCATCCCTAAGGAGAACATACCAAAATTAATAAAGCACATGAATTGATGGAAACACACCCAAGCAGTGAATTAAACCTGTCGAAATTGTGTGCTTAAATTTTTAATGAAGATATTACCCATCCAAACGTAAAATTTTCGTCGCCAACTTGAGTTTCACGCAATGAAAATGAGAAAAAAAAAAAAGATTTTTAAGCTGAAAGTGAAGATATTTATAAAAAAAAACTTTATGTACAAAAGTATGAAAGTAAGTAGGTACGTAAAAAAGCTCAGGCTTATGTCATCTTTAGGTGAGCTGAAAAAAATTTCTTTCGGTTGAAATATTACAATTTTAATAGCCAATTAATAATATTAAAATACAGTAGGTTAACCTAAAAAAATTTAATTGTAAAATTGAACAAAGTTAACCTACAGGCTAAATTAAATCCCACATAACCAAATTTTGCTAGAAAGTTTAGGTTCGCCGTCAGAATGAAAAATTAAAAAAAATTCCCATCTGTGCTAAAAAAGTTATTCGAGGTCAAATGTCAATATTTTAGGGTCTTTGGACTATTATCGAAAACGTGAAGTTTTTTAAAAATTACCTGAGACCAAGTTGTAGACTAGGAAACTCTCAACAAATAAGCTTCTAGCATTTTTTTCTCTTAGAGTAACCAATTCTAAGATATCGCGATAGTAAAATTAGCTCTGTAAACAATATAAAAATATATAGGCACCACGTATGGACTTTTCAGTATTTTTCTCGAAAACTTTAGTATGCGTAGAAAAATTTTCTTAACGTTTATTTGTCACGAAGTTCCCCATCGACAATGAAAATAGTTAGTTTTGTAAAAAGCCTAGATATGCTTCTCGAGCTAGAGCCATCCTTTCTCCATGTATTATATAAAAAAATACTAGTCCGATAAATTTTGTTTAAGTTGCATAACAAATTCTCACAGAGCCAATTTTTTGTCAGGAGCTTAGGTTCATCCTCAACTGCAAAAATCCCAAACCATACCATTTGTGCTAAAAAAGTTGTTCGAGGACAAAGTCGAGCAAAACTCAGATTTGAGGGTTTTTTTTATTTTTCTCGACATTTGACCCCGAATAAGTTTTTAGCACAAATAGAATCCATGGAGACTTTTAAGGTGTTCTTTCTGAAGGTGAACCTAAGCGGTATCTAAATATTTGTCTCTGTGGCAATTTTACCATAAACGCGTCTCTGTGCCAGGAATGTGAATTCGAAAGCGAAAATTAAATTTTTTTGTTTTTGTGAAAAGTTATGGTCAAAAACCCGGAAAATTACCCGGGTCCGATTCTTATTAGGGTGCTGGATCCATGGTATTTATCGAGTTGGCGGCCCTCAGCCGGTCAAACAACGGCTACGCCAAGCCCAGTATTTTCACAACATTTCGTGATCCTGGGGCCAAAACGCGCCTTTTGAGCACTCCCATAATTTTAGCTAATTTGTAGCAGTTGACCCCTAAGGATTGGTTTTTCAGTGCAAGTTTAAACCACAGATAAAGTTGATAGAGTTTATCCCATACAAATTGGGCGTTTAAAACAAGTTTAAACTACCACTGGAGTTTAAACCTGCACTAAAAAACCGGGCCAAAGGAAACAAAAACCCAAGGCGAATTCATACAGGTGTGTTCGAGCGAATTCAGATCTACATACACGCACGCACACACTCCTTGTGGCGGTAAATGTCAGACAAAGCAACAACATAAGCAATTTGACAGCTACGATTTGATTTTCAAGGAAGAAGAAGAAACCATATGGTGGGAGGATGCCACCTGTAATGAATTCGCCTTGCAAAAACCTCATGTTTAACAAATTTGTCTTCAGTTGACGTATCGTCAAAGAGAATATATCAACAAGAGCCGTCACTCGTTATAAATGCAAGGAAAAAGATGGATGCCGTTTTCTTTCAGGGTTTCGGTAATTTTGTTTTCCTCAGTTTAGTAAATTCGACAGCTGGTAAATTTTTGTTTCGACTCTTGTGTTATTTCATTTCTAGTCTATTTTCTTTTACACATTTTGTTTTGATTAGACAATAACATATTTATATCGAAATTACCGAAACCCTGAAAGAAAACGGCATCCATCTTTTTCGTTGCTTTCATAACGAGTGGTGGCTCTTGTTGATATATTCTCTTTGGTATCGTCAATGTCAATGTCCGCTGCTGTTTGGTGCTAGTTGTTGTTTTTTTTTTTAACAACAATCAAGTAATTTGCTTGCGCTATCGCAAAACTTTTCTTGTCAATACTTTTGGTGTTGTTGTTATGGTCTACAAATTAATAGTACCTACATATAATTATTACTACTATTGGCACTGTTGTTGCACCAAAAGTCAATGCACAGCTGCTATTTTTACTACTTTTAGCCGCTTCCGTTTGGTTTTTGTTTGTTGTTTTTGCTCGCTTGGTTGCGCAGGGTTGATTTATCGCATTTGTTAATTTTTTTTTTTTTTGCTTCATGCATTTAAGTAGTAGGTACAAGTGTAAATATATTTTATACGTGTGTTGTTGTACGCGATGCGTGCCGGTGACATGGCCCACAAGGTCAAGTGCAGAGAGCGTGCCTCTGTTGGTAACATAATAAAAAAAGTATATGATAGTGAAGAGGCAAAAAAAAACAGTGCTACCTATTTTTCCAAAGTACTTATGAGGGCGGCATAATAAATCAGTAAATATTAGAACTATGCACTTACTTTTCTCGATTTTACGCCTTTGGTCAGGAGTTTTCTTTAAATTCAGGGAACGGCGTAAAAAAATGGGCTTTAAATTTGATTTTTGAAATATTCCATTTCGTACTCCCTATTATGCTAGTATAACTTGTACCAATTTCAATTTCTTTAAAAGTTATGACCCGTAAAATTTTCAAATTTGCCTCCCTGAAAAGTAGGCGGTGCCACGCCTACATTTAAAAATTTATTAAAAAATCATAATAGAATGACTAGGGTGTTCATCCTGCCAAACTATATCATTTTAGCCATTTCCGTTGCCGAATTATGCCAATTTAGGTGATTTTCGAAGTTTTCGATATCGAAAGTAGATGTGGTTGGAGAGCTATTTTATCCAATTTCATCAGGTATACTCCCAAAGATACTAGTATGCTTTGTGTCAAATTTCATCGTTCTACCGTAATTAGTTAAAAAGCTACGACCAGTCTAATTTTCAAAAATGACTTTTAAAAGTGGGCGATGCGACGCCCACTTTAAAAACTTGATCAAAAACTCATAATAGAATGAGCAGTGTGATTCACCTATAAAATTATCATTTTAGCCCTTTCAGCTACCGTTATATCTGTGGTCATAAGCAATAACAGCCTAAGTCGACTTAAGAAATTAGACCAGTTGAAATTTTCGCTGGCGAATTTTTGTAACAAAACTGTTTTATAACTAAGGCAAACGTATTGGATTTAATTGTTTGTAAAGAAAGTAAAAAAAGACCAATGAAAATCTTGAAAAATGTCTCGATGTTGCTATTCAAAATCACCAGAAAAAATTTCAACTGGTATAATTTCTTAAGTCGACTTAGGCTGTTATTGCTTATGACCACAGATATGTCAATTTATGTGATATTCGAAATTTTCGATAACGAAAAAGGGGGCGTGGTTATCATCCGATTTCGCCCATTTTCAATAGCAACCTACCTTGGCCAGAAAGTAACCTGTATACAAAATTTCATGCAAATATCTCAATTTCACTCAAGTTATCGTGTACACGGACAGACGGACGGAATGCCTTAATGAACTTTTTTTTTCAACCTAAGAACTTTCATATATGGAACTCTATATCTATTTCGATTATTTTGGGCCGTTACGTAGTACCGTTATGTGGACAAAATTATAATACCCTTGTACTAGCACTAGAACGCTGGGTATAATAATAAACAATATAGGTACCTACTGCAGAGCGTCCAAATAAATATGCCAGATAATTTGTCGAGCGATTATAAACGCAACTGGGATGTGGTAAATCCTACCTCAACTCCTATCGAAAGACAGGAATCATATGTATATAGAAATTCATGAATGTCCTTAATACGCTCTTCGCCGCGGTGTTAGGCCACCAGTTCCCGTGGCTTTAAGCCGAAATCTCGATATTCGTGGCAGCTCATTATAAATTTGTTATTCTTGCTATATTTTGTTTATATTATGCCCATTGCTCTTACAAGCTTTATAGCGCTGTTGGAGCCAGATTGACTGTATACATGTAAATGTAAACATACTTATTTGTTACATAGTTAAGGATGTTACGGGCCCTCGACTCGGCGTTTTTAAAGTCGGAACTTCTGTTTGTCTTACACCTCCCATATAAATTCTGAGTATTGCAAACCCTAGTTTTCGGCAATGTACCTACTATAGTTTTTGAAGAAACAGAAGCACCACTGTCGTAAGAAGCGACTTAACCCCAGAACGACGCCGGTTACGGGTTCGATTCCACTCGAACGACTTGGGACTTACAGGAGAACTTAATGAACCCTTTTTTCATTATCTAAGGAAGTCTTTTGGTACTCCGAACCTCAAGGAACACCTTTTTCATAGACTTTTCTCCGCCAGATACGCTCCTTTGGACCCCTTTTATGAGGGTGAGCGCACGGTGCATAGGGTCCAATCGGAGCATCTTACAGGCTCCTCTGGTTAGTTCGGGTATGATAAGAGACTTATAGAGCCTGAGTTTTGCTCTTCGAGAGAGGACTTTTCTTCTAAGTGTAAAGTATTCATTGTAGGAACTCGCGTATACTCAAAACAAATCTAACTATAAACTACGATCTCGCCTTCGGTCCCGATAAAGTCATCTTCGTAACATCCCAATTACAAGCCCATGCGTGTGTGAGAACATTGACAGAAATTTATTTCCATAATAACGAATTTGATTCTACCAGCTGCTGATCAAAACAACAACAATAACAAACTCGAGTAAATAGGTAAACTAATAATGGCGCCACTGCATGGGGTCACAAGTATGTATCATGTTGTTTACCACTTCGATGACAATGAAAACAAGCTCTTACGCATATGGAAAATCAAATGTACATACCTAAGTGCATGGTATTGTTGATTACTCATTTACATAATGGTTGGTAGGCTGAAGACAGAAGTGGCTGACGCCAATGACATACTCTGAGACTGTCATATCTTCGAGGGATTATTGGAATCCACTGTCGTAGGACGGACAAAGCGTCCACATACATAATAATGGCAGTAAGTTCCACAGTAAGATAAAATCTACCAGAGTTCGTTCATCGCTAAGGTTCAGATAGAGGATGACAGAACTCTTCCTAATATCTACACCTTTTATATAATTATGGAGGAGGGGTTTATTCAAGGGATCTGGACTTGAGCTCCCCTTCAGACTACCTGATAATTGCAGCGTCTTCCATGTTGAAGTCCCAGAAATCTTGGCTGCCGCGTCCTGCATAAGTAAAAGCGCTATCGGCGAGGATATCGTTATTTTCAGCGACAGCCAAGGGGCCATCAAAGCTCTTGGCTCTTATTCGTTCAACTCGGAACTGGCGCTCAGCTGTCGTCGATTTCTTCAAGAGATGGCCCACGTGAACCAACCTCACATGGGTCCCGGGACACAGGGACATTGCGGAAAACTGTATGTCAGTCGAACTTGCCAGGCAGGGTATGACCAAGCAGGTTCTTCGGGATATAGATCGATTAGGTATGCCGTTTGCCACATGCAAGCTAATGCTGAAGGAGTACACACTCCGTCAAGCCAACGAAAGGTGGCAACAGTCCCAAGAGTGCCGGATATTCAAACAAACCTGGGCAAAATGGGATTATAAAAGGTCTAGAGACTTTCACGCCCTAAGAAGGGGAGAAATCTTCATAATAATAGGTGTTTAACCGGACACTGCCTTATTGAAAACGGTGGGCTTTAAGCGGCGCGAGTATGCGCTTTTTGGGAGTTCCCTTCCTGGAAAGCCTATGCCAGATCGCGGAGCTGGACATAAAGGACTTGATGGCTTTCATCAAATTGCCAAAGTGATTCGAGGAGGAGTAACGGTGTCGGTTTAGTCGAGTGTGAGCCCTGGGATTCTGCTATGAGGAGAATCCCAACAACTCAGGGATTTTCCATATTGCCGGGTCCCGGACTAATTTTCCTAGTGTTGGTGGTATCACAACGGGCATTTTAAAACTGGCCTAAATGTGCCTCTGCGGCTGCCACTTGAACCTAACCCATAGAATTACGTAGCTGTTCCCCTACCGACTCCAACTAAAAACTTGTCTGCAATAAGAACTACCTATTGTATATAAGTGTTTAGAAACCTATTCAAACAAAATTTAAATATATCTGCTTACCATAAAAGTTTGTGTCAATGCTTAGCCCACCTTCTTTAACAAACCACAAAAGGTAAGGGTTAATAACCCTTTCAAGGTGACAACTAAGAATAGTTGAGCCTCCGAAGCTTGTATCATTTAACATTCTTGCGGTTTTTACATTTTTTCATTATTGAAATTTGCAAAGGAAATATTCTTTCAAAGAAAAGGCCTCAAAAGGGAGCTAAAAAGATACCTGAATACTGCTAATAATGCGGATGGTTGTTGTAAAAATTCAAATCATGGTAAAAACATTTCAGAGATTAATAATTAGGTTTGTGTAGTTGAACAAAGAGCGTCATGTGCTGAGCAAGCAAGACGTTGCCTCTTGTATGCTAGGACGATACTTCTGACCGGTAGGTGGATTTGATGTGATCCGCAGAGTTTATTGGGTTTTGAGGGCCCTACGGTGCATACTATAGCGCCTTCGAGGTATTGGACTTAATGTGGAAAGAGACGGATGAAATAAATTAACCAATCAACGGATATGACTCTGATAACTTCGCGCCAGCCCAGCGGCTTCAGTTAATCATCCATCGCTAAACTATCACTGGCACCAACAAACAATCGGTCACCGGTCGCAATCTCCACCGGCATCGACTAACCATCCATCAATAATCTGCCATCGAGCAACCGGCAGAGGTCAGCGGTAACTTGGAACAGATCCCAAGGCATCCAATAACTGGTCGTCGGTACCTAATCAGAAACCCATCCACCGGTACCTTTTCCACCGACTCACCAACCGCCCATCGGTAGCCTGGCACCGATACACCATAATCTATTTTCTGCCCACCGATATTTTCCGACCAGCCATCGAATTACTACCTGATCTCGGCAACTTTTGCACCACCACCAAACGTCCATCGGTAACTTTGGAACAGATTCACCGTACCCATCAACAGCGCCCCGACATCCACCCATCTCCATTCGGAAGCTTTCCATCGACATTCACCGCCACTGGTTTTATGGCGTCATTCAAATAGTTCGGACAACAGTGGATCTAGCACCAAGATATGCTGTTAACATCAATAAAACTCTCCTCTATGAGAGGTCGGATTAAACATGCGAAATCGAAATTATGATTGGCCACTTCAACGCTGTAGCATCCAACAATAGGAGGCTTACTTATCGACTTCGCTGTAGCTTCAGAGTTCGAGATTATCCAAACGGACTTCCACCAACATCGTGAGGTCGGCAATCTAAAAACAAGTAATATACAGAGATTTTGAGGAAAACAGTTCGTACACGACCTAATATAATCAAGAAAACCACGCAATTATTATGTAAAACAAGTAGGACTGTCTTCGGCTGTTCCGAAGGCTTCATACCTTTCATGAACATGAGCCACAAATGTGCCGTTCTTACGCTGTTAAGTAAACGAAATACATATAGACCAAAATCGGGTTAACGGAGAATTCGATCGTATGTGAGCTATGTATATGTAATATTGGTCCGAGCTTGCTGGTTCTGACAAATTATTGATCTCGCATACAATGATGGCTGCACACCAAATTTCACCCAGATACCTATATCTAAAACTGAGGGAATAGTTTTCGTTGAAACAGACGGACATGGCTCAATCAACTCAGCTTCGTCGTCCTGGTCATATTGGACAAAGTTATAATACCATTTCATTTTCATGAAAGGTATAAAAACCAAAAAAAGCACAAATTCCACGGCCAGGAAAAGTAACATAACATAAGGAGCAAAAATACTAAATAAAAATACCAAAAACAAGACTTAAAACAAAACGAAATCCAAACACACAAAAACAACAATAAAGCAACTATTGAGCGTATAAAAATATACTGAATATGAAACCAGCGAATTGTGGGAATCATTATGTATGTATATTGGTCGCTCCATCTTACCACCACAAACCGTGGCCGAGTGCAGAGTCACCATTCGCATAACAACAAAAACGGAAAACAAATGATGGCTAAAAAAAGAGCTATACGAAAATTCAAACTGACGGTCCAACTACTCTAACGGACAGCTCTTTGGTCAGTGATGACTTACTGGATACTACGGTCTGAGGTTATGAAGCATCAGAATTGTGATAAGATTTCGAATACGATGTTGAAGAATCGTATGCAAACATTTGTGTACGTGTAGGGCTGCATTTCAATATGTGAATGATCACCTCAGACCGGACCAGTCAATGAGTTGTACGGTAGGGTAACAAAACAGCAGAAAACTGCCGTCGCAACGTGAGCATTTATAAATCAAGTGCAAATGCATTAATTCAATGCTGCTTTATAGAACCAGTAAAAAGACCTGCAGATCAATTGCGAAATTTGCCAAAAGTAGGTGTTGTTATAAGTTTGGCCCTTTTAATGATAAACTATGGTCCATGGGAAAATCATAGTGTGGCAACCATGCATACTGTGCTGTCACACGTGTTTCTCCCACCCTACAAAACCGCAAATATTTCCATGAATCATCTGTAAAATATTTCTTGTGTAAAATATTTCGAGCTGATGGCCTGAGTAGCCAGTGCTCATTCAGTTAGTGCTGATATTGATACTAGTACCTAACTATTAACAATATGTAATATTTCTTGAGGAGTCTTAAAGTATGTACTCCTTAAAAAATCGTTTCTCACATAGAAAAGGAGGTTCTATTTATACGGCGATGCCTTATGAACACCTAATTCATCGAGGAGTAGGTACTCCATCCCTTTGTCGCCGCGCACTCCATGAAACACGTAGGTACATGGACGTATGTAGGTATGCAGGTACTTTCCTAGGGGGAGATGTCCATGGAGTACGCAGAAGCAAAGATATGCAGTACTTCCGAATGGATTAGGTGGTTGTTGTTGTTGTAACGAGGTGTAGTCCTGCCCAACGCGTATTTTTCCTTAACCTAAATTGTCATCAATATCTTCTAACGGGAGTCCAAGGAAACTAGCAGTTTCAATAGGGTTGGACCAAAGAGAGATGGGTGTTAGAAGAGTGGGCTCAGAAGAGCAAGAAAATAAGTGATTGGTATTGTGGGGGGACGAGCCGCATGCCGGACATACATTCGCCACATCAGGGTTCAGTCTAGATATGTAGGAGTTTAACCTGCTACAATATCCAGAGCGTAATTGAGCCAGAGTGACCCTTGTCTCTTGAGGAAGATGACGCTCCTCTTCAGAAATGCCTGGTGTTGCGGCATGTAAGACATTGTTTAGCGGACAGAGCGCAGAGTAATGGCCAACTGACGTTGTATGGATATGCCCCAAGGCCTGTTTATGCACCTGTAGATCAAACGGCGTTGTTATATAATGTCGGATATCATCAAAATGTTTACGTAAATGCTACCTTATGGTCCTAGGGGGCGGAATGAGTTCAAGCAGTTGTCTACTGGGATGCTGTGGTTTACAGCAATTCAGCAGGTACTGCTTGTTTAGCATTTCATTATTCTCCCTAACTGGAAGCATTTTCACCTCATTGTGTATATGAGATATAGGTGACATAAGGACGCACCCCGTAACGGTTCTGAGCGCGGTGTTTTGACAGGCCTGACGTAACGGTTCTGAGCGCGGTGTTTTGACAGGCCTGAAGCTGATTCCAGTGAACGTCTGCAAGCCCCGGCGACCATATCGGCGACGCATAGTTCAGGATCGGCCGACCAATTGCCTTGTACGTTACCAACAACGTTTCTTTGTCTTTACCCCAAGTACTGCCGGCTAGGGACTTGCGGATTTTGTTGCGGCTCTGTAATTTTGAGACAATTGCAGCTGAATCGGCAGCGAAAGTGTGCATGGTGTCGAAAGTCACTCCTAAGATTTTTGGGTGAGCGACAGTACGTATTTTATGATCACCTACATAAATTTCTAATTCCATGCACCTGCGCTGTCCACGTCGTGAATAAGGTCGCCGAAGACTTTGTTGGCGACAATTTCAAGCTTCGGGCGGTGAAGAACTCGACTAGAGAGGGGAGACAGCCATTTATTTTAGAGCACAGCTCATCAACGGATGTACCAGTTGCCAATATCGTGCAATCGTCTGCGTAAGAAACAATCGTAACTTCTTCTGGTGGAGGAGGAAGCTTCGAAATATAGAAGTTAAACAATAACGGGGAAAGGACACCACCCTGTGGTACCCCTTGTTTGATCTTCCTGGCTTTAGATTTTTTCTTTCTGAATACAACAGACGACCGACGACCACTGAGATAATTGGCGGTCCAACGCTTGAGACAGGGGGGGGAGTGCAATTAGAACCGTCCTGGCATTAGGTCTGTTTTGATTTAGACCGTCAGTTATCTGAGTGTTTATGACATTTAGAGCAGATGTTGTGCTCCTTCCTTTCCTGAAGCCATGTTGGTGCTCGGCTAACATCAAGTGTGATGTGTAGAGCGGGAGTAAGACCGCCTCAAGTGTCTTTACTACTGGCGAGAGGAGTGATAGATAGTGAAGATTCCACGTCTTGTCCTGTCTTGCGCAGGGTGTGGGACATACTATCGACAGAAAGCCTGCGCACATTTCCTGGGGTCATTTAATGTCTTGTCACCAAAGGTGATGTCGACATTTTTTGGTGGACCCGAAGGATTCGACAAAGACTTGACGGTGGACCATAATACAGGACCTAAGGTGTTCCTCCCATTTCGTTTGTTTGTGTACGTTAACCAGCCGTCTGATTTCCACGTTGAGATCACCGATCTGTGGGTCAGAGGGATCGATGTTGCGTATGAGATCACGTTCGTTGGCCAAGGCTGCGGCCTCAGCTGGGAAGTTTGGCCTAATATTTTTTATTCTACCAGCTTTTATAAAACGGGCTGTATCCTCTTTAATGACCTCACGTATGTTAGGCTCGCCAACGTGTACATCAGTGGGAATGGGAAGATCACTAAAGGAGCTCTCCGTGAATTCCAAAAAGCCGACCCAATTAGCCCTTTTGAAATTCACGTATGTTCTTTTCTCCGAAGTAATGAAATCCGCGGCACGATCGACGGACAGGTTGATAGGCAGGTGGTCGGTGACAAGGCCACCATAGGTTGCCAATTTATGCTGTTAATTAACCCCGGGCTAATAATAGTTAGGTCCGGGGAGCTACTACAGTTAACAGCCATCCTTGTAGGGGTGTCTCCGTTCACAGTGCAGAAAGAGGAAGCGTCAATTTGCTCGGCTAATTCCCGTCCTCTGCCGTCCACAGAAAGGTGTGAATGCCACATATCATGGTGGACATTAAAATCGCCCATGATGATGCGGTTATCGCCACAAAGAAACGCCCTAAGGTCAGGACGATAACTTCTGGGGCAGCAGGTGACGGAAGGAATGTATATATTGATTAGCTCGAGATCAACACCTCCAGCTTGTATAACTATACCCTGACACTCTAAGGGTAAGTCTCTTTGGTCAGTGTTGATATCAAATTCCCTATACTGCACTGTATGGTGAACAAGGAACGCGAGACCGCCTCCGCCGTCCGTGCGGTCATGCCGGAGAACGTGGTAGCCTCCACTCGCTCGGAGATTTGAGTGGGGCCAAGTTTTGTCTCCTGGATTGCAGCAATTTTGATTTTATGTAGCTGCATAAATGTGGTTATCTCCGCTATCTTGCCGGTCAAGCCGTTGCAGTTAAATTGCAACAATTTAAATTGCGAAGGAGAGGCAATGGCTACTCTGGGAGTTAAAGACTGATTTGTAAGCCTAGATGGTGGTAGGCTAGGTCGCGATCTTGATCTCCGTCGCAGTCCTGAAGCCGGCGGATTTCGTTCATTATAAAATGAGTGTACATCCGTCGGCGTTGAGGGCTGCACAACTCGACAGCAAGGCGCGACGAACACATCAGTCCAGAGATTTCTGTTTGCGAGCCCAGAACATATGCGTAGGTGACATCGGCTTAGGCAGGAGTTGCAACTGACCGATGCAACAGACGCATATATCCTATGCCGACATACAGTGCACGAAAAGTGAGGGACCGGTAGTTGATGGACTTGACTTACATTCGTGCTAGTGCCGGAAGAAGTTAGTAAAGGGTTCAGAGACGGGGGCTGAAACTCGGTAGTGCTAAAAGCATCGACAGATGTGCTACGAAGAAAGTAGCCATGAGTGGATGCTTAAGATGTTGACGCACTAGGATGCGAGCTACAGCCGGGAACACACATGTTCTGCTGAGCAATATAAGTGATCCTACATTGTACATATGTATGTACAAACTTATAACATCTAAATCCATAGCAAGAAAGCGAGTAATAAGCACATAAGAGCGCTCGTACAACACCAAATAACGAGTTACGATACAAAAACACAAAACCTTTTTTTTTTTTTTTTTTGTTATTTTCGGTATTATGATGTTTGGTCTTTTTTTCATTCTTTGCCATTTTTTTTAATCATTTTTTTTTTCTTTTCATTCTGGTTTGTTTTCCATTTCAAGTTCGCCTCTAACCATTTCTGTTGCTTCAGGTTTAGTGTTTTCTGCCCATTTTAATTGCTTATATACAGCTTCGGGTAGAAAATAGGTAGACAAGGCGACATGGCAACTAGAGGTAGTAAGTAGGATTAGATGAGAAGAGTAAGTGTAGTATAGCGAGATTCGCTGAACCCATAGGGCTACGGCTATGGGCAGAGCAACCACTATCAGTTATCTAAAGCACTGATGCTGTCACCACCCATGAACAATAGTCTCCCCTTAACCTTAACCGGACATGCGAGAAACACTGGTGACGCATCTAGGGCCTACCCGATGCCTAACTTAATTTCTCTGTCCGAGAAACCAAACCTTCCAGGTGGTGTCGTCGTAACGCTTTGTCTGTAAATAATAGAAACTGTAAAAAACTAACGGTATTACATTTGGGATTCGGTGACCTTCGTAAAAGTCTAAGTAGCGGTCCTGAATGGTTCGGGACTTAAAATGTGAATTTTTTGATAGAATACATAACCCTAGAACATCCCTAGAACATACATAAGTGCGCATCTTTATACATACATAAGACTTGTATATAAATGTCGAATAGGAACGGTCGTCGGCCTCCACTTTACACTTGATCCAATCCATTATTTATGGTCGCTGGACGCCTAAGACAACATTTTTACTTCTTTCTTTCTTTCCTTTTGTTATTTATTCCAGGCACACAAAAAGCTTTGCCTGTGATTATTTAATTTATGCGTTCGCCCGTCATTTTGGAAACGAATCTCAGATGCACATGCAAAAAGGAGTTCGTTATAAATAAATAACAAAACAATGAGCGGAAACATAAAAAAAAATTTACAAAAAATATGATATAAAAGCGCTTTGGTACGAGCGAAAGTAGGTATGCAGGTCCCAAAAGCTAGCGGTAGGTGCAAGTGGGCAAAAACCAGCTGGAGCACAGTTTTTATATATTCAGCTATATATGTATACATCTCATGGATACAAAAAAATCCTTATTTGCTTCGTGTGTTTATAGGAAACGACTTTACAATCTTAGAGTAACGTTTGCCAGCCTGAGGTTACGAAATGAAGAAAAAGACCAAGACATTAAAACGCAATAAGAAAAAGCCTTTAGGATGAGACGTGGCAGCTGAAAGTTAAAGCAATGGCGATGTGCAGAAGGAAAACCTGTCAGATCAGGTACACCAAAGTATATTGCAAGAGAGGTCTTTGGTAAGAGAGATAATATTAGATTTGGGTAGTTTCTGAGATAAGGAACTGAATATTTTAATTTAACTATTTTGCTCGTTCGTTTAGTAAAGCGAACTAAACTTTTCAGTTGCAACTATTTTTTTGGTAACTGATTTTAAAATGTATGGCAACTTATTTCAATGTCATACATCGAAACAGCTGATTGAATCTTGTCATGATTCTGCAAAACTTTATAATTCATCATATTTCGCAAGATTAGTAATTTACATGCAAGTGAGTGGTTAAATTGTGTTTTTTTTTGCAAATTAAGCTACATACATAGTAGCCATTTTTAAAGAAAGTGGTGATGCTAGGAACATGAAATGCAAGTACCACTGCGAAATCGGCATAGGTATTTCCGGCGACTCACTTGCTATTAAAAACCCAAGGGCTAACAGCCTGACTTAAATAAACGCGCTCAGCGTCAAATAGCTGCCAAAAATCAATGCAACTCCGATGACACTACTACAAAAATCAAACCTGCATTTGAATGCCTACAAAAATGATTTAGTCTTTTATAAGGTTAGAGGAATATATCCTTTAGCGAGTTAACACAACTTGTATTTGATTTGCTAAGCCTTCTCCATAGCTCTGCAGCCGCCGAACGAAAATTTTTAAATTAATAAAGACAAAATTGCGAATTAAACTTAAATTTAAAACACTTCTGTAACAGATAAGTTTATGTTCAGAACGGTTTTCTACCGAATTCAGCAACACAGATTGGGGTTAATCTGATTGTTCGTTCTATACCCTGACGGCCTGTCACCATTTCCTCATAGATGACGGGTCATATGATGATGTCCATCCGTGTTGTAGAATGTGGAAGTGTTGTACGATTACACCAACAACAGCAAGTGGGTTTAGATAGAACGTGAATCAGAGACCTTTATATCCTAGTAGATATACCTATCTGAAATTGTCGACCGCATGAAGCTCGATTTGGATATCGAGGCGAGCTCATAGAGTTTTCTTAGCTCTAATGGCATAGTCCATATTTATCTTCCCCCAGTTCCCAAAAACTCTCCTAACTTTTTGGAAAACGCTTGTAATGAAGTAATTCAATAATTCTTATCCGCTGTCCTCTGCCTTATCTTCTCTTACTTACTTAGTCTGCTTGAATATTTTTTGTATCTTCTTTTGTTTGGACAATGTATGGTTCCATCTTTGACAGTAAATTGCATTAGTCATTCATTCATTCATTACTTTATTATTGCATAAGTGTGTGTCTTAAGTTGTTTTCATGGTTGCTGTTATAATTTTTATTACAGTTAATTTGCAATGCTTTTTTTCCTCTCACCAGCACCCATTTTTATTTCGCAACAGACTGAATGGACACTTTCCACTATCTCCAGCCCCGCGATAGAATGTATTTATTTACTGTCAGTGAAGATGCTTTAATGTTGCTCGTTTATTATAGCGATTTTATTATGAGGGACATTCCACCCAAAAGAGGAAAAGTTACAATAAACTCCCACTGCTCAGACAGAACTTTACAATAAAGGTCTTTTCATGGGTTAGGGGTAACTAGTTGCATAGATAAATTTTTAGGGAACTGCATCGATAATACAGAAAAAACTTAAAAATTGTATCACGAAAAAACAGGAAAATGTCCCAGGAGTCACACTCTTTAACCTTTGTAAAAAGTTTCTAAAAGCTAATACTGATCTTATTTTTAAATAATATGGTACTATGTAGTATGTACTTTCGATCATATACAATTGTTGAACTGTAAAGCTAAAATTCGTTTTCGTGCTCACAAAGGTGCAACAAAGGGATTTTTCGGTTTCCCAGGAGTCACGCTCACTTACTGAGTAGTTATAAAGCTATTTGTTGTTATTTCGTCGATTCTTTTAATGCATTTATTGTATTGGATATTTATCCATGTCGATAAATATATGTCATAGCAATTGAAATCCCAATGTCAGGTTATTGAGTCAAAGTTGGCAAAGCTCTCGAGTCAAATGTCCCAGGAGTCACGATGGAATGTCCCATGACGTTTTTTTATTGGTATGATATTTTTGTTGTTGTTATTATAGTCGCTCACACCTTGCCATTTAAATTGTTAATGGCTTTCTTCACTTCAAATCATTAAATTGTTGGAAGGCGAATTTTAATGTTGTTGTAACGGCACACACTCTTCCCGGATTTCAATATTCTTATATTCTAATCGAAAAAAAAATTGAATTGGCAAACAGAAATTCGATCGTTTTCACATGCATCATTTGATATGACAACGTGTTAGCTTTGTTTCTTGAAATCTCCAGCAAAGAACTGCCAGCAGTAGAGAGTCTTGTAAAAAGCTGTCCAAATCTCATTTCTGCTAATTTTTCGTCGAACAGGGTTTAGCAGAAACTTGCAGACAAAACAGCGGTTACGTATCTGATTGGCTAACAATTTGAATTTAAATTGTTTGTTGTTGTTTTGCTATGACGCCGATCAGCTGTTCCTACTTGCTAGTTTCTGCTGGACGAAAAATCTCCAGCAATAACTTGCACCGAATTGGCGCTCTCTCTCTCAATTAAATGTCAAAAAGCTGATGAATTCGCTGCTATTTTTGTTCAAGAAACGCTTATTCAGGAATAATTATTCATAATTAGCAGGAAAGAAACGAAGCTTTTGTTAAAACTGACAACATTTAATGTCATACTTTGACCTAATGAAAACCAGCCATTATAATGGTGAAGTAGAATGTTCGATTTGAAAAACCGAAGTGAGTGGTCGCCTTGAGGGCCATTTAAAAAAAAACAGACTTTTTTTTGATTGTGCTAGTGGTAATTGGACCCAAGGACAGCGTGTCCACTTCCTCTTTGCAAATCGGACGTATTTGGGAGTTGGCTTAAACTAGTGGCCACTTCACTCCACGCTTGGAGTGTCGCAATCAAAAAAAAAAAAAAAAATCAAAAAATGGTCAAGTATCAGAGACTGCATAAACATTGTGTCCAACATATTAGTTTTTGGTCCCGAAAAAAATGTGATATGGCAACTGTGCAATCTCATTTCGGTACGTTGCTGTTGGTAATGGCCACGTCAACGTTTGCAGCGGCTTTGGCACGATGCCGCTCTTGCTCACAGTAAC
Organism: Campiglossa producta; assembly: GCA_964058755.1. Taxonomy (NCBI): domain Eukaryota; kingdom Metazoa; phylum Arthropoda; class Insecta; order Diptera; family Tephritidae; genus Campiglossa; species Campiglossa producta. Next base: position 14,201,502 of record CAXKVI010000005.1, on the reverse strand, counting down.
GACGCAAAGAGTATCAACAAAAACTACACATCCTAGTGAAAACAAACACAAAGCGGGTACAAAAATAAGACCCGAGAAACAAACAATAATAAAAAATTATGCAGCACATGAAACGAAATTGTCGAAAATAAAAAAAAAAATGATATGTTCACCAACAACCAGAGCTTTCATGTAATGGGCTTAGTCAAAAACAAAATTAAAGGAGGGTTGCTATTCTATTTTTATTACGAACTGTAGGGCCCCGCAGACGTTTTCGTGGCCAAAAATCCACTCCACTCTTAACCCATTTTTAATATTCTACCTACGGTAAATAATTCTAGAGATTTGAAGTACGAAGTATGTTTTCCTAGATTTAAAGGCGATAGCCCGATGCGTACCCCTCTTGCTACGTATGTACGCCCATGAAATTTGTATTCTATGTAGCAACGATATGCTTTGTTGATAAGTTTCTTTTTTGCTTTTGTTGCACGCTCTCTCTTTCTCTCTTTGCAATTTTTTTTTTCATGCTTTTATTTCGTTCGTCGGTCTGATGGGCTCACTCGTCGCGATGAACGACAACGTCGTTGTTATTTTTATGAGTGTACCTACATATATATGCATGGGCGTACTGAGAGGGTCACTAAAGGAGAGATGCGGTCCGCTTCCGTCTTATCACAAGATCTACATATTTTTAAGAAACCTCTCCTTAGATCTCCACTATGAGTTTGAATTCGGGGATCTACATTCACAATGAAGCGATTCTAAGCCCACTTCCACAACCTAGTCAATTGTTGTTGTTGTAACGAGGTGTAGCTCTGCCTAAATGTCAGACAGGGTCAATCCGAGTGTATTGCTCTTGGCCGGGTCGATATAAAAAAACGGCTCGGGTTGTTGTTGTTGTTAACAACAAAACACTCCCCGAAGGTTTTGGGGAGTGATGCCGAAGTTGACAGTCCTTGGCCGGATATGACCCCGGTACGCTGCGGTACTCCCTTGCGGTACTGCCCGACTGTCGTGGTAGCGAGTTGGTATGACCAGTGGAACCTTCTAGGTCATGGCATCCCTCCATCCATGAGGAAGGAGAAGATGGGTAATGAGAGGTGAGAGGCATCATATCCGTAGATCAACCATCGAGTAGCACGTCAATTACCTATGTGCATATTAGTCGCCTCTTACGACCGGTATGCCTACCTCGGGCATATTCTAAACCCCTAACCCGCAGGGGTTCGGGTCGATGGGTACAGCACAAATACTGGTACCGTTCTCGTAGAACCGGCAATACGCGAAACTAGCCGTGTAGGCCATGTAGGCCATTTAGCATTACCCAGGATGCACCAACGGGGAGGCGACCTACACTTACACCCTGAGTAGAATAGGTCAGATTAACCATTCAAATTGTACCATGGGACTTACAAAAACCTACCTTACCTCATGAAAAATATACCTACTGTAAATTATATCAAAAGCAACTAATCTCAACGAAGCCTCACTACGCCTCTGGCTGCATGTGGGTTTGAAATCCTCGTCAGCAAGCAAATTTCTTGTACAATCCAACAAACATACATTATGTATGTATGTATGACTTCAGCTAAGTACGGCTGTGTGTGGGTCGTTTTGCCGGTGGAACAAGTCAACGACGTCGCCATCGTCAGTTGTTATGACGGGTGGGCGGGCTTTTGGTTGGCTGTCGCTGTCGTCGTCATCTTCAACGTCGCCATCCGCTGTGTACGTAAATATGTATGTGTGTGCACGTACGTCGGCTTTTATTTTTATTTGATGTAAATTGCAGATGAGGTGAATAAAATAAATTGCGCTATGTTGCCAAGTTTCATTTACGTCGACTTCGTTGTTGCCGTCGCTGTTTGTTGTTACTATTGCTTTTGTTTAGTTTAGCGCTTTTCCCCTCAACAAACTTGTACATGTACTTGCCTGTTTTGCTAGTGATGTATAGAACCGAAGAACCGTACTCCGAGTAGGTACAGACTACATCAAAGACTTGATTCCAAATAGATGGAAGAAGCCAAGACCTACATGTTTTTCACCAAATGAGTGCTGGTCCGGAGGTGGGCGATAGAAATACATGCTGGGCCGGAGGGTTTTCAATATTTTGAATAACATATCGTCGACGACGCGATAAAAACTGCTAACTCCAGTGGAGCTAGTGGGGAGTTAGCAGCTTTTATCGCGTCGTCGACGATATACATATAGTATCTATTCGAAGTGTTCACAATAGTCTAAAGGCAATGGGAGCTGGTAAAATTGAAGAAAAAGATATGAAAAAAAACGATACCCCACATGTTATCTCTCATACAGCAAGACAGTCTTACATTAACCGTTGTTGATGATTTTCTTACAGACTTTACTGAAGGAAAAGCTATGAACCAGTTTTTCCTTGATGCGTCATCGAGCTTTAAGGCTGAGTGATACATGAGACCCTACATATATAAGGGACACTTAGTTGAACCGGACTGAGAACCCAAGGCCTCTATTTACGAACAAAAATCATGCTCTTATAAGTATCTCATCATACCTGACCTGCTGCACTGTCCATGAAATTGGCGATATCAGAAGAGATGATGAGTATTCGAGTGAAAAATTCTCCGAAAGATACATGAAGAATATCAAAGGAAATTTCACGTTGAGCCTGTGAGATTTACGCAGATATGATAATAATCCACCGATTTACGTCCATAAAACTCCGCCGGTTAGGTCATTTTTTTTTTTTTTATCGGGACCCGAATTCGGCAGCAGAGTAAGGTGAGGCCTCGGCTGAGATGGAGTTTCCTTTTGCCGTCAGAGACCGCCCAAATCGCCTAGGCGCAAAAAGATAGGCCGCACCCTTCAACCAGCCTCTTAAATTTTGTCAGGAAAAATGTATTCCTGGGTGCCACATTGCACTTTTCGGATCTAAAATTTGTCGCGTTCGATATATGAAGCAAATCTCTGACGAGGTACTTAAATTTATAACCCCCATCCACTCATAAATAATACGGAGATGGCAAACAATATCATCAGGTAGGTTTAACACCGCGTCGAAACACCCGGGTTTTCTGGAAACCGGTTCTTTAATTGTCCGAAATCGCACATAACTATCGCCAACTGCGTATGCAGTATGTATTTGTGGCCCACTCGGCTAGCTGCACATGGGTGGTTGGGGTAGTAGGCAAAAGTTAAAACTAAAAAACAAAAAAATTAACAAACTCGTGGAGGGAGCGGAAAACAGTCGTTACAATTTAGCCCATAGTTGGCAAACTTTCCTCTTTTTAACTTCTTGTTTCTTTTTTTTGCTGTTTTGAGTAGCCGAAATTCATTTTGTACTTGAATCGAATTAAATGTTTTCTAGAGATTTTCATACAACTCGCTACTTGGCAGTGAATTTTGCTGTTTTTGTGCAAAATATGCGCTTATGTCAAGGGGGTCTTCTTTCCTGGAATAGTAGACAAGTAAGCCCTTTGAAATATGACATTAACTTCGAATTGTCAGTGGCCGATGGGCGTGTCTTGAAATTGGAAGTTTATTTTTATATGCAAATAAATTCAATTGGAATTATGATTTACGATATGGCTGAAGTATGTACGTATGTAGGTAACTGCCCGCATACGAGTCCTTTTAGAACGCACAATCACCAAACAAGCCGCCAGAAATACGATGGACAGTTCCACAGAAATTGCATTTCATTTTCTCAGCTTCACCACTTTTTTGCCCCATATCGCATTCCACATCGGCACCTAAACGAACATTAGTTATGTAGTTAAAAAAAAAACATAATTTAATTACTACCTACTACTTTCACAAAATGTGATAAATTCGATCAGCTGTTTCGATATACATATGACAAGTTAAGGGCCACTTGCATAAAAGCTGATAACGCCTAATCGGTGATCAACTTGACAGCTAACCATACAAAATACGTCAATTAAACTCCGATTAGTCGTTATCGGCTTTTATGCAAGGGGCCCTAAGTTTTTCACTTGCAAAGTTGCCAAACAAAGTTAGGTGTCAAAATAAAGTCCAGAAGTCACCTCCCTGTAAAAACGTTGGAGTACCCATACTACTCCAAGGAAATCCAATTCCATATAAAAGAGGTGCTCCAATTAACATGGCGATGTCCTAGGATTGGATCACCTAATCCAACTAGCAGTATGCCATCCCGTACTCCATGGAACACCCACACAAGAGTATTTTCCAAAAAAGGTCCAACTAGACTACTCCAGTTGGAGTAGAAAGCGTAGCGAGAGAGGAACACCTACTCCAACTCTCTATAAAAAACTAATGGCGGCGATATACCAACAGGTTATCATAACCTCTAACGAGATTTTTAGCCGAGCTTCTCTTTCCAACTTGTGGTGTGTTGCTTTTTGAGTTTTCCTACAAGTTGGCGGGACCTACAGTTTTTTGCCGACTCCGAACGGCACTTGCAAAGCAAGTGAATTTTTTGCTGAGAAGCTTCTCGTGGCAGAAATACACCCGGAGAGTTTGCCAAACTACTGCCGAGGGGCGACCCCGTTTAGAAAAATTCTTTTTCTAAATAATTTTTGATGTTACTTTTGCCGGGCATCGAACCGACACGACTTGGTGTAGAAGGCCGAACACTTAACCGCTACACCACGGCGGCCGCCTCTCCAACTCTCTATGGATTACTAATTGTATACAGGTGGGCCAATCCTAGGACATCGCCATGTTAATTGAAGCACATTTTTTATAAGAAATTGGACTACTATTGGATATTCCGGCATTGGAATACTCTACAGAGTATTGATTAGAGTACTTTGCCATTTTTGCAGGGCTGACGGATAACAAAAAAATTGGAACCTCGTCGATAATTAATTATGTATGTATGTATGTATAAGTGAGACAGTCTTTGACAGGGCACAAAGCTGTTAACCTTGCAAAATTATGTTCTCAAAATAGGTACCCAACAGATGACATTGCTATACAGTTGCTAAGTTGTTAAGGATCAATTACATAATGCCTGATTTACATACATTAAACTTCAAAGGATCCACTTCCATACAAAGTTTGTGGAACGTAAAGCGCCGCAAAAAGTTAAACCATTTTTAATTTATGGGGCGGTCATCTGTCAAAGCGTGGGCAAAGTTTTATGGATATCGGCTCTAAAGGGTCAGTTACATAAACTTTGACTTTGACAGAAAAGTTCAGTATACGTGTTTAAACGAAGCATGGCAAATTGGAGAACTCAAAGTTGAAGCAAGGTTAAAATTTGGCAAACTCTCAAATTTTGCTTGCTTTGACAATCAGATGTTGATGACTTTGCTTTAATTAAAGAATAAAAAGTTGGAGGAAATAATAATTAATTCATTTTTTCTCTGTTAAATTAATAAATTAACCAAAACAGTCTGAATGCAAAGAAATAAATAACGAAAACAATTGTATAAAAGAGAAGCGTCAAGGCGTTCATTGTAGCATACCTCTGAAGTTGGACGCAAAGTTTCAGGGTAGCAAATGTCAGGCGCGGTTAACAAAGCTTTATGTATTCGACCCCTAAAGCTTTGCTAACCTCGCTTGACATTTGCAACCTCAAAATTTTGCGCTCAACTTCAGAGGTATGCTACAATGCATGCTTTGACGCTTCTCTTTTATACATTTGTTTTCGTAATTTATTTCTCTGTATTCAATTTTTTTTATTAAATTTATTAATTTAATAGAGAAAAAATGAATTAATTATTATTTCCTCCAAATTTTAATTCTTACATTAAAGCAAAGTCATTAACCTCTGATTGTCAAAGCAAGAAAAATTTGAGATTTTGCCATATTTTAACCTTGCTTCAACTTTGAAGTTTTCTATTTGCCATTTTTCGTTGAAACACGTATATTGAACTTATCTGTCAGAGTCAAAGTCCGAATCCCATCTTCTTAGGTACTTAACCTGAATATCGTCCAAAACTCAAATTTAATACATATACATACACACATACACACACATATGTATATAGGGGTCGTGCATATATGACGTCACGCTCTTTGAGGGGGGGAGGGGTCTGCGATTTGTGACGAAATGTGACATGGGGGGAGGGGGGGAGTAGCACTTACGTGATGTCACGTTATTTTTTGCATGTTTTCTAGCGTGCAACGTCCATGGACGTTTTCAAATTTAGCACGTTTTTATTCTTTCGATTGGCAAATATTATTTAATAATTAATATAAACATTCTAAATATGTATCAGATTTTATGTCAAATAAATATTGAATTTATATTTATTAAGGGTGTGATGTGACATTCGAGGGGGAGGGGGGGGTCTGGCGTTTGTGACTGGGTGTGACATGGGGGGAGGGGGGGTCAAAAACTACCAAAAATCGCGTGACGTCATATATGCACGACCCCATAGGTAAGTGTGCAAATCGGCAACTACTTTCAGGTCCTTCAAACATTTACATCAAGTTCCTTGTTATTCTGTCTAACCATTGGTACCAACCTCAAATCAGGTCCGCATCCGTGACCTATCTGCCACCTACTGAGTAAAGGCAACAACATAAAAAAATACAAAATATCTTTAATCTGCCAGTCTTAAAAAAATCTACCACAAGTAGGTATCTAAAACTTAACATCCATTTTCATATGATTTTAAATTATCGACGTGCCATACGAAAACTAACACTTCTTAAATATTTTACGAAAACTAACACTTCTAAAATTCGGTAAGAAAACTAAAACTTTTATTTTGTGTCTGACGAAAACTAACACTTTCAATTTGTGTCTGACGAAAACTAACACTTTTATTTTGTGTCTGATGAAAACTAACAGTTTCAATTTTTGTCTGACGAAAACTAAGGGCCACTTGCATAAAAGCCGATTAAGCCTAATCGGTGATTAACTTGACAGCTAACAATACAAAATACGTCAATTAAACTCCGGTTAGTCGTTATCAGCTTTTATGCAAGCGGCCCTAACACTTTTAGGATGTAGTACTTTTTCTTCAGAGAAGAACTGAAAGTGTTACTTTTTGTCAGACACAAAATTTCTGGTGTTAGTTTTCGTATGGCATGTCGGTGTGTGAAATTTGGCAACGTCGCACACGCAACACACTAAGCTCACGAGGGCACACATTGGGGTGGTGGTCGTGAGAGGTGAAAATGAATGCGAATGGAAAAATAAGAAAATAAGTTGCAAAAGCAGCATTAGCGAAATTTATATCACATCCATTAAAAAGGCCAAAATAAATGTAATAAAAACATGCAGCAAAGTCAAAATAAGACGAAACGAAAACGTAGCCAAACATATGTACATCCATACATACTTATAAAAATACAAACATTGGTATACAAAACATTTCGTATAGGGTGTTTCTTTAGGATTGTAGAATATAGTCGCGCAAGTGGGAGCTCTAGTGCCGCATCTTTGGCCTACCATTCAACTGTTACGTTAGATGTGTATACAGAAGTACACGGCCAGGCGGTCTATGCTACTTGGTACCTGGCATGGTATTGCACCGGTGATCAGTGCTGCCGTTTCGGAACCCAAAAGGGTCGATTTTGACCCATTTTTAGAGCCAGGACCCCGGGAGTCGCACTGCTGACAACGCTATATCATTTGACAACTCAGACATATGTATGTATACATTCGAGCGATTCAAAAAAATCGTTTTCAACCCCTATAAAGTTACTAATTGATAAGAAAATAAGTCTTGCAAAAAGTTAGCTATGTATGCAGCTTACCTCTTTTACTTGCAATAGTACAAAACACAGTCATTTAAAATCAAAAAATTGGAAAAGGCTTATGTAAATGTGTTTCTATATAAAAAAATAAGGGGACCTTTTTTCCTGCTGGGACCCTTTTTGAAATTTTTCAGCGGCAGCACTGTCAGTGATATGCTCTTATTACATACACATGTATGTAAATACTTATAATGTGTGCACCTATTCATGAGCCATCTGTGGAACGTAAGTTAACTAGCCACTGTGAAAACGGACTGTACAGAATACCAGAATGAATAACACACAAAGGGAGAAAACATTAAAGTGTTCGTATACGTGCGTGTGCCATACAGTTATACGGCTTTATGTGTGCACTCTGTTTATTGTGTATACTGAGTTCTGTGTGTATACTTCTGTGATCTTTCTTTTCAGTCGTGTTTTAGTAGCGCATTTGAGACATTGATTATTGATTCGTTTTACATTTTTTCATAGTATTGAACACATAATATAAACCTGGGAAGTTATCATGCAGTCTGCCAGGGAAGTGGAAGAAAAAATTGCCACAGGAGTTTATACTCTGAGAGATAAACGAAAGGGCAAAAGTGCTATTTGGGACATGTTTTTGGAAATAATTCAAGACGATGGCAATATTGTCGACGATTTGATATGTTGCCGCATGTGCAGAAAGGTGTACATCCTGCGTGGAATGAACAGCTCTAACCTCAACAGACACGGGTGCTACAAACAAAAGAAAAAAAGTGTAGGTCCTGAAAAGAATGTGAGTGGAAATGATAAACAAGTAAGTACCTAAAACGTTCGGTATTTAAGAAACTTTCCATGAAACAATCGGAGTCATAAATGATGCAGAAAGGAGTCCTAAATAGGAGCGTTTGCGCTCTTTATGAGCTCATTTATGAGTCCGAAATGAGTGTATTTCCCTTCCTGCGATGGTCGTCCGATATGAGCTAAATTTCATATAACTATTGAATGAGCCTGAATATGAGTCATTTATGACTCTTATTTGCCTCAGAAAGAGCCTAGAGCCTAAATAAGAGTCAAATATGACTCTTTTATGGAGATTTTTGGATGCATTTATGACTCTTAAAAAAGCCATATACCTACTGCACATTTTGTGGTCTTAAATGGAGCCTTTTCGGCATTGAAAGGAGGGGACACTGGAATTGGGGAAGCATACATGAACCTTTGGCATTAGATCAGGGACCGGCCGAATGTGGGGGTGCATTAGGGAAAGAGCGATCATCGCACCACTAGCAAAAACCGAGGCAACAGCGTATTTCGTTGAGTCGTTGCTTGCAAGTGAGCGACTGAGCGTAAGAAATAACATATATTGATTGACCAGTGCGTTCATAGCGCCTTCCAAGTGAATTTGGTTCTCACATTTTCGGACAACTTTCCCACCAACTGCCGGGGCTTGCATGAGATGTTTGTGGGGAAATTCCTTTAAATATATGTATGTGGTGCAATGAAAAAAGAAACACTTATAGGAAGGTATACTTATCAGGGAATCCGTTAGAACGGTGCCAACAGGATAGCAAGAAAAATTGCCAGGAACAGTCCGCACGCGATGTATGTAATTGAATATTTATTTGAAATCAAAAAATTTTCACAAAATATGAAAATTTGTTCCAAAATTGCTTTGTTAAATGAACAATTTCGGCATACGGCTCATAATTTTCATCAAATCGGAGTCATAAAGGACTCCTATATGATCTTATTTCGGAGGCTCATATTTTTCTAATATTTAGGACTCATATCGGACACCTAACTTATGAGCGCTCCCAGAATGTTTGAGGGTTTGTAGGGTTTTTTTTTGGATATTGGTGCGATATATTTTCAACTTTCATTTCTGTTTGAAAAATAAAAGAAGCAGGAAAACAAAAAATTAACAATTTCCTAAGAAGTTTTTACAAAAATTCAATTCATAGCTTTCAGATGCGACCGTTCAGGTCATCATAGTGCTCACAAGAGGTGTGTTATCGAAATAGTGCAATAACATCTTGTGAATTGCCTAATAGTTTTTTCTCTCTCCTGAAAACTTTTTGGTTTTGAACATATAGGGGTTTGCAGTGTGGTTGTCGATATGTAGGTAGATATATATACACGATGCGTCTGAGTCAAGAGTCAGTTTAGGTGTATTAGTGAACATGTATATGTAGTAGTTACACCGACATGACTCTAGCATGACTCAAGAAAATCAAAATGACTTTGATATTTTGTAGAATGACGGAGAGTCAACACGTACACAGATGACTCGCGAGTCAGACGCACTGTGTATAGACCCTATAACATTCAAGTGGAAAGATGACTTTCTTTATAGGGTCTATACACAGTGCTTCTGACTCGCGAGTCATCTGTGTATGTACATGTTGACTCATTCTGCTAAATATCAAACTCATATTGATTTTCTTGAGTCATGTCGAGGTAACTACTACATACACATTTTCACTAATAGGGCCTATACACGATGCGTCTGAGTCAAGAGTCAGTTAAGGTTTTGCACTTCGTTAGTCCCCATTTGACACCAGGAAATTCTTCGCAATATTTCTTGCAAGCAATTATGAAACAAAATACGGAGGAGTGAAAGAGATAAGCTAAGCTCACACTGCAACCGACTTTTTCATCCGACATAATCACAGAAAGTCGAGCGCGTTCTATTTTATCGGGCGGCCAAAGCTTGTTTACATTCGGGTGAAATCGGATGAAATCGCAGAGCTCATTTAAAACACATGTGTGTGGATGTGTGATTGCTGCCGGACGGCCGAAGTCGGTTGCAGTGTGAGCCTAGCTGGCATAAGTGCTTAGAACATGTCAGAACGATATATCCTTTAACTATGATAAGGGGTCTATTTTATTGAATTTTTTTTTTTTTTTATTATTTTCAGGTTCAGTCTCCTCATCAGAATCATAACCAGCTTACTCAACCCCCACTGGAGCAAAATACCTCTATTAGTAAGCATCAAAAAAGACCGGAAAACATTAAGAACTTCCCTGAAAAGACCATACAGCATATGGGTGAAACTAAAAACAGGCGCACGACGAGAGGTGATGCTGACGTATTTCCTGAGTCTTGGGCAATACAGCAAAGGGATGCAGCTAAAAAAAGACGAGCCACCGAGAGAGATGATGCGGACGTATTTGCTGAATCTTGGGCAATACAGCAAAGGGATGCAGCTAAAAATATACGTCCCACGGAGAGAGATGATGCTGCCGTATTTGCTGAATCTTGGGCAATTATATTCAGGAAATTATCTCCAGAGCAACAAATATATGCAAAACGTGGTATTGATGAGATTTTAGTACATGGACAGTTAGGAAACCTCGATGTTAATTCCGTTAATATAAATATCACGCAAAGACATCCAAGGGCCTACACAGATGCTCTCGCCTCGACTTCACGTGCATCGTCAACGCCTGTTTCACACCCTTTTCCCATGCCTTTCATCAATGCTGACGACGAGTACGAAGAAAAAGTATCAGTTTCTGAAGAAAATATTTATTGAAATATTTATTAAAATAATAAATGTCATAAATTTTTTTGTTTTTTTTACTTTTGTTTAATTAGGTAATAATACTTTTTGTTTTTCTATCGATAAGTGAAATAAATGAAATAAAAATATTTACACTGATGGAAATGTGAATGCAAAAAATATTTCGTCGCGGTGTGTTTCTGCTGTCGCTATGTATGGTGTTGCTTGATGTGTCCTTACCTTTAAGTAGTGATGGACTTTTCGTACAACAAAATTTTAGGGTCGCTCTAAAACTTAAAGGCTGATTTACATGGGTCGATTTTTCCAGTCGTTTTTTGTCGTTCCACCGTGTAAATAGCACCTCGATCAATTTACACGAAAAGAATCAACATAATACAGAAAATGTATCAAATAGGCGTTGACACGATAAAAAAGTATTAAAACACGAATTTTACAAAAAAAAAAATGTATCAAAAATGATACAATGACTTCAAAACTAGTTCTTACACAAGTAGGAACCAACAACAGGAAAGTTCTCTACTACATCCTGGCCAGTACCAGAAGGACCCGGGTGCATGCACATATGAGCCCCTCAAATCAACAAGTGGTAAATTCCGACGTTCATATTCACCACGATAACTGTCAGAATTTACCATCGCTTTGTCAAAATTTACGATTTTCAACCAATTGACACACGGCCTGAGATATTAAATTGTATTTGTTGCCAACTAATTTGGGGTACCCTTGATTTCACAACTTATTTCTGCTATTTAATCGGTTACTATGGGAGCTTGGAGTTACCCAGTTAGCGTGTTTTATATAACACATTTTCTCCTACATATCGTCCTGTTTCTGCCTTAACCTCGTAACTACACTTTTTGAGAAAACTCTTTTTTATGTGGAAATGCCTTTAAGCATCGAAAAATCCGAATCGAAAATCACTTTGGTAAAATATATAGACCTTCGTGGTTTTGTGTGCGATCAATTACCTCGTACATACATATCTACATTTTTAGTATGCAGAACTTGAGTGTTATTTGGTTTTCTTCACAGAAACGGGACGATATGTTGTATGCTTGCGAATAAACGTAGTAAAAAAAAAAAAAAAAACCTAGACTTAGGCCGCTTGTGCTTTAAGGGCTGTAGTTACCTATGTTTTTGTTGTTGTATCCATACTTTGCCCTGACTAGTCGAAAGATCGACTTATAAAAAGTTGACAGTCCTTTGCCAGATGAATCCGGCACGTTCCGGTACTCCCTTGCGGTTCTGCCCGATTGTCTTGGGAACGATTTCGTGTATTTTAGTCGCCTCTTACGACCGGCATACCTACCTCAGGCATATTCTAAAACCCTAACCCGCTGTAGTTACCTATCGGGAATGTGTCATATCAAATCCTTATTTTAAATTCTTCTGTAGAATAACTTATCTTCCACGACCTGCCCTAAAACTTAAAATAATCTTCAAATTTAAAGCTTCGTTTTTAAAGATATCCGATACATACCTACATATATTACGAGTTAGTTTGGTAGATACCAGTAGTTCTGTAAAAATAGAAACACAGAAGAAAAAAAAACACCTTAGGTCATACTGACGATGGAATAATACAACAAAAGACCCATTGCTGGGAAAAAAGGAATGCAGGGGTTGGTGGATCACAATGGCGAAAACGCATAAGCAGCATAATGGGCAGAGAAAAAGAAAACGAAAACTGAGAACTAATCGTACGCAGACATTGGCAGCGATAGCAAAAAAGTAACAACAAATATAATAATAACAGCAGAAGGGCTTTTTTCGAGCGGGGAGTTGGAGGCAGCAAAATTTTATGCAAACAGACACACATTCATTCATATGTACATAAATATTTACATTAGAGGGGTGAAATATTTTGCATCAAAAGCACTTCGCGATTCTGTTTTTTTTTTTTGTAGTTTCAAACATTTCTGCCCAAAAAATGTCTAAAATTAATTTCAAGGCAGCGATTTTTTTTTTTTTTTTTTTTTTTCAAAAAGTGACTAGCCAGTTGAAACAAGTGTACTGAAAACTAACCGAAAAGTTCATCTGGGCGTTTTTTGGGGTCGCGGAACGAGTTTCTGGCTCTATCTTGAGTTTTCTAGGGCCAGAAGAGGGCGCTTCCACACCTTTTTTGTTCATTTTTATGCATTTTTTCCGAAATCCATCAATCGGGGTTTAGAAAATTAGCCGAAAGGTTTATCTGTGGTTTTTTTGTGGTCTAGGAGTCAGTATCTGGCACAATTTTGATCTTTTGAGAGCCAACAGGAAAACTTTTTTATTTTAACGCTTGTTTTTTTTTTTGCGAAAATCCATCAAATTTTGGTTGTGAAAACTAGCAAAAATATTTATGTTGGGGTTTTTGATATCGAGGAATCAGGTTCTTGGATTTTTTTTTAGAAAATCCACCAAATTTGTTTTTTTTTATGCAATTTTAGTTTTTTAATATCCTTAAATGTGAAGCATTGTGAGAAAGTCAAAATTCGGGTATCTTCACCTAATTTGGCGATTTTAGAAAAGAAAGGGGTTTAAATAATAAAAAAAAAAAAAACAATGAAGCGGCCTATGGCAGTTCTCACACGAGAAACAAAATAGTCCCAAGCATGTCCCAAAAAGCCCTATATTTACATTTTGCCCAAAGAATAAATATTTTTTCTTAGTTTTCAATGCAGCTGCTTTAAAGGGTGATTTACACGGGTCGATTTTTCTAACCATTTTTTCTTGTTTTCAATCGACTGTGTAAACAGCAATTCGGTCGATCTTCACCTTATATTTAAGGGTTGAACAAAAGTGGTTCGATAAAAATCGACCAGAAAATCGACCCGTGTAAATGAGCCTTAAGGCTGACTTAAACGGGTCGATTTTTGTCGTTCCACCGTGTAAATAGCAATTCGATTGACTCAATCCTTGTATTTGTAGGTAGAACGCAGTGGAACGACAAAAATCGGCCAGAAAATCGACTCGTTTAAATGATGCTTTACAGGTTGTCGAATAGCTATTTAAGAGGTGAGCTACTTAAAAAAAAAACTAGATTGCAGAAATCGCTGGCTCGAATTTCATTTTCGGCCAATGATTTCTTAAAGGTCGTTTACATCGATTTTTCATTCAATTTTTGTTGATTCTGAAAATTGACTCGTGTAAAATTGCATGCAACAAAGATGGCGACGAGCCGGCTTTTGATCAATTCAACATTCAGCGTTTGTTTTCGAACTGACTTTCGTAAATTTTGGTCAGATTTTGTTGAAATTGTTTCACTTTTTTGGCTTTGAGTCCGCCTAGGCGATTTTTTACGCCTTCAACACCAACGCCCACAGCAAAACCTGTGCGTTCATAGATACCATCTCACAAGAGTTGCTTCGTTAAGACTCTCGGGGCGGTGCGCTCACTCACCCAGGGTGTTCCCCTAATACATACTTCCTTATTTTGAACAATGTAAATAGTCCTTTAAGCAAAAATTCTTTAAATGAAAAAAAAAAATACCATCCTAATGTACCTACAGAAGAACATATAACTTCGATTAGGCGGGTCGTACGAAGCAGACAACAACGTTGATAAACCCTTGGCTGCGAACAATGCATCAAAGCATAGTAAAAATGTAGAATAAGAAATTGAACAAAATGCAAAGCAAAAAAAAAAAACGACCTGAATGGCAACGCCACGACAACTACCATCAATGCTGGCGAACCAAATTCAACACAGATCATACTCGCTGTGGTGAACTGTCTTCAAACGGCTGCATGTGCGTGTTTTTGCTGTTGTGACTGACAAACAAAACCAATTTCTTCAATAGCCAACATGGAAAAGTTTAGCGTATGTGTTGTTCTAGGCATCTGCATATTTCAAAAAGCAAAATTGTACTAAATGTGTTAAACGAAGTGTAGTGTGAAAACCCTAAAAAGTACTAAATCTACTACTATAGCACTACAGCTAAACACCCTGGCGATTTTACATAAAAAGGTTGTAAGGAAATTTGGCCCGATTCGCAAAATTGACCCGTATTTGTTTTTGTTGTCGTTTACTGTTTGAAGCCAGCATGTATGCCGCTCGCATGTATGGACAAGTCAAGTGAATTGGCAAGAAAATGTGGATTTGTTGGATTTTTAGTGCATTATTAAAACAAAGAAGTCATTTCAAAACAAAGAAAATCGTTTAACAAACACAAAAATGCATAAACGCTAAAAGAAATCCATTATTTTGCTGGGAATGACGAGTAACAAAGCAGGTAAGGTGAAATAAACTCTGGAGTGCACATAACAAAAATGGCGAGTTGTCAAACGTATGTGTTGTTGCTATACTTTTTCGTGTTTGTGCAAGTACACGGTGGACGAAATGTTTATTTGTGCCCTTAACGCGTAAAAAAGTGGTTTTGTTGTAAATAATTAAAAGTATAAAACAGTCCCTAAAGCTAATTAAACAAAAACAACCACTTAAAAGCGCAAAAAACCATAATCTAGCAAATTTGAAACGTTCATAGCAGAAGTGTTTTTCTTGTTGCTGCTCAACTTCTGTTCGATACGACCCGTTCGCTAGCGAACTTGTATGCACAAGCAGTACGACCAATTTGCAGAAGAAGAAGCAACATAGAAGATGTGGAACAAAATTTTTTAGCAAGTTTCTTCGTCGGCCGTGCGTTTTGTGATCCGGGTGAAGAAATTGCGAAAATTTCGTAAAAATCGCAGAATTTATTGTAAAAAGGTAAAAATTCTAAAATCTAAAGTGATTGTAAACAAATGAGTGGCGGTTGCATTTGGATGGCTCGTGTCGGAAACGTTTTAAAGCATTTTTACTGAAAAAAACTCGTCTTGGTCAACGACGTTTGATGTCTACGGGCACGCCCCCCACACTGAATACTCCTCTATCGTATGAAAAAAAGCTTTAATTTGATATTTAAAAACAATTTAAAGCAGTTTCCTAAGTTTTTCTCTATTTAATATATATGTATGTATGCATTTATGTGCATAAATATGTATACTGCAGTGTGTGGGCGCTGCCCCTTGCTCTGTCTTTGGTGCAAAATAGAGAACGTAACTGCATATGCGTATGATGTGCCAAATTTAAAGCAAAATTTAACTACTGGAAATGGCAGATCTTTTCTAAATTTTTAATGAAAAATGTCTTTATCGTTGTGTATTGTGTGCCTAGTGAAAATTGTGATTTTGCAAAGTGAAATAAAACCGTTTGAATTAAAAGTCGAAGACGTGGCCAAAAGCAAGCTTTAAATTGAGTTTGTGTCTGTGGGGGAAAAAATCAATGAAAATCCATAAATGAAATAATCAGTAGATTCACTTTTTTCGTATCCCGCATCAAGTATTCCCTAACAATTTTAAAGACTTTAATGCTACTATGTGTCCCTTTTTTATTTTACCAGTGTAGGTTGCTTCAAGTTCTTTGGTTCTATCTAAATTGTACTTTGTATTGCGTCTATGACATAATCACTTCGGAACAAGTCATCAATATGGAAAGGTTCACGGGTCCAGTAGATAAGAAGCATTGCTAGTTATGTACTTTATAAGTTAGATTTTCCAATATCAATAAAGAATAAAATTAAGTTTCGTATTAACCAGCATTATTAATCCCGGAGTAACTAATCCCTTGCGAGTATCGGATTGCTCCCTATTACTCCCTATACTTCTGTGTATAAGCATACTATTTCTATATTCCCTTTTAACATTGTATGTCCTAGGCAGACTTATAATCCCTTTGACCTCCAAAAAAAAACAATAAGGCATGCTTTTTTATTGAATACAGTGGAGCATTGGGAGAGTCTTTTTTATCCTCCCATTTTGCTTCTAAGGGAGGAATGAAGGAGTTTAGAGAAGTGGTCACTTAGGCCTTCCAAGAACCCATACAAGTTTTTAAAAATGACATAGCACCTATTGTTTAAAGCGCTTACATATATTTGTGGTTCATGGAATTGTGCATATTGCAGCTCCGCCATAATTTTTTTTAAAGAAATTGTCCATATTCCGCATCCTCTTGAGCTTCTATTTATTTTTGTATATTTCTATTTTACAAATTATTATGTTGTTTCAAGTTTATCATCGTCTGCTCAAAAAATCAGTGAAGTAGAAATGAAGAAGTCTCTCCTTTTACTCCAATATCATGTCTATGGGAGTAATCTTTGACACATCGTTTGGGAACTGCTCCTGTATGAGTAATATTGAAGCAAAGAGAGGAAAATTGTCTTCTATTGCTCCTCGATCATGCCAGAAGGAGTACTCTTTCATTCATCGCTTGAGGAGATCTCCCTTCCTGGTCCACTGAGACTAATAGTTATGTGAGCATACAATGAAAAAAATCTCCCCTATTGCTCTAAAATCATGCTAAAGAGAGACTTCCTTTATTCCTCGTTCGGGGAGATCTCTAACGTTAGAGGACGACTCGAGAAACACTCGAGAATCTCAGCGATCTCCCTCAAAATGGGACATAATTCTCAAATCGAGAAAAAATAGTTTTCGAGTCGAATTCTAATGTCATTCTCCAATGGGATTCTAATGTGAATTTGCAAATGATGCAAAATGCTCGCATTTTGGCTAGTTCTATAAACTATATCGAATCGAGTTCTAGTGTAGGTAGTTCTCGACTGTTGCCTTCGAATAGAGAATAGTTAGAGAATTACCCTAGTTATCTAACGTAAATACGAAAATTTCTCTAACGTTAAAGACTGTGTTTGTTGAGTAATGTCAAATTTAGTAGATGTAATGGTGTCCGAAGTTTCCTCCAAGATACCATAGTTTGCACTTTTTATTACTGATTTTTCTGTATGGACTTATTCGAGCAAAGTGTTATATTAAAAAGCTTAATGTGAAAAACGATTAGTGACTTTAAAAATCGCGCTTCAAAACAGGTGAGTTACCTAATACCTACCCCTAGTTAAAATAATTTTCGAATAGTCAATAAGTTTTTGCGAAAGAATAAATGAAATGCTAGGAATAAGGAGGCAACGTTCAATGCCCAATTTTCACTAAAATATGTCGATACGGGCGCTTGTGGATTATTGATACTGGGATCAAGACATGTCTTTTGACCCTAATATTGAAAATTTTTGATAAAAACCGTTTTGTAAAATGATGCATAGCAAAATTATAAAATGAAAAGCGGTTCCTACCTATAAAAAACTTAGGGTGTAAAACGTATACAAATCGTTTTTCAAATTAAAAGGAGAAACAAAAAACAAAAACCTTTTGCCTACCTACTAAAATAAACTATAACGATATAACCCGGTTTGACTACGTTTTACTTGAAAAATTTTTTAACCCATTTTTTTTTTTTTCAATTTTATAAGTTTAACAAATTGGGACTTGGTGAACCAACCACTTTGCGGAGCCCACTCTTCTAACACCCATACTCCACTGGTCCGGCCCTGTAGAAACTGCTTTTGTTGTTGTTGTAACGAGGTGTAGCCCTGCCCAAATGTCAGACAGCGTCACCCCGCGTATATTGCTCTTGGCCGGGTCGATATAAAAAAACGACCCTGGTCGTTTCGGCACGATGGGTACAGCATAAGTAGTTACTGGTACCGTTCTCGTAGAACCGGCAATACAAGAAACTAGCCGTGTAGACCCTGTAGATCATTTAGCGTTACCCAGGGTGCACCAACAGGGTGGCGACCTACTCTTACTCTAGTTACTAGTTTCCTAGGACTCGCGTTAGAAGACAACGATGACAATTTAGACTGAGGATAAGTACACGCTTGGCAGGGCTACCCTTGCTGCAACAGCATAACCTTTAAGCAGAAATTTGCCGTGCTTCTCTTCCAACTTGTGGTGCGCTCATTTTGAGTTTTTTCCAACAAGTTGGAGGGACCTACACTCTTTTTTTCCGACTCCGAACGTAAATATTTTTGATGTTGCCTCTTTGTCAGAATAAACAATAAATACCTAGCCGTTAATTGTTAATCATGCGCTTTTCACCTTAGAGTCCAGGTCTGAGTTGTACCTACATATCGCCGGTTCCAAAGTATACAGAAGTATTTCAAAATTTAAATTGTTTTTGAAACGGAATTCAAAATTTCATTTTTACAATAAAGTTCTATGAAAAAATAAAAGTTTGAAATGCTGTTTTCCCAAAAATTTTAAAAAGTAAATAGGTACATATGTATACTTTGGAACCGGCGAGATGTATGTATGTTGTAGGAAAAAGTTAGAAAGCTAGGAAAGAACTAGAGGGTTTGGCTAAGTACTTATAGATCTTTATAGATTAGATATTTTCTTTCCGCGTGTTTTTGAATCAAATTTAGAAGTCTTTTTAAAATAATTTGGTTTAAGGTCGTATTCCACTCTATAGAACAAGGCGTTATAACCCTGCGGGTTAGGGCTTTAATATATGCCCGAGGTAGGCATACCGGTCGTAAGAGGCGACTAAAATGCACATCGGTAATGACGTGCTAACTCGATGGTTGATCTACGGATATGATGCCTCTCACCTCTCATTACCCATCTTCTCCTTTCTCACGTATGGAGGGATGACATGACCTAGAAGGTTCTACTGGTCATACCAAATCGCTACCATGACACTCGGGCAGTACCTCAGCGTAAGGGGTTAATATCCGGTCAAGGACTGTCAATTTCGGCATCACTCCCCAAAACCTTCGGATAGTGTTTTTTCTGCTAACAACAACAAAAACAACCGAATTTCTTTTTAAATGCCTCTTACTTCAACCGCGTTTACGGGGTCCCCGAAATCCTCCTAAAGGAGGTCGGGCTAGTAGCACAAGGTCGCATCCGTACAATCCTGTCTAGTCCGTCACGTAACTTTTTATAAATTGATCTTCCGACTAGGCAGGGCGAAGTACGGCTACTACAACAAGACATTTTTAAAACGCCCTCTTTCAGAATTTGTTTAAAAAACGCCTCAGTTCAAAAACTTTTTTTTATCAATAAAGCTCTATTCCAGATTTTGGTTCAAGAAAGCCATATTCAGTTTCAAAAACGCATACAAAACACAAAATATTCACACACTATTGTCAAAATGTTGTCCAGCAAGAACAAAAACACGTATTTTGATGTTGCATGAAAAAAATGTTGACAATACTCCAGTAATTTCTTGTGCAATGTTTGAGAAACATTTAGATAGAAGAGCCCTTACGTGTGATAATTCAAACATTTTCAGCATAGATAGCTCGTTTTTGAATCAAATAATTAAGTATGGCTCTATTTAAAATTCAGTAGCGCCCGATATCAGAAATTGATTCAAACACGAACTAGGACATCTAAAAATGTACTATTTTACGAAAAAGCCGTCTTCAACAAATGTGCTAAGGAATGTTCACGACCAAGATCCGGGGAGTGTTTTTTGTTGTAAGAAAACCACAACCAAGGCACGATTTTTCAATTGTCAAGGATAAACTCTAACTAGTCAACTTTGTCTGTGGTTTAAAATTGCATGAAAATCCGGTTTCAAGAGGTGTTATGCTCTCCTGTAAAATTTGTATTTTGTCTAGAGAAGTGAAATAGTTTATACTTATTCTTCGGTAGTGGTAGGACACTCGGCCTATAGGGGGTCGGTCCCTCGGCACTGGTTTGGCAATTTCTGAAATGGAGAGCTTCTTAGCAATGAGTATATCAGCTGGTTATTTCGGCAATAGTCATCAACTAACAGTTAAGTTTTGTGAAATAGTACAAAAGTTTGCTTCGGAATAAAAAAAACGCACGACTTTAAAAGCTTCGTGTAACATTTACGAAACCAAGAATGTTTTTAGAACCGGATTAACTATTTAAGAATTAGCGGCCGTTTTACTTTTCATCTTGCCCCATAAAAACTTGTTTTCTGATAACTGCCTAATAATTAATTTTCACTTTATCGATAAAAAACAAAGTGCCTATAACGCAAAGGCACCGAATTCCGACCACTGATCGATATGGCAAAATGAATCGCTCAAAAGATAAATTAAAATCCCCAAAGGTTATTAGAAAATATAGTTTTCTGATAGAAAAGAAACCTAAATTTGAAAATATATGCATAATTTTTTCATATAAAAGATTAAATATATATTTTTTTCTATTTAATCTTTTAAGTCTGAAAAAAATCTGAAAGCACCGTTTTCCGACCGACTGACTGCAAACTTTCCTGTATCCGACCATTAAGTACCCAGATTCCGACCACCCAATTTATTCCTTGTAAAATCACCAGAATAGGAGAATATATGTTTAAAAACACAACATTTTTGAATATTACTTCAACATTTATTAAAAATTTGATATAAAAACAACAAAAAAAATTAATACAAATATATTTCCTTCAATATTCATTAAAAATTTTATATAAAACTACCAAAAAAAATTAATTCATACATATTCATATAGAGATAGGGATATTGATATGGATAGGGATGGGGAAGGGGATAGGGATAGGGATTTTTTGGATATATATTGAGTCTCCGGAAGGTAATCTGAATTTTTACCGCCGTTCGACACAATTTAACCATTTCCGGTTGGTTGCAAAATTTCTGCACGATATCTACACCTATAGTACTATGTTGTTGTTGTAGCCATACTTTGTCTTGCCTAGTCGGAAGATCCACTTATAAAAAGTTACGTGACAGACCAGACAGGAGATGTACGGGTGTTGACAGTTCTTTTCCGGTACGTTCCGGTACTCCTTGCGGTACTGCCTGACTGTCTTGGGAACGATTTCGTGGATTTTAGTCTCCTCTTACGACCGGCATACCTACCTCGGGCATATTCCAAACCCCTAACCCACAGGGTTATCGAATGCATTGGTTGAGCCTTAGGAAATCTGAAGCCAAAACTGTTTCCTTCCAAATGTTTTTACGATTAGAATATCAAAGAGAAGGTATTGCCGGTGAAAGAAATGAAGACCCGAGTTTTGGAGTTATCAACCCAAATATGGACTATGGAGACCAAAAAATCTTTATGTATGGAGATCAGACTACTGTTTTGTGGCGAATTTTTGCTCTGTGAGCGTTGTTAACGAAAACATTGTTCGGAAGTTTGTATGAAATTGTATTAGGTCTTTCTGGAATTTGTACTGGAACAATAGAGAGGGACATGGTAGAGGTAGATGGAGAAGATATACTTAGGTGTATGATCTAATCGGTTCTCAAATTATTAATAGGCCAAAACAACATTCCTCCGCTACAAAAATTGTATTGTAATAAGTATCTCGAAAATCAAACAAAAACAACACATAATGTTTACGTAAGCATGGGGGAGGGAGTATCCGCTTTGTTAATTTTCAATGACAAGGGGGGTGGGGGGTAAATAATTGCTGGCGTAATATTTGAACGGCCCCAAGCACACAAACCCCAAAAGAACCCGCGTTGGACGGAAACAGGGACAGCGAAATAAATCGTATCCAGATTCCGACCAAACCCAAATTTACCTAATAAGTCCTTTACTCCGGGCTTTATCCAAATTTTTTAAGCACGTTTCTACTTCCACGGACTTATAGGAATCTAACAATAAAGTAATTATGCAATTATATCTAATAAACTTAACGTAAAAGACTTTTAAACCGGATTGGTTTTTAGAAATGAATTGGAAATAAAGTGAAAAATAGAGCAAACTTAAACGTAAATTACAAAAAATCCATTAAAGTATTAATAGGTCGGATACAGGTGTATTATAAAAAACTATCTTAAAGAATAATAAAAGAAGCACTTAACACTCATAAAACAACATAAACAAATAAAAAATTCATTTAAATTACAACCTTGCAAATTCCTGTTACCGTCCAAATGGTCGGTATTAGGAATGTTAGTATTTTTTAGAGCTCCTCTTTCCGTCCACAATTAATTTACCGATTAATATATTAAGATAATCCAATTTGTCTTGTATATTAAAATTTAAGGACGTTAAAACACTAATAAATCATATAAAATTAATAAATATCAAACTTATCGCTGAATAGTTTAAAAAAACCTCCCTTCTTTTTATGTCCGGTTAATGTTTTTTTCGGATCAAATTTGGTGCGAAATGTACTACTGCGTAGTTTTTTTTGAACTGCCAAAGTATCCGTTAACGTTTGAAACTCAAGTTTTTACAATTGACGCAAGATGATTTCTCGAATCGAATGAGATCGGTTTTACTACTTTTTAGATATTTTTTATATGGTTAAACCAATAAAAACTAAAATGGTCGGATAGAGGAGACCGGTCGGTAAACGGTGCCTTTACGTTATTTGGTCCACCGTTTGAAATTGCTTTAAAAATACTATTTAATTCTAAGAAAGAGCTAAGACATTTTCTCTTATTTAGGCTATTTCGTTATAAAAAGGCCAGAATAAAAAATTGTTTATAAATTATCGAATTAAAATAAATTTTATGATCAATATTTTGTTGTTATAACGAGACATGATTTTCTTTAACTCTGTTAAGCTGTTGTTGTTATTCGTTATTTTGTTTAACTCATTTGCATTTTCTAAAATTAGCATAATAAAAAATGAATTCACTTCATCATAAAAAAAACTTTAACTGGGAATAAATTAAAACTGGTTTTATTATAATTTATATATTTATATTCGTTAACCTTTCGGCGAAAAATAAATAATTTATAAAAATAAATATGTAAATTAAATGTAGATTACATTAAAAACTTGGGTTTGTGCTGAGACGTCGATAACGTGAATTTGAAACTTTTTCGGTTACAAAGCGATTTTTCTGAGTAAAACGAAATGTGGAATAAGAAATTCATGAAAAAACTTTATTCAGAACTTAAAAGGCAGAATGTTGTTCTAACCTCTTTTTATCGATTACCGTGAAATAAGCCATAATGTTTTTATATCGGCTTTATCTATGTACAAACTTTGATTGCTATAAAAAAGAAAAATATAGCCAAATCAAGTCAAATATAAAATAAAAGTTATTTACGAAACAAAGCATACTAGTTATTAAGGTTTATAAAAAAAAAATCAAAACCACCTTAATGAATTTCTAGAATTGCTAATTGTTATTTATTGTAACTGGTTTTTTTTTTTGTACGAAAACTGGCACCATAAAGTATAATCCCTTTCCTTTTACTGTTATACTGTTATTATTCGCAGAATTAAATTGGGTTTTGCTAGCTGTTTCTTTTCACGATAACGATCTTCAAGATTTCCGGCTTTAGATTGTGGTATGACTTCTGGAATATTTATGGTTTTAGAAGAGGAGAAGTTGAGCAGCCTCACATTAATAATAATTAGAGTCCGACCGATAATCGACCGCGAAATCCGTTATCGGCATCGTTCTCTAGACTCGAATTGCCACCTTTACCGACAGAGTTGTTGTTGTTGTTAGCAGTGCTTCGCCCTGCATAAAAATGTATGATAATTCCGAAGATCTTCATCTTCATCCCGCTCTTCTAGCGGAAGTCCTAGGAAACGAGCAGTTTCATAAGGGTTGGACCAGAGAGAAAGAGGTGTTAGAAGAGTAGGTTCAATTGAGAGTTGAAGAGACGTAAAGTATCATGGGAGGATAAAAACAAAATCGGTCAATTTTAAAATTTAAGTACAATTTCAAGAGGAAGATTAGAAAACTAGCCTCGTTCGCTAGACTATAAGATACAGTTAGGGAAAAACTGTAGGAACATATTGTTCTCAGAGGAAATTGAGCAATTCTAATTTTTAAGATTAATTTGAAGAGGGAGATTAAAAAACTAATCATGTTCTCTAGACTCTTAAGAGACGATAATCTATAAAGTCAGGAAAAAGTCCAGAGTCAATGCCGGAATATAGAGTTCTGAAACAAAATTAAACAATTCCAAAATTGAGAAAATAATTAGACACTTCTCCAAACGAGTTCCAATATCATTCTCAAATTGTATTTAACAGTGAATTGGTTGTTGTTGTTGTTGTTGTAGCGAGGTGTAGCCCTGCCTAAATGTCAGACAGGGTCACCTCGAGTGTATTGCTCTTGGCCGGGTCGATATAAGAAAACGGCCCGGGTCGTTTCGGCACGATGGGTACAACACAAGTACTGGTACCGTTCTCGTAGAACCGGCAATACAAGAAACTAGCCGTGTAGGCTATGTAGGTCATTTAGCGTTACCCAGGGTACACCAACTGGGAGGCGACCTACTTTTGGTGTTGATTACTAGTCTAGTTAATAACTAGTCTTTAACATTAGCCGCAAATCAAAAATAATGCAAGTAAGCGAATATGGGAGTCAAAATATCTCTGACGTCAGAGACTGTTAGCTGGGATGAAATTCGCAGTAGTTTAGCAAGAGTAACTCGCGAATCGATGTTTTTTCTTCACCAAGCCCAACAAGTTTTTTTTGCTCAAAGACTACTACATAAATAGTTTTTTGCCAAATTTTGATGGTTAATTTTTTAGATAAGTTCTCTCAATACAGGCAAAGTTTTACCAGCTAGATGGCATTGTAGTCGCTTTATTCTATGTTTGAAAATTTGAATTTATGATCCGGTTCTGTTTCTTTGATATTTAATTAAAACGCTGTTACAACAAAGAAACCTGCTAGTTAGTTGACGTTACAGTCGAGATTAAAAACTAACTAGTTGTGCCAACCTCTGCTTAACACCTAAACCTCACCTTCGCCAAAAAATGTACTACAAGTTTTTCTCTTGTCAAACTACAGCTCACCTGAAGGTATTCAAAACTGTTTACTTTTATTTTACATTTTTCCTTCCTGGAACAAAAAAGAAAAAAACTTGTGAGTCATCGCATACTCAATGCAAATTTTTACTACATACAAAGCAAATGCACTATAAATATTCAAGACAGGTTTAACACATTTCAAACTGTTTGCATATAATTTTCTATTATCACCTCTGAACCCCATATTCAGAGACTACATTGTGGTTCTCTGACTTATTCATACTTGTAAACGTGGTGTGGGGCTCACTTTGGCAGGCACTTTGATGTAATAATTGCTAGAGCGTTATAAGGTTTTTTTTATTTTATTTTTTAATTACTATTTTAAGCTTTTTTTACTACGTTGTGTGAATATACAAAAAAAAAAAAAAAAAATTGTTTGACCAACTAGTTGACAGTTTGAATAGTGAATGCCTGTCTTATGATCATCGCTAATAGTTTATTACTTTTGGCGCGTTTTTGTTACTTTTACACCATTCTCCTCTGACAATTTTGCTATGCCTTTCAATTGCACTTTGCATTTGTTTTTTTTTTTTTTTGTTCAATTTCATTTTTTCTATTTTTATCTATCCATTTATTCATTTTGACGCCGCCATTAAGAGCGTCAATTATAATTAATATCTTATGGAAGACAATGCAGTGCAAGGGCAGCAGGCAATATCGTAACGGCGTTGATGGCAACGCCAAAAACAATTGTCATGTATCATCATTAGCCGTTGTTGCTTTTGAATTGTTTTATGCGGCTTGACACTTTAGTCCAAAAGTCCAAACGTGTGTCTGACAAATAACTACAGTCAAGTCAGTCAGTCATACAAACAGTCAGTCGCGGTTTTAGCAGCGAAAATGTAAGTAACTTTCTATGCAAGTCGTCATATCAACGATTTTTTTATTGCCTTTTAGTTTTGCTGATTTTGCAAGATTTGAAGATTTTCCCGTTTTTAACAACGGTACTGACGAACATAAAAAAGCCATTAAAATTTAAAAGTATATTGCTAGCAGCCTCCGCCCACCTTTGCTGTTCGTTCATATCTACCTATACATATCATATGTTGTTTTTGGCTCGTGACAGTTCTTTTCCATTTAGTATTTTTGGTTTGACCGAAAAATGCCATTAATTTTTAATTTGCTGTCGAATGAATGGCTAAGAGTTGAAATACATTTCGCATGCCATTACAATATTAATAATGAAAATTTGTAACGAATCATAAGTGGTTGTTTCAGAGTTTTTGCAGAATTTCGCAGAATTCTAAGTTGAAGTAAGGACCCTCAATTAAATTAAATTGATTGGACTGTGGAATTTCTTAAATTATGTAGTAGTTTATCAGTAGAACCATACCTTTTTAAGTTTAGCTTATTGTAAAACTAAAGGTTTTGGAAAAGTTTAAATGAGCTTCGTTTATTTAATTTGTTTTTGTTTTATTCTTTATTGCAGAATACTCATAAGAATAATGATGAAAGATAATTTACTGACGAAAACATTCGATTATAGAAAAATGTGCTAAGAACGAAGACTAGAAACACACAGAATTAGCGTTAAGATGGTGACTAGAAAGTGGCTATGAATACTTCAGAAAACTAATAACTAACTTCTGCTTTTAAGAAAACGCTAAGAATGGAGACGAGAAAATATACTACTAATCAAGTTATTCTAAGGTATAGAAAAAGTAAATTAGAAGAATGTTCTTGTAGATTTTAGAACGGCTCGCTTACAATGGAGATGAGGAAACTATAGTTTGCTAATTCAAAAGCCGTTTTTGAGACGAGAAAATACAAGATTCGTTACTAAAGTAGCTCTAAGTAGATATCGTTGGCTAAGAGTGTAAGGGCCGCTTGCATAAAAGCTGATAACGACTAACCGGAGTTTAATTGACGTATTTTGTATGGTTAGCTGTCAAGTTAATCACCGATTAGGCTTAATCGGGTTTTATGCAAGTGGCCCTAAACCTGCTAAATCCCCTTGATGCGGTTCGAAGGAGTAACCGATTCTGCATTTGGCAAACAATAGAAAACCATAAAAATAAATATACAAATATCTAAAATTGTTTGATGAGAAAAGCTGCTAAATCCAACATATAAAGCTTCTGTCGCCCGATTACTGTTCTGTCCCAGAGTATTACTTTCTGGGTATAAGTCAAGGTAATAGCCAGCAAATATGATTTAAGTTTTGATATTTCAAGGCATCATGGCCCTCAAATCAAATTTGGTTTTATGCCTCTACTGAAATTTTTTTTTTTGTCGTTGCCAGGTTTACGCTCTTAGCCGACGATATCGAAAATGTAGATTTGAAAAGAAAGAGTTCTTGTAGATTTTAGATCGCCTCACTGAGAATGGAGATGCGAAAACAGTAGTTTGCTAATTCCAAAGCCGTTTTGAGACGCGAAAACACAAGATTACTAAAGTAGCTATAAGTAGATGTAGAAAACGTAGATTTGAAAAGAAAGTAGATTTTAGAGCGCCTCGCTAAGAATAGAGATGGGAAAACATAAGATTAATAATAAAAAAGGCGTCCTGCTTTAAGCAAATCGCTAATGGAGACGAGAAAAAATTAGATTACTCAAGTTGTCATAAGTAGAGAACAAAATTGGTGTATATTCAAGATTTAAATTGAAAAGAAAAACTTCTTGTTGATTTTAGAACAAATCGTGAAAACGCATTCTGGAAAGCATAAGATTACTCAAGTTGTTTTAAGCAGATATAAAAAATGTAGTTTAGAAAAGAAAAGTTCCTAACTAGCAGATTTTAGAACAAGTATCTAAGAATGGAGTTGAGAAAATATAAGATTAATTACTAATGAAAAAGACGTTCTGGTTCCAACAAATAGCTAAGACGCAAAAATATAAAATTAATCAATTTATTTTAAGTAGATATAGAACTTGTAAACTAGAAAAGAAAAAGGTTGTTCGTGTAGTTAGCTTTAGAAGAGTTTAGAATAAATCCGCTAGAAAGAGAACTGATCGCTAAGAATGGAGATGGGAAAACAGATACGAGAAAACATAAAGTTTCAAGAAATCTGTTAAGTATGGAGACGAGAAAAGATAGGATGTTTGAAGTTGTTCTAAGCAGATGTAACAATCGGTAAGAATGATTCGTGTAGATTTTAAAAAAATTCCGTAGGACGTTGGATTGAAATCAGTAGGACTTTGTATTGAAAAAGGCTTTCTATGTAGTTTCAAGAAAGGGGTCGTGCATATATGACGTCACGCGATTTTTGGTAGTTTTTGACCCCCCCCTCCCCCCATGTCACACCCAGTCACAAACGCCAATTTTCAAAAACACTGGGGTCCATCAGCTATTCCAACGGAACGGAAAACTCGATAGAAATCACGAAATATATCGGAGTTCGTTAAACAATTTCGATAAGTTTCGTGATTTCTCTCGAGTTTCACGTTGTGATGGAATAGTTGATAGACCCCACTATCTTGGAATTTCTTTGAATAAGGCCCCATTCAAAAAATTTTTTTCAACAACGACCTATGTATGTTTTTCCGAATTTGTTTCAAGAAAGTAGGGGATTTTTAGATTAGTTACCCAGATATTTTTTCAATCTTCATGAGGAGAATGTTCGAGTAAATAAACTTGAATATTGAAACCGTCTCGCTATCCCTTCCTACCCTGTTTCATTCTTTTCCCCATCTATTATATTTCATCCCACAACAATTTTATCTTCAACCTGCCAAAAAATATCCAACATTTCAGCAGAACTGACATTTGTCTTTGTCGTTTAACATTTTGTGTCCTTCAGCATTTTCTATTTTCGCCATTATTTTTTCATCTATTTACTATATATTGCTACGTCATTCACTCTGTTTATTCATTTATCAGCCCGTTTTAGCCGATTTTCATAATATCAATTTACTTTTGCCCATTTGTCAGTTGAATATACATTTTTGTTGTTACATATTAATTTATGTGTGAAATTTTGGTTTTAATCAATATGCCTGCAAGCGAAAATGATAAAATTGGATATATATA
This sequence comes from Campiglossa producta, assembly GCA_964058755.1. NCBI lineage: Eukaryota > Metazoa > Arthropoda > Insecta > Diptera > Tephritidae > Campiglossa > Campiglossa producta. The sequence continues at coordinate 14,171,848 of CAXKVI010000005.1, read as the reverse complement.
TGTATGTTTGTAATTTTGGCATATGCATGAAACATGTTAATGTTCACATGGAACGTATTATTAAGGCACAAATATAGTTGACTGCCCTTAATATCAACCTTCATTGTTTTTTTTTTTTCGTTTGTAATGCCGTTCGCAGTTCTGTGGTTAGAGACTCTTTAGATTCATCTAGCACGTTTTTTGGATGTAGTCCTCCCAGGGTTTGAGGTTAATTTTTTGTACTATGAGAAACTTCTATTCGACTTTCGAATTCATAATCTCCTTTTTTTCTTATTTTTATCTGGACAAGCTCTTAAAAATCTAGACTCTGGAAATGGAATGAAATATTTGGACACTTGCGCCGAATCCAGCTAACCTGGCAACCCTAATCTTCTATCATATACTTTTTCCTTCATATTTGAGATTTCGTTCCCAAACTACTTGCTGGACATTTACCTAAATCGTTGTTTCAGAGAATTTGTGTATTTTTGTCCTGGATGTCTTGACAACTTCTTGCAGTATGCTTCTCTTTAGCTGGCATTTATTACCTATACTAAATTTTCTTGGACTGCGAGACATTACATTTCGACGTCTCTCTGACTTGGACTACATACATATATCCTGGCTGATTTTAAAGTATTTTTATGAAGACAAGTATATCGAAAGACCTCAAATGCATTGTTAACAACAACAACAACAACAACAACAACAACAACAAAAACAACGTCAAAAAAAGTCCACATGCCTACTTTCAAATTGACGTTTTCTCAAATTTAATTCCTTTTGCATTGAAGTCTTGCCTTTCCTATGAAAGCTCAAGATTTAATCCCTTTCATTTCTGTATAAAAAACTATTTCGCTTGGAATAACAGTATAATGAATATCAAATAAGTCTACAGTGTTATTAGTTCTTGAGAAATATTTTTTTATATTTATTTGTGTACAGCATGTAGATACCACATAGCTAACATCTGTACATCCATTGTGTGCGCTTTGTTTTTCTTGTCCTTACGCTTGTGGGAGGCCTTTTTACTAAAACTTGAAACAATTCTGCAAAATCCATCAGAGCTGGCATTGTATAGCCTATATGGAAATTGGCCTGGCTCGTTGTATACATATTTTATTTTTTCTTTCGCTAGCTGTGTGGCTAAAGTTTGTTGAGAGCGCCTCCTTTCTCGGACATTGAGGTCGCGTCTGTCAGAAAGTGCATATGAATATGTACCTACGTATGTACATTGCAGTCAGTCCCCAATTACCTTCTGATGAGTATGCTCCATCCATTTGCTTTTACGCCATCTCTGTGTGTGTCTGTTTGATTGCCTGCTTGCCAGCTACACATAGAGCCTGTTTGTTATTTTTCATGCATTTCACATTTATTTGTTTAAGTTTTACCCCTTTCGAGTTTTTTCCTTCTAGGTATTATTATTATTTTTTATTGGTATTGTACCTACTTGTTTTAGAGTCATTTGTTATTATTGTTTTTGTAGTTGCATACACCACATGCATTCACACATCCTCTGAGAGCTCTTTGTTGGGATTATACAAGTAGTACGGCATCTCTATACATGCACTTGCTGCACATTGCGTCCTGCTGTTTTTGCTGTTGCTATTGTTGTTGTTGTTGTTCTCGCTTATTGTCTGTCTGTCTGTCTTTCCCCGTATTCCCAGTCAGTCATTCCTGTTTCGTTTGTTGCTTGTCGTTCGTTGCATTCCTGCCTTCCGTTTATCCAGTGTCCGTGGCAACGTTGCCACTTTTCACTTTATATGCTCTATTGTCCGTCCGTTGGCATTCAACGTTACAATAGTATCTGGTGTTGTTGCTATTGCTTTTGCCGTCGTAGTCGGCATCGTCACAGTTGTGTTGTGTTATCGTGCGGGGCTACTTCCCCCTTTCCCATTAGCCTCTTTTTGCCATTTTGTCTGCTGCTTGTTGCCTTCGTAGTTTGCTTTTTACCTTAAAACTCGTTGACTTCACCTTCTTCGTCTTTCGTTCCACGGTTAAAAACTCACTCAGCAAGTTTATGGTGTTTTTATTGTAAATATGTTTGTGTATCGCATGTCGTACCAGCCCGTTCCATCTCTGTCTCCGCATCAGTGCCGTCCGGCTTTATCGTCATCGCAACATGTCATTATTTAAACATGTGGCCCGGCAACATTTTTAGTTTTTTTTTTCTTTTCTGTTTTCATTTCTTTCTATTTGTTCTTTTCGATTGTGTATTTGCTTGTTTTATGTACTACATTTTAGTGTTGTTGCTGCCGCCGCTGCTGCTGTGCTGCTCCGGTCGTCAAATTTGTTTTTTTCTTTTTTTTGTACCTCGTTTTTATGTTGCTGTGCTATCATTAAATTGTATGTTTTGCCGCCGTCATATACTCGTTTGTTGCCAATGTATATATGTACTTACAGTGGCGTGCAAAATGATAGAAGTTGCACAGTGTGTAGTCGTACCCAACTGTCTTGGGAACCTTTTTTTATACCGTTATCTAACATTTTTGATTTTGTTTGAAAAGCGGCAGAAACACTTTTCCAAGGTTTTAAGGGGAGTGAGCGATATGGAGAGTGTTTTTGTGTCGACCGACTGCCAATGAACGAACCGGATGAACCTTCGTCGAGAGGCTCTATTTCCTACATTAGTCAACGTTATATTTAGAAATGGCTACAAGGTTTCTCGATGCAGCAGAAATGGGCAGAAAACTAGTTGCATCAAATTTTTTTCCCGCCATTTGGTATAAAGGTTAGGTTAGGTCAGCACTTGAGCAGGATTTCTTCCTCGTTGAGATATGCAATGTTGCCACATTTCATTTTCTATACCTCTCGTGTCTACTCGTCGATAGAACATTTTTGGGAATTCCCAAGGGCTCCCCATGTACTCTCATCAGACAGTGGCACCTTAGAACTTCAATCATTGAACTAAAAGAGCAATTTTTGAGATTAGTTATGAACGTTTGTAGTTTGTTTCTCAATTATATCAAGTTGCTGGAAACCTCACATATGTGCGGTTCAGTACCCAGCAGGGGAAGGCACATCATCATCATAAGCTACCTCATTGCGTTGTGCCAGCTGCCGAAGCAGAGGGATTTTGTAGCAAAAGCTGGTTACCCCGTGGAGAATTGTTTACGTTAAGGTTTTGATCCATGCTAGAATATTATTCAAGTTTCAATCAGTGAGTGACGAGTTTACAGACTGCTCGTAATAGTCCGCTCCTTCCGTAGAGAACAGAAGCCCACCTTCCGTCTACTCGGTTCCCAACTATTGGACAGGATTTTTTTGGTACGTTGGTTTTTTAACGAAGTGTCCTTCTCGGCCTTTGTGGTCCGCGGGAGATATTTGATTTTTCTTCTAGCACCGATATCTGGGAGGTATTCCCCTATCCGCCAACCTCGGGGGCGCGCCCTCTAGAGATTTCAGATCTTCTCCTCACGATATCAACCATATATTCACCAGATTTACGGAGCATACTCTTCTAGCACCAATCTCACTCTGGTACAACCCTGTTAAAATGGCTCGTTTCCTAGAATGCCAGTTAGAAGAGATTGATGCCAATTTAGAGACATGCTTTAGAGGAGGGCGTAGAGTGAAAGATCGTCTGAGTAAATAGCTCTGCCCATTGTCATCAATTTTAAATTGATCCGTGGAGATAGCTGTGGACTGCAGGTTTTACTGTGGCCATCATCTCTTTCGTGCTTTTCAAAGACCCTTATGGAACATTTTTGGTCAAGGTGTGGTGTAATCTTGACTTGGAGTAAATTTTGTGCAATGTCTGTCTCCTGGAAAGTAGACCTCATATGTTTCGGCAATCCGCCGACATCTACAACTTTCCTGCATCTTTTTTGACAGCACTTTTTTAAATATACATATGTAGGTCTTTCATAGCAGCTTAACAGCCGTACTCGGCGCCATTATCTTCCACAATACTGTGTGTACAAGCCATGCGAGTATTGTATGGATTAATTTATGTGTTTTGATATATACCTATACATATCTCCGTTTGTATGAATGTATATTTATGATTGCCCGTACATAAGCACATGGAAACGAGTATCTATAAACCTACCTCCATCATCCATACTTACACATCTACTTATTATGTCTGTCCGTTTGTATGTCAGTTCTTAAGCGCACAAGTATACTCGTTTGTTCGGAAAGTTTTATGCTGCGCCTACTTCACTGTGCTGATTTGTATTTCTGTGTATGGTTGATTGTCTGCTGCTGCCTGTTGTTCGTACGTAGTCATGCTGTGAAATTTGGCAACATAGCAACATTTGCTTGTCTGCCTGTTAGCTTTTGCCAGCATGGGTCGTTTTACGCTTGAAATATACGTATATGTATACACAATCATATAAACGTATAAGCTAGCTGTGTATGCTGGTTTGTATGATTGTGCGATTCTCGTTTTACGTTCATTCGTTCCTCGACCTCTTCCACTCGCCTTGCCATTATTATCATTTCAACCAGCGCGCTATTTTTATGTGTGCGCGTGTGTGTTTGTATGTTTGCTTGTGCGCTGCGCTGAAAATTGGCAACACAGCATTTGATATTTTGATTTCTTGCCGTTTTGCTATGCTTGTCTTATTGGGTTTGTTGTTGTTTTTTTCTGATATTTTATTTTGCTTAAAATTAAATTTTTGTTCGCATTTTTTATTCTGTATTTAGAATATGCCTTTTTTATTTACTTAATTTTTTTTTTGCATTTATTTTCATTTTTCGGCTTGGTTTGCTTCATTTCAATTTTAGCTGTTCGACCGACACACATATTTTTGTTGTTGCTGCTGTTGCCACAAGTATTGCTGTTTTTCTCGTCTACTCAAAGCAATTGTTGTCCCGCACAAAGTCAGCTGCAGCAAAAACAACAACAGCAGCAGCATTTGTTGCAACATACGTTTTGTTTTGATTTCTTCATCGTTTATTTATTTAGTCGATTTTTTACTGCGTCTGAATTTTAGTTATTTGGACTTTGTTTTTTTTTTTTTCTTTCCGCTGCTGCAATTATTGTCTCGAAACAATTTAATCGACCGACACACTTCACGTGTGCTTTAATCGCAATTTAATTGAATTTTATGAATTTGTTTTGGAGTTGTTGCTATTTCATGCCATTTCTCAAAAAAGTTTATTCTTGCTTCGTTCGTGGTTTGCTGAAATTGATGATTCATTCGAAGACTTTTTTTGGGTATATCCACCAACTCTTCACTTCTGTCAAGTTCTATCTTTAAGAGGTAGGTAGGTACATGAAATTCAGAAATGGGATTTAACTAGTCGAACCTTATAGGCCATCAAAACCCCTCTTCCGTAAGAATATTTAAGTCTCCAGAGCTCTATCTTCGTAATATATGTCATTAGATATTCAACACTGTTCGAATAGGAGATGTTAGCTTTGGGTTCGAAAGGCCGTAAGTTGTGCTTCACACCCCCATGAATTCCCATTTATGATCGCTTAAAACGTATCCGATAAACATAACCTCACAAAGTTCTCTGATGACAGATAATTGTAGAGGACTTTGTCTACTCTATCACCCACATAAATAGGTAATCTAAATCAAACTAGACGGCAGAGTTGGAGAAGTAGCTTATTTAAAGGAACTAGACTTCAAACTCTCTTTTAGATTACCTGAACATTGCAGCATATTCCAAGCTGAAGTTCAGCAATCATGGATGCCGTGGCTGAGATAGCAATGATATTTTTATTTTCAGCGACAGCCAAGCGGCCGTCAAATCTCTTGGCTCTTCGTCGTTCAATTCTGAACAGTATGTAGATCTCTTCAAAAGTTGGCCCAACAGAACCGCGTGAGTCTCACATGGACCCGGTACACGGATACATTGTGAGGGAAACTGTAGGGCCGACAAACTTGCTTGACAAAGCACGGTCTAGCAGGTTCTTCCGGATATATAACGCTTCTGCATTCAAACTAATGCTGAAGGAGCGGAGCACACACTTCATCTAGCCAACGAAAGATGGTTACAATCTCCCCAATACACCTTCAATGGGATCACAAGAGATCTCAACATGCATATCTACACCCAGAGAAGGTGGAAATCTCCAAAATAGTAGTTGTACTAGTCGTTTCTGTTTCAAGCTTAAGGATATCGATGATATCACCTTTAAGGCAGCCACTTCAACCTAACCTATCGCATCTCTCACCAGCTCAAGCCTGTATTGGAAGCATATTAGCAAGACGGAATTTCTAACATAGACCTTACGACTTCCTTTACTAGGCAAGGACTGAACTTAGGTTAGGATTGAAAAATATACACTTCAGAAGCGGGAAAGGAGGTGAACTGGATTCCGCAATTACTCACGTCAGAGCTAGTAACTAATTGGATTTTATTTTAGCAGACTTTCCTACCATTTAAGACCAAGTCGCTTAATTGCCAGATCAGGTCTGAATCCAGGTTTGAAACGGGATTGGAGGCATTTTATATGAGTTCTTAACTGAAGAATTTTGCAAAACCAGACTAAACACTTCGGATCAAGGTTGGCAAGACTGAATCAAACGATTTCTGTCAATATTGAGAACCGTCATGACATAGGAAATTAGCAAGGCCAAATTTCTAACAAGACCTTTAGAGATGGCGACGACTTGGCTTCCGCAATTGAGGGCTGGATTGCTTAGCAAGATTTTTCAGCAGACTTCATTGCCACTTCTTACTTTCGCCTAACTACCAGATAAGGCCTGAACTGAGGTCTAAAATTTAACCCTTTTCAAAAGGACCTTTTTTTAGAAATGTTCCCCAACAATTATTTCCTCAATCTGAAGCTGAGTATAATTTTCTAGATGGGTACATAGATATGTATATAAATGCCACATTTTCTTGAATCATATATTTTTCAAATTGAGCATATTTTTTTTTTTTTTTTTGCTTCAATATTTCTTTGGTATTCGCAAGTTCACAAGTTCAATTTGCACAGGCAAGTGAATTGAAAAAGGGATATAAAAAAGCTGTTACTGGCACTTGGCGTTGGCTAATTAGAGACGCCATGATGAAAAAAAATTAAAACAAAGTGGAAAACAGCTGAGAAAAAATACGTAAATATTTGCAAAAAAAAAATAAATATTTGCAAAAAAAAAATGAAAAAAAAAAAAATTCAAATTGAAAAAAAAAGAAACGAACTTTGCCAATTAAATTAATTTGCTTCAGCGTTTCTCAGTGTTTTTTTAAGTTTTTTTTTTTCTTCACTTTTTTCTTGCTGTTGTTGTTGTCTGAGCGAAAATTGTCAACGTTGCCGAGCGCGCATTACATTACGTCTGCAATTACAGTTTCAGTTTCGCTTCAATTCAATCCAATTTAGTAATTTCACATTCAATTCAGTGCACGAGCTTCGGGTTCGAGCTAGAGCTCTTGGTCTCAATGTTGACTACGAGTTGAGTTTTTAATTCAAATGCACGATTGATGCTTTCTACACACATATTGAATTGAATATGATTGTTACACAGTTGCTGTTGTTGTAATTTCGAAATCGTTGTCAAGTGGTTGATAAAGCATCCTCCAACAACAACGGTGACGACAACCAAGCGGCGCCCACCCTACACACAACACCTCGTTTTTCTCTTCTGTTACATATAAAAATATGTATGTAATTGTGTTTTACATATGTATGTATATATTTAGTTGTAAATACCTACGTAATACGTTTTATCACCCATTCCTTGCTCAATCAAGTAAACCAAAGCCGCTAACAACCTCGCCTCTAATCCAATCCAGTCAGCTGCTCTCAACTGCTGGCTTAGCTTGTTTTTTCTTTTGTGCTGTGTAATGCGAGTAGCTAACACCATCAGCGTTTGAGCAGCTGAGCAGCGTTGGCGTAGTGACAACAGAAAGCACTTAGTTACAACAACAATAATTGGGTGTAGTTATAATTGGTTCACACCCCCTTGCCTCATACTATTTTATAATCAAACCCTTCAAGTCCCATCTTTTAAATGGCTTTATCAGCGCCTCTCTTAAATTATTTAGCCATATTTGGCGAAGCCTCCCAGTTGGTGCACCCTGGGTAACGCTAAATGACCTACATAGCCTACACGGCTAGTTTCTTGTATTGCCGGTTCTACGAGAACGGTACCAGTACTTGTGCTGTACCCATCGTGCCGAAACGACCCGGGCCGTTTTCTTATATCGATCCGGCCAAGAGCAATACACTCGGGGTGACCCTGTTTGACATTTAGGCAGGGCTACACCTCGCTACAACAACAAGAACAAGCAATGCAGTGGATGAGGCTCTTTATGTTCCCCCATGACACTTTACATCTCTTTAACTGTCATTTGAACCTACTCTTCTAACCCATCTATCCCTCTGTTCCAACCCTTTTCAAACTGCACGTTTCCTTGGACTCCCCTTAGAAGAGCTTGTGAAGATGTTCGAAATGATCATACACTCTAGGTAGGGCGAAGCTTTGTTAACAACAACAACAGGAGGCTCTTTTTTTCAAATTTATTTTCTTTTCTATCACTAGCAGATCCCCGCGATTTTGCCTCGGAAACTTACAAAAAGGGGCCATAAATACGTTTTGGTTTTAATATCTTGACTCCAGTGCCACCTACCGGTTTTTTTCTTTGTTACAGAGTTTTTGATTGCATATCAAATATACTTAAATAGGTGTCAAAAACGAAGAGAGTCGGCTCATAACTCAGGATTTTTGGCGTATTTATGTAGATATCAACGGCAGAGCCATCTATCGGGAAAAATACAGCCTCAGTCGAGATGAATTTTCGAAAGTTGTGTAAATTTGGCGAAAACTGGCACAGTAGTCGTCGCACGAAAAACCCGGAGTGTAGCCCTGCTCAACGTGTACTTATCCTTAGCCTAAATTGTCATCAAAGTCTTCTTACGGGAGTCCTAGGAAACTAGCTGTTGCTACAGGGATAGATCAAAGGCAGATGGGTGTTAGAGGTGTGGGCTCCGCAGAGCAAGTGAATAGGTGGTTGGTGTTCTGAGGGGACGAGCCGCATGCCGGACATTCATTCGGCACGTCGGTGTTCAATCTGGATAGGTAGGAGTTTAATCTGCGACAATATCCAGAGCGTAATTGAGCCAGAGTGACCCTTGGCCGTGTTAGCTTAAGCAGTTGCCTATTAGGATGCTGCGGTTTGCAACAATTCAACAGGTACTGCTTGTTTAGCATTTCATTGTGCTCCTTAACATGGAGCATTTCCGCCTCCTATTGCAAACGGGGTATATGAGACATGAGGGCACACCCGGTAGCGGTTCTGAGTGCGGTGTTTTGGTAGGCCTGCAGCTGACTCCAATGAACGTTTGCAAGCCCCGTCGACCATTTCGGCGACGCATAGTTCAGGATCGCCCGACCAGTTGCCTTATAAGTTACCAACAACGTTTCTTTGTCTTTACCCCAAGTACTGCCGGCTAGCGACTTGAAGATTTTGTTGCGGCTTTGTATTTTAGAGAAAATTGCTGCTGAGTGGGCAGTGAAAGTGTGCATGGTGTCGAAAGTCACTTTTAAGATTTTGGGGTGGGCGACAGTATGTAGTTTGTTATGGTCTTCATCGTTGCTTACGTCTTTGTCTTAGTCTTCTATTCATAGTTAGTTAGAGTAGCGACAACAACACTTCCCGAAGGCATTAGGGAGTGATGCCGATAGTGACAGTCGTTTGACGGATAGGGAGCCGGTACGCTCCGCACCTTGCAGTACGTGCCCGATCGAATTGGTATGACGAGTGGAACCTTCTAGGTCAACTCAGGCCCCCTTCTGCATAGAAGAAGGTACTACCAGCTACCAACTGTCAGCCACCCAAAGTTATTAGGGATGACATTGGATAATACTTTCTCATTTGCTGGTCATGTGTCTGCAATGGTCTCAAAGGTACGTGGTCGCAACAAGATCCTCAAGTCACTTGCCGGCAGTACTTGGGGAAAAGACAAAGAAACGTTGCTGACTACATATAAGGCCATTGGCCGACCAGTCTTTGACTATGCTGCACCCATATGGGCCTAATGTACATAACACCAACTGGACGAAGTTACAAGTCTGCCAAAATACTGCCATCAGAACTGCTACGGGATGTCTCCTCATGTCTTCCGAGTCTCACCTCCATCAGGAGGCAAAACTGCTCAATGTAAAAGAGCATGCGGAAATGCTGAGCAAGCAATTCCTTCTGAACTGCCACAAGCCAGCACATCCAAACCGTCATCTTTTGGACATAGATCCGCCCCCGAGAGACATAAGGAAACATCTCCGTAAACATTATGATGAGATCCGGCATCATATTACCTTGCCGTTTGATCTGCAGAATCATAAGCGGGCTCTAACCGACATCCACACCGAGTCGGTAGATACTTTTGTCGGATCTCTACCTGTGAACCCCGTTCTGAACAGTCCTCCACCGGATATTGCTGAAGAAGAACGCACCTTACCAAGGGAGACAAGAGTTACCCTGGCACAGCTTAGGTCTGGATATAGTGTAAGGTTAAACTCCTACTTGTCCAGACTTAATGACACAATCTCAAACACATGCCCTGCATGTGGTAGGACCCCCCATGATACTCTACATCTCTTCAATTGTTCATTTGAACCTACTCTTCTAACCCCTCTGTCCCTCTGGACAAACCCTGTTGAAACTGCACGTTTCCTTGGACTCCCCTTAGAAGAGCTTGATGAAGATCTTCGGAATGATCATACACTCTAGACAGGGCAATGCATTGTTAACAACAACAACAACAACAACCTAGAGGATTATGCGGCGGCCAGTCACCTCCCAGTTGTCAAGGTTTTCCACATCCCTTAATTGTGCAAATCTAAAATTGAATCGCGATCGATAATCTGAGTTTCATGATGCTGTCTTGAAGAGAATTTAGCCCCTATGCCTTAAAAACGACATAAAAAAGTGGACGCTTTAAAGTTGCAAATTTGAAAGAAAGAAAAAACCCACAGAACTGTCGAATCCAACCTACTTATGTATGCGTAAAACGTGTACGAAACAGATTTTTAATCAATTTAAAAATGTGTGCTCTTATTATATAATCGATGAAAAACAAATAAAGTCTGCAATTTAAATGCAATTTCCTTGCAAAAATTTTCAATATCCGCTTGGGGACCGAAGCAAATCAAATAATGAAGAAAAAAGAAACACCACATGCAAAAAAAAAAAAAAAAAAAAAAAAAAAATCATCACATCCAAAAACTTCGAGTGCAATTGACGTATCTTACTAATGTGTTACGCCGCGCGCTACTCAAAGCCACTCAACAACGACAATCGATTGAACGTCACATTTGCATATCAACGCTGCCACCACCAGAGGGCAGGCCAAGCCAGCAACGCTACATAACTGAATCGTATGCTCACAGTCCGTTTTTTTTTTCTTCGTCACAACAATACAAAAAGTTAACGGGATGTTTGGGGCAGCAATTTGCATAAGCGCCAAGGTTAGTGGGCGGGAAAAGTTTGAAAAGAAAAAAAAGCGATGACGAAAATATGTATTGCAAATTGCTGTTTGTTGAAATATTGTGAAATCCACGTAAGCCTGGAACATACACAACACGTCCGTTCCAGAAACATCAATGTTGTGCATGTGACCAAAAAAAAAGAAAAAAAGAAATTAAACACGTTGCCAATTGACGCACTTTAACCTTAAAGAACTGTCAGTTTTCGCGAACATAATAACTTTGTTCAGATGTTTGTAAGTATGAGAAGAAGAAGAGATATGATCAGGACGACGAGCTGAGTTGATTGAGCCATATCCGTCGGTCCGTCTATTTGAACACAAACTAGTCCCTCAGTTTTAGAGATATCTGGCTGAAATTTGGTGTGCAGCCATCATTTTATGCGAGATTAATCATTTGTCGAAACCAGCAAGATCGGACCGATATTACATATAGCTTCCATACAATTGATTGTTCCGATAAACCGAATTTGGTCTATAGCTCCTGTAACTAAACATGTAGGAATGTGAAATTTTGTATCTTTTGCTATTCTTTGCAATTAAAAAGGTAGAAACGTGAAATTTTGTAGATTTTATAGTTTTCATATCGATTTGTCCGATAATTTCGGTATAAGCCAAAAAACGTTAAAATTCCACAGGCTGTACTTAGTATCGCACAATGAAAATCGGCATGCTTTGGCATAGCCGAACACAGCTTTCCTTACTTGTTTTATTGAATTTCACTCGATTTCATCAATTTAATTTAATTTTATTTCATTTCAATACATTTTGTTTTACCGCCGAAAGGCGAACCTTCCACTCTTTCTTTTTGTGAGATATCTCCAAAACCAGCTGAGATATATAAATTAATCGCATTGCTTAGGAGAGTACGCGTTAGCACCTTTCGTTTGATACCCATATTGTACTTACCCATTTGTGGTCACCCCTTGTTCACATATTGGTCGATAACTCTGAAACTGGGCCAGTTATCGAAATTAGGGGTATCTTCAATTTTAAATCAAACGTCTACTAGTGCAATGGTGAAAGTTTCATTTAATTCCACTCAGCAGTTTTCGAGTGATACGGCGACAAACATACAGACAGATACAAATTCACAGATTATTTTTTATATTACTTTATATAATTTGATTTTACTGTGTTCTGTAGTTTCTCAAAAACAACAATCGCCTCCCTTCTTAGTAATGCTCTCTTATCGCACTCACATACGCAGCTGTTCACTAATTTCTTGAATAAACTTCAAATCGTTCTCATTATTACTTATGAAGATACAAATATTTAAAAAAAAAACATGCGAATTGAGAGCAAATATTTGTTCATAAATTTAGCCTTCTTCCAGACATTTAAAACTTGTTTTTTTTTTTTTTTTAATTTTATCGAAGTTTGTTTTTAATTCAGATATGTGTATGTATCTTTCCATTTATTTTTGCTCTCTTTTTTTGTGTTATTTACGAGTATCAGTGACGTTTGCAACGAACCAAACACGATTTAATCATAATTTCGGTTTATTAGATGACAAAGTCACGACATTTTCGGTGCAAATTAACAATAAATTAAGCAAATAATTGTTATAAAAAAACATTATACTAAAAAAGTGTGGTTAATTCGTCGATATAAAACATGAGAAAAAAATTGAAAGGGGAGGAGTGACTCCGATTAGTAGATTTGGTGTAGGAAGATGATAAAACGGGAGCTGGGCCCGAATCGTGACATCCGTGATCGTACAACTCGTCACGTAAAATTTTGTATTTCGGATTACGACTTACGTAGTTTCGGATTATTACATACGTGACCGAGTGAGTGAAGGTATTCAAAACTTTGTGACTTGAAAATAAATTACGTTTCGTTTGTTTGCTATCGTATCTAACAATCCCATTTCGCTTATACGACTGACGTTTCACGGAATTTTCTCTCGTCTCGACCCCTGGTATCTATGGACCGAACTTAAAAAAATCGGTATCAATGGGTTACTACCCCACTATCTTTCATGTGGAAATCCATGCAATAGAAATCTGTAGCAGAGAATGCTACCGAAGAAAACTATCCTCTAGACGAATCTACATTATGTCGGCCAATTAGGTCGCCCTACGTGCTTTGCAGTCTTACACTACAACTACTGGCTTTGGAAGCCAAAAAAAAATTTTGTTAGGGTGCTTTAACAGCATTATGGTCCGGAACTCTTCTTTGGGTTCACCAAAGCCCACATAAGGGAGACCATAAGCAACTGGGAAAACTAACAGTTTAGGCAGCATTGGCTTGGCAGCCGGGGACAGAAGCAGAGCATCACAAAGACCATCGGCCAGGCTCATTAATTTATGACGGGTGGATCTAAAAGAAGTGATAAAATTTATTAAGAGCCTCCGCATACAGCAATAAGCTGAAAGGTCACACAATAGAACATAAAAATGGTCGCGGTGTAATGAGGCCTTATATGTAATCTTATAACTTTAAACGAGCTAAACTTGTACATATATTTGTATATCCGGACTATCTCGGGAACCGCTTGACCGATTTGAATACAATTTTGAATATAGATAGTATGATTGGTTCTAAGACTATCCACTGGGGGGTTGCCACCTAGGCGGTTTACAGGGTTGCCACCTATCTCAGTTTTTTTTTTAAATTATGGAGCGAGATATGCCAATATGGGTATCAAATGCAAGGTTTTTACGGCGACTTGCCAACTCAAATATTTTCAAATAGGGTTGCCACCTTACCGCAGTATATTTGTATATCCGGTACTATTTCGAGAACCGCTTGACCGTTTGGGATACAAATTGGCATAGATATAGTATTATTGATTATAAGACTATCCACTTCGGGGTTGCCACTTGGGGGGTGTACAGGGTTGCCACCTGTCTCAGTTTCTTAAATTATGGAACGAGATATTGTGATATGGGTATCAAATGTTAGGTTTTTTCGGCGACATGCCCACTAAAATATTTTCAAGTAGGGTTGCCACCTTACCGAAGTATCTCGGGACAGCTTGACCGATTTGGATGAAATTTGACAAATAGATAGTATTATTGATTATAAGACTGTCCACTTAGGGGTTGCCACTTGGGGGGTGTACAGAGTTGCGACCTGTCTCAGTTTCTTAAATTATGGAGCGAGATATGTTGATATGGGTATCAAATGAAAGGTATTTTCGCCGAAATACCCACTAAAATATTTTCAAGTAGGGTTGCCGCCCAGGGCTACCATTTTACCATATTCTATTTGTATTTTATATTTTTGGGATCATATTTGGATTATTTTAGGATCATTTTGAAGTTATTTTTGAGATAATTTTGGATTAATTTGGGGTCATTTTCGGATAATTTTGGCTACATTTAAGGGGCTTTTTGGGATCATTTTGGATATATTTTGGGGTCATTTTGGAATAATTTTTTACCACAAATTAAAACTACTGTGAGGTTTACTCTCGCTTAAGTTCTTATTCTCAGAGAATGGGCCTAGTAATCTAAAATTATAAAAATGCAAAATGGAGTAAATTGCTAATAATATTTTCTTTTCCTTTTCAGCGCTTCAATTGCATCAATTAATGGTGATATGTTAAAAACGAGCTAGCAAAAGTTATAAAAATAAAGGCTGTTATATAACGAGCAGGATGATTATAATTAAAAAAAAAAAAAGATTACAATTATTTTGTGCGTTCAAAAATTACCTAAACCAAAAAAAAAAAAATAAAAATTACCTAAACAAAAATTATTCTAAAAACTACTCTCCTACTTTATTGTGCTTTACTGACTCGCTCACACAATTAGTTATGCGTTTTTTCGATGTGCCATTCAATACATGCAACCGTCACTAAAAATATGGAAATTTACGCATTTCCGTTTATACGCTACTCAATTTCCGTTTCCGTTGAATTAAATGAAATACAAAATTCGTCATAAAAAATCGTATTATCTTTAATGTTTTAATATTAATTATTTTAATGATAATAATGAACATAAATTTAATTAAAATTTTGTTTTTCTTTTCTTCTTTTTTTCCATACAGGGTGTGACAAAATGAAATAAAATGTTTTTCTCCGCATGAAAAAATGTATTTAAAAAATATAACAAAAATTTCTGGAGAAACTTGTGTTCTAACAAAAAAATAAATATAAAAAAAAAACTATAATAAATAATAATTTTCCGTTATAAATAAAAGTAAGCTGTAAAGAGTAATTTATTAATGGCATTAAATACAAAAAAATAAAAATAAAAAAAAATAAAAAATTTTAAGTGTTTTTATGTAAAAAAAAAATAAATAATGAATGTAAATATTCATTAATAAATAAATAATTAATAAAAAATAAAAATTTAAATTTAGTGGCTAAGCTTAAAGCTATTACAAATTATTGCAAAAAAAATAAATAAATTACCTAAAAATATCTACAACAGCAGAAGCATCCGTTTGAAAGAAAAAGTGCAAATAGAGAAGAAAAAAAATTATTAAAAGTGAAAAATGTTTTAAAAAAATTGCTTACAATATGGCATTGATAATGTACGACCATTAAATTTTTTTTGTAATTTCCAAAAAAAAAAGAAATCACGCCGCGCTCACAAGCCAAAGCAATTGGCGCCTTCGAGCGAAATTTGGCAACGCGGCAAAAGCGCACAGAATCGAGGAAGAATTCGCTTCCTGCTCGGCGCTTTGTGGCTGCGGCTAGGGCGCAAGGCCTGCGGCTGAAGCAAAGGCTGTGTCCACCGTGTGTGTGTGTGTGAGTGTATAAGTGTTGTAGAGCGTGTGTAAGCAGTGCGCTCTTCGAGTTGTTGTTTTTTTTTTTTTTTTTTTGTATCAAGTCCACGCCAATTGGCGTTGTGAAGTTGTAAAAGCACGCAGCGAAAAAAAGTGTGATCTCTCCTCCACTGGCATATTTTTTTTATTAAAAAAAAAAAAAAAAAAAAAAATTGGGTGTACTTGTGCTTGTGTTTGTTGCAACGTAAAAATATAAAATTATATTAATTAAAAATTAAATTCGCCGTATCGCACATCATCAGCTGTTGTTGTTAACAACTGCCATTAATTTCTTTAATTACTCGCTGTCGCCGCCGTGATGTGGTGTGTCTTTGGTCGCAGCAGCATAAGTAGCAGCAGCACCGCCAGCAGCAGCACCAAGAGCAGCAGCGCGAGCAATAGTTCGGCATGAAATGGAAGCGGCTATACGCTCATCAGTGCAGGTCGGTGGTCCACCACCCACATCGGGTGGTCAACAGCAGCAGCAGCAGCTACAACAGCAGCAGCAGCAGCAACACCACCACCACCAACAACAACAACAACAGCAGCAACAGCACCAACAGCAACAGCAGCGCGTTGGCAATCAACAGCCACAGTCGCATTTGCATGATAATGGACCAACTGCGCAGCAACAGCATCATCAACAACAACAACAACAACAGCATCATCAGCAGCAGCAACAACAACAGCATCATCAGCAGCAACAACAACAACAACAGCATCATCAACAACAGCAACAGCAGTATCATCAACAGCTTAGTAATCTACCCACGCACCTTCATCCACATCTCCAGCCTCCACCGCAACAAACACAACAACAATCGGCTGCTCAGCAACAGCAAAATAGCAGCGCGAATACTAACGCGCAGCAGCAGCATCAACAACAACAACAGCAACAGCAGCAACAACAACAGGCCAATATGTCGGCCTATCAGCAGCGCATGGCGAGTGGACCATCACAGATTCACAGGTGAGTGGGTATTTTATTTTTTCACATATTCCCAAGAGGCGCATCATTTCAGGTATACAGAAATGAGAAATCTTGCATGATAAAAATAGCTGAGTTGCTTTTAGAATTATAAAAAAATTTCGTTAAGCATCATGTGTCGCAATGAAGAAATATTTTCGCCGAAATTAGTCGCAAGAAACAGCAACCCATGTTGAGAAAATTTGGTAAATGGTGTTGCTCCGGTATGAATTTTTGCCGATATCTCCAAAACTTTGACACTTATTATTTATATTTTCTTTAAGAAATGTGCACCCCATTGAAGTCAATCAATTCCTGAAAATTAGGGGAGGGAGATACTTTTAAGTAAATAGAGAGGAAATGAGAAAAGAGAGGAAGTAAAGAGAGAGAAAATAAGAGGACATCGAAAAAGAGAGAGATATGTGGAAGAGAAAGGTCAAGGAGAAAAGAAATTGAGGTGAATATGAACGGAGAAAGAGGAGAAGATATAAAAATCGATAAAGAGAGTAAAAAAGTAGAACGAGAGAGAGAGAAAGAAAATTTATGATAATAACAGATAGAAAAAAAGGAGATTTATAAAGGTAGACAAAGAAGAAGGAGGGAGATTGATGTGTGAAGTAAATAAAAATTTAACGATAAAATTGTGAGTGTAATTAGGAAGACAAAAGTTGAGAGAGACAATAAAAGAAGATAAAGAGATTCAGCGGTGAAACGGGATGCAAACGCAAGAGAAGATGATGTAGAAAAATCGAGAGAAATATGTGAAGTAAATAGAGAGGAAAAGAGAAAAAATCGACATAGGAAGTAAAAAAGTGAAAAGAGAATAGAGAAAGAGAATTAAGGAGAGTAACATAAATACAATATACAATAAAGAAAGAGGGGGAGAGAGACTATGGCGAACTGCTAACCATACAAAATACGTCAATTAAACTCCGGTTAGTCGTTATCAGCTTTTATGCAAGCGGCCCTAAGCTTTTAAGATGCAAAAAAATAAGAATGCGTCGGAACTAAAACTGGAACATTGGGAAATCAAAAAAAAGTTAAAAAAATAATATTAAAAAAAAATTTAAAAAAAAAAATATTATAAAAAAAAATCGAAAAAAAATATTAAACAAAAATTAAAAAAAAAAAATTTAAAAAAATGTTAAACAAAAAAATATTAAACAAAAATTAAAAAATAAAATAAAAAATATTAAAAAAATATAAAAAAAAAATAAAAAAAAATTAAAAAAAAAATTAAAAAAAAATTAAAAAAAAAAATAAAAACTAAAACATTAAACAAAAATTAAAAAAGAATTAAAAAAAAAAAAATTTTAAACAAAAATTAAAAAAAGAAAAAAAAAAAATAAAATAAAAATTAAAAAAAATTAAAATAAAAAATATTAAAAATATGCGAAGCTGCGCTAAAAATAGCACAAGCATGCATTGTTGGTATAAAACCCTCACCAAATGATTTAATAGCACTAGTTTAGCGTACTCATTGGTATGTAGGTAAAATAACAAATACACAAAAAACAGAAAAGGGAGAAATTAGCATGCAATTGATATCTGCATGGTTGGCTGAGTGATCAGCATTGTAGGCACCAAAATTGTATTGAAAAGTTGGACTTTATCCGGTCTCGAAACAGTTCTGTCTGCATAACTGTGGTGTTGTTTTCTAATTTTTGCATTTTCAAATAAATTAAAAATTAATAACTGTGAAAAATGCCATTTCACAATAAACACAAAGGTCTTGAAGTCATTAAAATTTTCCAAAGTTAAAAAAAAGTTAAAAAATATTAAAAAAAAAAAATTACAAAAAAAATATTAAACTAAAATAAAAAAAAAAATTTAAAAAAAAATAAAAATTAAAAAAAAAACAAAAATAAAAATTAAAAAAAAAAAAAAAAATTAAAAAAAAAAAATAAAAATTAAAAAATAAAAAAATAAAAAAAAAATTAAAAAACAATAAAAAAAAATAAATAAAACAATTTAAAAAAAATTAAGAATATCTTCGTTAGGAATTAAAAAATAAAATAAAACGAAAATAAATTTAAAAATAATTTTGAACAAATAAAGAAAATAATTATATTTTTTTAGTTCTTTAATTTAAATCTCTTTTTAACTGATTTATTTTTTTATTTCCTCCAAAACTTTTCTACTTTTATTTTCCAAATCTATTTTAACTTTTTTATTATCTTTAAATTTTTGTAAATACCAAATTTTTATTTCCAATAGTTTCTTAGTTAACCTTAAAATTTGTATTACTCTACCATATACAAATGTATTTTATTATTATTATTATTACTTATGTATACATTTTACAACACTGCAATCATCTATCATCAATTTGCTTGCCCAATAACAGCACCTAAACCACTGCGCTTTTCACAATTTTTTTACTAAAAAAAAAAATAAATATATATTTTCCACGAGTTTATATTTGTTGCAGGAAATTCAAGTAATGCATTGCCGTTTGAATTACATACATACATATATAAAAAAAAAAAAACAAGAAATTAAATTACGCAAAGCACAAAAAAAAAACACAGCAATAAGATATTTTAAAATATTATTTTTTCTTGTTGTTGCTTTTCGTGTTGTTGCAGGTGTCGATAACATTTTTGTTGTGCTCTCATTTTCCGCACATAGTTTTCGTGGTTTTATGTTCGATTTTTTTTTCTTACTATTTGTATGCTGCCGTTTATTGTTGCTACCAACTACATATATACTTTTGATGTTTTTGTTTATAGTCTGTTTACACCATTTTGTTGCCTTTTATAAAAATAAATAAATTTTTACAGCAAGTGTGTTGCTGCTTTTTGGTGTTTGCTGGCGGTTTTTAATTGCGTTGCATATTTTTCCAGCTCTCAATGTTTACACCACTGGCATTGGGTCTCGTATTGCTCGTGGCAAAACTGGAGTAACGCTAAAATAAATGAAATTTTATAGTTTTGTATACGCTTTTGTAATGCTTTGGACTTTTGACTCTCGTCGGTTTATTTTCATTTTTGCAATTAAATGCATACATATATAAAAAAAATTTAAAATTTAATAGCATCGATTTACATGAAAGAAAGGTGTGGGAAATTTGTTTTATGTTTATAACAAAGCTTTGTTGAACTTGCGTTTTGCAGTTATCGATTGCTTCCTGGGTGTTTTGTAGAGTTACATAAGTGTAGTGTTGCTGTTCTTCTCGAGATATTTCAAAGACTAACAGCTCTTAGTCAATTATGAAGTCGTTAATTTTCTAATTAAATTTATAAAAAAATCTTAAAGCGATAAAAAAAAATTATAAAAAAAATTTGAAAATAAAAATATAATATGGTATTTGTTTTGCGATTTTTAGAACATTCTAATTTTTTTTGGTCGAAATAATGAAGAATAATAAGTATTTTCCGCCTCTGAAAAAAAAAAAATATTAAAATACAAATTAATAAAATTAAAAAAAAAATAAAAATACAAATTAATAAAATAAAATAAAAAATTAAAATACAAATTAATAAAATTAACAAAAAAAAAATTAAAATACAAATTAATAAAATTAAAAAAATAAAAAAAAATTTAAAAAAAAAAAAAAAAAATTTAAACAAATTTTAAAAAGGTAAAAAAAAAATCGAAATAAAAAAATAAAAAAAATGTAAAAATTAAAAAAGAATTTTAATTTGAGATAAAATATAAATTATGTAAATTAAACAATTAAATAAAAAAAATTAAATTTGATTAAAAAAAATTAATAAAAAAAACTGAACAAAAAAATTCAAATTAAAAGAAGAGAAAAAAATGGGATAAAATATAAATTGAAATAAAAATGCTAACAAAATAAAATTGGAAATAAAAGAAAATAAAAATAATTGCAGAAAGAAAAAAAAAATAAAATTAAGAATAATAATAAATACCTTAAAGTAAAGTTAAAGAAAAAAAAAATTCACACAAATAAATTGAGGAAATAAATTTTAGGAAAAAAAGGAAAAAAAAAATAAAATAAAATAAAAATTATAATAATAAAAAAGTTGAATACACAAATAAAAAATTAACAAATAATTAAAGAAAAAAATCTAACAAAATTAAAAAAAAAAGAAAAAATAAGGTAGGTTAAGACATACAATCTTAGGGCAGATTTCCCGACTGCCCGTTAACGTCAAAGTTCACTGTCAATTCACTGTCAGTTTAACAGCCAGCTCATTTGCCCTTTATTTAACAGGAGGATGAACTGACCGATAAAATTTAAAGTGAGCGTTAAGTTGACGGCTAGTTGAGAAATCCGCCCTTAGTAGAATGAATTATGTATGTTGGGCCGTTTATATCGTTGCAGTACGTTGGTAATTTTCAATACATAAAAAACACGAAAAAACTTACTACGAAATAAAAAATTTAAAAAATATTTCATTCCCACAACTAAATTTAGGGATAAAAAAATAAAGTTATTCTAGGAATAAAAAATAAAATTTTTTAGGGATAAAAAATAAAATTTTTTAGGGATAAAAAATAAAAATTTTTAGGGATAAAAAATAAAAAAATAAAAAATTTAGGAATAAAAAATTTAAAAATAAAAAAATTAAAAACTTAAAAATTAAAAACAAAAAAAAAATAAAAAATTTAAAAATTAAAAACAAAAAAAATTAAAAATAAAATAAATTTAGGAATAAAATAATTTAGGAATAAAAAAATAAAAAATGTATTCCTAATTTATGAATAGAAAATAAAAAAAAATTTAAGAAGAAAAAAACAAAAATTTAGGAATAAAAAAAACAGAAAATTTGGGAATAAAAAATAAAAAAGTTAAGGAATAAAAAAAATTAGAAACAAAAAATAAAATAAAATTTATGAACAAAAAATACAAAAAAAAATTAAAATAAAAGAAAATTAGGAATAAAAAAAATTTGGATTAAAAAATAAAAAAAGTTAAGGTTTAAAAAAACAAAAAAAAATTTAGGTTTGAAAAAAAAAAAATTTGATTAAAAAAAATTAGGTTTAAAAAAAAAAAAATTTAGGAATAATAAATAAAAAAAAAATTAGGAATAAAAAATAAAAAAAAATTTAGGAATAAAAAAATATAAAAAAAAATTTAGGAACAAAAAATAAAAAAAATTAGAAATAAAAAATAAAAAAATGTAGAAAAAAATTACGAAATTTGGGAATAAAAAATATAAAAAATTTAGGAATAAAAAATATAAAAAATAAAAAAATTAAGAAATTTAGGAATAAAATATAAAAAAAAAAATTAAGAAATTTAGGAATAAAAAATATAAAAAAAAATTAAGAAATTTAGGAATAAAATATAAAAAAAAAAAAAATTTAGGAATAAAAAATAAAAAAAAAAATTAAGAAATTTAGGAATAAAAAAAAAAAAAAAAAAAAAAATTGAGGAATTAAAAATAAAAAAAAAAATTAAGAAATTTAGGACTAAAATATAAAAAAAAAAAATTGAGGAATAAAAAATAAAAAAAAAAATTAAGAAATTTAGGAATAAAATATAAAAAAAAAAAAATTGAGGAATAAAAAATAAAAAAAAAAATTGAGGAATAAAAAATAAAAAAAAAAAAAAATTTAGGAATAAATAAAAAATTTAGGAATAAAAAAAAATAATTTAGGAATACAAAATTAAAAAAATTAGGAGTAAAAAAATAAAAAAATTTATGAATAAAAAAAAATAGGAATAAAAAGTCAAGCAAATTTGGGAATGCGAAAATTTTGGAATGAAAAAATAACATTAATGTATAGGAATAAAAAAGAATAAGCCAAAAATTCGAAAAATATAAACAATAAATAAAAGCATTTAAATGAAAAAATAATAAAAATGAAAATTTTGAATTAAAGAAAAATAAATTGCTATAAAGAAATTAAAATACTTTGCTCCAAGCCTAGGCTTTATTCTATGTTTTATGTATCTTTTGGTTTCTAAATTATCATTATTTCCTGTGTACCTATTTTTATTTTAGTTTCTTTCTGTTCAATCTCTAACTACATACATAGTATATTTTTTTCTATATCTCTATGTGATTAATTTTTGTGCTGGTATCTACCAATTTTGAAACCTTTCTGCTATTCGTCTTGAAATGATTATTACCTCCATTGACGCACGCATAAATTTACAAAATCAAAAACTAAATCTATTCCGGCAATTTGAACCCATCTCGTTGATTAGGTACTTTTCATACTCTTTTTCTCTGCGTATAAAACACAAACAAGCTAATGAAACAAAAGCAGACAGCTCCACGCTTCGTTCAATTTACGTACTCAGGCAACAAACAACATTTCATCTACTTCATAAGTAATCAGTTCAATCTTCCCTTCCGTTAAACAATTGGGTTTAATCTCGTTTTTTTCTTTTTGTTACTGATTTCGTTTTTTTTGGCTGCCTTTTGATGATACACTTTTGCGTGTCTTCGCTTTGCTGTCTCGTTCAACGTCTACACCAGTATTTTAAAGCTTTTTATCTCTGCGCACTTTGGCTTATTGCGTTCCATTAACCTCCCCTCTGAAAAAAGGTTTAAATTTAAATCAAAGTAGATTGGCCCGTTATGAAATTTTTGTTGGAATTTTAGTCCTCGCGTGTTGGGATTTCATTTACGTACATAAGTGAAAAAAAAATGACATCTGTATGCAGGCACTTGTATGTGTGTGTGTTTAGGTTTGTACAGTGGTGGTGAAAGAAAAAGTGCTGATTTTTCTTTAGTCTCTTTTTTCGAAAGTAGCCCAGTATTCAATGCACTCCTTTCGCGAAGAATTACATGAGAGATAGGTAAAGGGATAATGGGGAAAGAGAGAAGAAAAATAGAAGAACAAGGAGAGAGATATGGAGAGGAACAAGAAAGATAGGGTGTTAACCAGGGATAAATTTAGATATGTATACCGGGAGAGGGAAACAAATATATTGAGAGCAAGGGAAGACCAAAATAAAGAGAAGTAAATTGCGAGAGACGATGGAAAAATCGTCCCAATTCGGCAGCAGAGGAAGGGGGAGACCTCGACTGGGATTGAAAAAACACAGGAGAGGCTGACTTGAACTCCCTTGGTGTTTCCAATTGCCGTCAGTGGTCGCTAAAAAGGAACGACTGGCGTGCTTTGATACGAAGCGGTCAAAATCGTCTAAGTGGTTGAGCGTCAATAAATGACGCAAACCAAGAAGAAAGTGTGAGAGAAATACTTCTGAGGTCTCACGCGGGAAAGGAAATCTTAGAAAATGGACGGTAACGAAGAAAGATAGAGAACTAGAAAACAGTACGAGCGAATTAAGAGCATGGAAAGGGTTGGGAGAAATGAGAGCTAGCTAGATCGATGAACAGATTCGGATTCAAATAAAATAGGAGAGGCGAGCAAAGACAAAAGGTTAGACAAATATAAAGGATAGAATGTAAATAAGAGAGGCGAAAAAACTAAGAGAGAGGAAGCGAATCAAAGAAGAGAAAAAAAGAAAAATATGAGGAGAAAAAATAGGCGTGTAGGAAAAAGGAACAAATTGAATGGAACAAAGGGATCAAAACGATAAAAACGGAGCCAAGTAAGATCTTAAGTAAAATGCGCAGATACAGAGATGTACAGCAACAAATTGACATATCGGCTGTACTAACTTTTAACCCGCTACTTAATTAACTTTTCACATAAATGTTTAGCATAAAAATAATACCGTCTAACAAAATGAAGCCTTTATAGAAATAAAAAGAAAGCAAAACGAAATTATGGCAAATAAAGCTGAGGCCATAATACAAAAGCCTTAGATTCTATTATTGCCATCGTACGCCATTAAAGTCGTAGAATACAAGCTAAACAACTAAAACTTGAGCATAGTTTCAATCTAAACACATAGATACTACAAAAGCCACTGTGATAAAATCATATAACGATTTCGAGAATTTCAATTCAAGCACAAATTTGCCTGTCAAGCAGCTTCTTCCTGCGGGCACTATTGAATAAAATTTATAAAAGATAATCCGTGACGCCGCTGCCGCTTGCTCTTTCAGTAATAACTAAATAAGATTAGATATTCTTTTGAGTGTAAGTGTGTGTGTGTGTGTTGCGGATTTATTATACATATATACCTACTTCACAAAGTATATAGCATCAGCCAGCAAAATTCACATTCATATATTTTAGAGATTTTATTTATTTATGTGCCACATCCACATTTATTATTATCCAACATCTACTACAAAGCTTGGCTGGCAGCAGGGAGACGACAGCTGAGGCGACAGCAAAGTCAACGTTGAAGATAAGCGCCCAACGACTACTATGTATGTATGTGAAACCAGAGAAATTATGTAAATGGATGATGATAGCAAAGTTGAAAATTGCTTGTCATGACGCAGCAATGTCAGCCATGTGACGTGGGAAGTAACTAAAGATCGCTTGAAAAAAAAAACAAACACTCTCCAAAAAAATGATTCTGTAAGGAGTCGTTGGGACCATTTGGGAACAGTATTTTTACCGTGGTTCGCTGATAAATCTACTATTTAATAGAAGTTTGAGGAAAGAATTGCAAAAGAATCAATCTCTAAAGAAACTTGTCATGTAAGCAGTCTTTGGGACCACTTGGGAACTAGGTCGCCTCCCAGTTGGTGCACCCTGGGTAACGCTAAATGACCTACATGGCCTACACGGCTAGTTTCTTGTATTGCCGGTTCTACGAGAACGGTACCAGTACTTGTGCTGTACCCATCGTGCCGAAACGACCCGGGTCGTTTTCTTATATCGACCCGGCCAAGAGCAATACACTCGGGGTGACCCTGTCTGACATTTAGGCAGGGCTACACCTCGCTACAACAACAACAGCAACCACTTGGGAACAGTGTTGTTTTCATGGTTGTCAGATAGATATACATACTTTGTAACACAAGTCTGAGAAAAGAATTACAAACAAACAAGAAAGATATACTGTTACTAGTCCTTGGGACCACAGCTTCTCAGATCGATCTACTTTTTAACAGAAGTCTGAGGAAACAATTACAAACAAACAAACAAAATTATAATGTTAGAAGTCTTTAGGACCACTTGGGAACAGCTTTTTCGTGGTTCTCCGAAAGATCTACTTTTTAACAGAAGTAAGTTTACTGTTAGGTATTTTAAAGACCACTGGGGAACATCGTGGTTTTCAGATGGAACTAATTTTTAACATTGTCCTGTTGGGACCACTTGGTTCTCAGATGGATCTAACTAAGCGAACTTTCGCTACTACCCTCGTTTGTATGTATATCTCTGTGTATATCATGAATGTTTTCTGATTAGGCGGCTGCTGTGGATAAAGTAGGTATGTGTGAATGTAGTCGGGATGCTGACTGAAGCTTATGGTAATTTCTCAACTTTTTTGTTGTTGTTTTTTTTTTTCATGTCACAAAGAAGAAACTCGGTAACGACATAATTTTTGCTGATATAACGGCAGTGAAGATGATTACAAACAAGTACACACAATGTATCGCCTATCGCCTTCATTGTGCATTAAAGGGAAGAGTAAGAAACAAAAGCTGATATGACGCTATGGAAACTTGAATATACATATGTATGTACAATTTTAATGGCTGCCAGCTTAATCCGCATCAAACTGGTAGCTGTGCTAGTTTTTGTTGCAGCTCATCTTTTTGCGACTGACTTTCAAACAAATTTAAAGTAATGTCACCGAAAAATGAAATAAAACTTGTTCTCTATTGAGATTATAGCGGCAGGATTGGGTGGGTTTTAAGTTGAGTAGTGCCATTACTTTCTTACACCTGAGACACTTTTAGTTGTGTAACTTATACATTTTTTAGTTGTGCGCAAAATTAAAAGTTTTAGCATGTATGTAGTTAAATATTTGTGTGAAGAAGAAGAACTTGTGTAAAAGTAAGAAAGTTGCAAAAATGTGCACGGATGCACAGGAAATGGAGGAAATTAAGTAAAAAGTTTTTAAGATGCGCAAAAACTAAATATTTTGTAAATGTTTTGTAGACTAAAATTCAAGGAGAAAATAAAACTGAAAAATAGAATACAAGAGGGAAAGGAAAAATTTTAAATAAAAAAAAGGAAAAAATTTAAAAATATGACATAAATTAAAAAGTAAAAAACATATATAGAAACCAAAAACAAATTTTAAACTAAAAAAATATAAAACTAAAAAAAAATTTAAAACTAAAAAAATGTTCAACTAAAAAAAATTTTAACTAAAAATTTTACTAAAAAAAATTTAAAACTAAAGAAATTTAAAGAAATAAAACTTAAAAGAGTTAAATTAAAAAAAAAAATTAAAATTAAAAAAAAAAATAAAATAAAAAAATTAAAACTATAAAAAAATAAAATAAAAAATTTAAATAAAAAAAAATAAATTAAATAAAAAAAACAGCTAAAAATATTTATTAAAAAAAAAACAAATTATGTAAAATTGAACAAAAAATATATTATATTATATATTATATGTATATGTATTAAAAAATATATAAGAAAACATTAAAAAAAGTAAATATAAAAAATAAATTTAAAAAAATATATACATAAAATAAATTTGAAAAAGTATTGAAAAAATATTGAAAAAAATAAAAAATAAATTAAAAAAATATAAAAATTAAATTTAAAAAATATAAAAATTAAATTTAAAAAAATATAAAAAATAAATTAAAAAAAAATAAAAAAAAAAAAATAAAAAATATAAAAGATAAATTAAAAATTATATAAAAAAAAATTTAAAAAAATGTAAAACTAAAAAAAAAAAATAAAAAAATTAAACAAATGTATATAAAAAAAAAAAAACAAATTAAAATTGAGCAAAAAATATAAAAAAGTTGAACAAAAAAATAAATTAAAAAAATAAAATAAAAAATAAATTAAAAAAATATAAAAAATAAATTAAAAAAATATAATAAATAAATTTAAAAAATATAAAAAATAAAAAATAAATTTAAAAAATATAAAAAATAAATTTAACAAATATAAAAAATAAATTAAAAAAATATAAAAATAAATTAAAAAATATAAAAATTAAATATAAAAAATAAATAAAAATTGAATATAAAAAATAAATAAAATATAAAAATTAAATATAAAAAATAAATTAAAAAAATATAAAAAATAAATTAAAAAATAAATTAAAAAAATATAAAAAATAAATTAAAAAAATAAATTTAAAAAATATTAATTAAAAAAATAATAATAATTAAAAAAAAAATAAATTAAAAAAAAATAATAAGTAAAAAAACTAAAAAATAATTTAAAAAAAATATAAAAAAAAAATTGAAAAGAATATTAAAAATAAATTTGTTGAAAAAAAAAAATTTATAAAAAACAAACCTGTGGTTTTAATTAAATATTTCTTTGACCTCGAGCCAGAAAAAAATTCAACAAATTTAAATTTAAAAGGTCGCTAAAAACATTCATTTAATATTAAAATAAATAAAAAAAAATAAATAAAATATAATTAAAAAAAAATAAATTAAAAAAAATAATAAATAAAAAAAAATAAAAAATAATTAAAAAAATATATAAAAAATATAATATAAAAAGAATTTAATATAAAAAAAAATTAATATAAAGAAAAATATAATTAATAAAAAATAATAGAAAGAAAATTATATAAACAAATATGATATGAAAAAATTGAATAAAAACACTAAAGGAAATTGAAAAAAATGGATTTAAAAAATACAAAAAAGAAATAAAAGTAAAATAAAAAAAAGAAACATTTGTTCGCTTAATTTTTTATTTTATCATCTAACCTTAAGTACATATTCATAATTTTGTTTTGCAGCTTTTTCATGATTATTTTTTTTTTTAATTTTCCACCAAAAACTTTTACCGAGCTATATTAAAAATATATGTTACTGCGGTTTGAGGCAATCAGCATATTGCTTTCGACGTAGAGCACATTAAGCCATAGTAACAGACAGCAACCTTTGACACTTTTGCAATTGTTTTTTACTATAAAAAAAGCTATTCTGACATTTTTATTTTTGAGCATATTTATAGCGCGCTGCCAAGCACTTCTCGTTATAAAAAAAAAATAAAAATATTTCTGCAGCTAATTTAAAAATTGTCTGCAATTTTTTCTAGATGGTTGCTCACACTTTTTTGTGTGCACACGAAACCAATACTGCCAATGCTTTGTGCAGGCATTCAGGTTTTCCAGCAGCGGCGAGCTTGAAGTGCTGGCATTTTTTCATTCATATTTTATACATTTAATTTTTTTATCCAGCAGCTTTTCTGTGCACCTTCCAGGAATCATGTTGATCCTTTTATTATTACTTTTTATTATTGGTGCTGCTGTGTGCGCATGTCATGTGGTGCTCATGATATCCTTTTCTTTTAGAGTTGCTGTAAAATTTTTTTACGAATTTTGTTTCCTTTTCCGTCTTTTTGAAGTGTACACAAAAAAAAATGGAACACATTGCCGACTAGCCGTGTCATGCCTTTGCTTTCGCCCCCCACAAACTATCACCACTTTCGCGCCCATGCTCAAATTTGAGCCGACGCCAAAGGCGTTTTCCTCTTTTATATGTAGATATGTATAATTTTGAAATGAATTGCAAAAGTTGGCTTTGTCACTTAGTTCTTAGTTTTGTAGGAAGTGAGACGAGGAGTGAGTAGCATGTAAAATATTAATATAAAAACTTGTTAAATGGGAGCATAAAAATAAGTTTTATGAAACAAAAGGGAAAAAAATATAAAGGCGAAAACAGGAAACGGAAACTCGCAGAGGGAGTTCAAAAACAATTCAGCTTGGCAACATCGTCAAGTAACGGCGATGTCCTTAAGGCGTAAAGAAAAAGAAAAAAATGCTGGTCTCCAACGCCTTTGTCGCCAAGCTGGCTGGGTAGATGGCATTTAAATATCAAAGTTAACTTTAATTTTTTATTTTTATTTTTTGATTTGAGAATCTACTGAATCTAACTCCTAAGGAATTTTGTTTAATGTTTACACCGCAACCATTTTCAAGATCTATTGATGAGAGTAAAACAAAAATTTAATAAAAAAGTCCTAAGCCTATATTCCTAAAACTATTCATTTTTCGCCAACAAAAAAATGGTTTTACGGCTGAAAAGTCAACCTTTGGCCATATAAAACCGATGGCCGCGTATTTGTCTAACCTGACGATCCTAGTAATCGCTGGAGAAGCTTTCTCCTAGCTTCGTGTTGCAGCACGGTCTGCATAGCACCAAAGGAACTGGCGTTATATTTGGAGCTCCATATTGTAACTGCTGGCAGAAAAGGTCCAATCACAATTCTGGATAAGATGTTATAAAGAACTCTCTCATTTCACCAAATGTGCAAAAGGGCATTATACATGTGATCAACTGAAAAGGATCTCCATTCGATTGTAAAACTTATAGAGGGGTCTTTCGAGCATACAAAATTCGGACTCGGGGGCCTTTCTGGACATAGAATTATCGTCCAATAATGTCTTGCCAGAAATCCAACGGATAGTCACTCTTGCCAACAAGTGCTACTTTGGACTGAGTAGGCAATTGATAAGTAATGGCCTCTCTCGAAGAACAAAGGTCACGCTCTATAAGTCTCTCATAATACCTGTCCTGATGTATGGCTCAGATTCATGGACAATGTCAAGAGAAGATGGGATGGCCCTTGAAGTATATGAGAGAAAAGTTCTGCGGAAAAGCTATGCTCTTTCCAGGTGGAGGATGACTTGAACTCCCTTGGGGTTTCCAATTGGCGTCAGTTATCGCTAAAAAGGAATGACTGGCGTGCTTTGATAGGCAACGTCCAAAATCGCTTAGACGGTTAAGCGCAGGTGCGTCAAGCTGGACCCCCCCCACGACGGATTTTAAATTTGAATAGCCAGGAATTATGTGCTATTTATGTGCTAATTTGTTCCCAAAAAAAAAAATTTTGTGCTCAATTTTTAAGTACTTTTTTTAAAACCCCAAAAGTGGGGGGTCCAGCTGGACGTCCAGCTAGACCCCCCCCTAAGAAGGAGTGGCATTAGGAAAAAACTTTAAATGTGGGAATTAAGTGCTATTTATGTGCTCGAAGAAAAACAATAATGTGTAAGAAAAAACAGAGGGGGGCGAGGGGGGGTGGGGGGGTTAAATCGCCGGTCGACGGGCTGGAATTTTATTAAGCCAGGAATTATGTGCTATTTATGTGCTCGAAGATTTCAAAAAGATTTTTTTTGTTGTTTAAGTTTTAAGTACTTTTTTTAAAACTTCAAAAGTGGGGTGTCCAGTTGGATGTCCAGCTAAAACCCACCCTAATAAATGGTAGCTGTAGGGAAAAAATGTATATGTGGGAATTATGTGCTATTTATGTGCTCGAAGATTTCAAAAAGATTTTTTTTGTTGTTTAAGTTTTAAGTACTTTTTTTTAAACTTCAAAAGGGGGGGTCCAGCTGGACGTCCAGCTAGACCCCCCCTAAGAAGGAGTAGCTTTAGGAAAAAACTTTAAATGTGGGAATTAAGTGCTATTTATGTGCTCGAGGATTCCGCAAAATTTTTTTTTGTTGCTCAATTTTAAATATTTTTTTTCGAATTTTAAAATTTGGGTACCAGCTAAAACCCACCCTAATAAATGGTAGCTGTAGGGAAAAAATTTATATGTGGGAATTAAGTGCTATTTATGTGCTCGAGGATTCTGCACAATTTTTTTTTTGTTGCTCACATTTTAAATATTTTTTTTCGAATTTTAAAATTTGGGTACCAGCTAAAACCCACCCTAATAAATGGTAGCTGTAGGGAAAAAATGTATATGTGGGAATTA
Source organism: Campiglossa producta (assembly GCA_964058755.1). Classification (NCBI taxonomy): domain Eukaryota; kingdom Metazoa; phylum Arthropoda; class Insecta; order Diptera; family Tephritidae; genus Campiglossa; species Campiglossa producta. The sequence continues at coordinate 14,140,139 of CAXKVI010000005.1, read as the reverse complement.
AGTGCTATTTATGTGCTCGAAGATTTCAAAAAGATTTTTTTTGTTGTTTAAGTTTTAAATACTTTTTTTAAAACTTCAAAAGGGGGGGGGGGGGTCCAGCTGGACGTCCAGCTAGACCCCCCCCTAAGAAGGAGTAGCTTTAGGAAAAAACTTTAAATGTGGGAATTAAGTGCTATTTATGTGCTCGAGGATTCTGCACAATTTTTTTTTTGTTGCTCACATTTTAAATATTTTTTTTCGAATTTTAAAATTTGGGTACCAGCTAAAACCCACCCTAATAAATGGTAGCTGTAGGGAAAAAATGTATATGTGGGAATTAAGTGCTATTTATGTGCTCGAAGATTTCAAAAAGATTTTTTTTGTTGTTTAAGTTTTAAGTACTTTTTTTAAAACTTCAAAAGGGGGCGGTCGAAAAAAAATATTTAAAATGTGAGCAACAAAAAAAAATTTTGCGGAATCCTCGAGCACATAAATAGCACTTAATTCCCACATTTAAAGTTTTTTCCTAAAGCTACTCCTTCTTAGGGGGGGGGGGGGGGTCTAGCTGGACGTCCAGCTGGACCCCCCCTTTTGAAGTTTTAAAAAAAGTACTTAAAACACAACAAAAAAAATCCACTTTTGGGGTTTTAAAAAAAGTACTTAAAAATTGAGCACAAAATTTTTTTTTTTGGGAACAAATTAGCACATAAATAGCACATAATTCCTGGCTATTCAAATTTAAAATCCGTCGTGGGGGGGGGTCCAGCTTGACGCACCTGTTAAGCGCCAATGAAAGATGATGATGAATGTCTTGCCAGCGGCCATCGAAAGTGATTTGGTAAGTTTGGGAGTTTGGCAAGATTGTCTTGCCGGAGTGGGGAGGCGTTGAGGCTCAGGAAAGTCGTTAACGACTTGGTCCAGGACCCCAGGTACGTAGCGCCGGCAAGTGTTAGCCTATGCTGACGCCCTGGCAATTCTGGTCAGGGGAAAGCGCCGTGACAGTTGATCTGCAAGGCCCCTGGGTATTGTGATAATGTGATCGGAATCTTGCGCATCCCTGGTGTTAAACTATCCTCAAGTGGGGGAGTACCGTTAATACTTTCTGACCGGGTCAGGTACCAAGGGTGGTGCGCAAAATGGGGTCAACGAAATCTTACATTAACATATTCTAACATACCAAACAAACTTTGTATGCTAATGTAAATTTTTTTTAAATATAGAACATAAAAAACTTATTTTATTTTCAAAGATGTTGTGCCAAGAAATCGCGTCATTTAACTTTCTCTACAAAAAAAAAAACTGTTTTCTCAAAGATCGAATAGTAAAAATGCGACAAGATTTCAACAAACTTGTACTATTTTTAGAGAGCAATAACGAAATTCTAAGAAATTTAAAAATATGCATAGAACACTGGGTTCCGCCAACAGAACAGACGACGAAAATTAATGGGAAGACACTAAATTCGAAAAAGAGCCAACAAACATAACACAAGTTGGTGTTTCATGATGCATTTAACGTAATAAAGCGACAGGTAACAGGAAGATGAATAAGGATATAGTGAGGTCGAGAGAACGAACAATGAATGAACAACACAACAGAATAGGTCACACATATGACATATTAACAAAACAAAAGCGAAAATTCAAAAACTAACGAAACAATAAACAGTAATGAAGCAAACCCGGACGAGGCCTCAGCCAACAATAAATACACAAAAGGTGAACAAGAACGAAGGAACAGACAGCTGTGAAGGTGAGACTGATAACAATGTACGATTGAATGACAAATTCCAGGTGCATTTCCGATTTTAAAACTCTCAAGTGTTTATCAAGCAAAATTTACGCGCATAAATAAAACAAACTGAAAAAAAACGGGGAGTGGATAGAAGAGAGAGAATGAAGGCAAGACATATAGGCAGACAGTGCGATATGCTTATAAACTGCAGACAAAAGCTATGCATTTAAAATGGATTAAAAGAAAACAAAAAAATGCAATGAAACGATGCCATTGTAGATTGGCGATAAGCAGCAACAAAATTTCGAAAAAAAAAGCAAAACAAAACAAGTTTATAAATCGAAAAACGGTGGCAAACTACGAAACGCACGATGTCTTAAAGAGTAAGTGCGGGTAAGAAACAGTCGTTCGTGTGAATGGTGGCAGCTTGATAAATGTATTTCTATATTTATCCATGACTACTGTGGTGTGACTTTATCTGCCTAAATAAATATACATACATACAAACATTTTCATTTATACCTGAATAAATGCACAACAGCCAGCGCACCGTTTGACGTAAAGCAATTTCCGTTACATGGTATGGTGGCTTTTTGCGCGAGACATGGTGATGGGTGCGTCAGCTGTTGGTGCTGCTCCCCCATTACGAACAGAAAACGATCGATAAAATAAATGTAATAACAGGCCAATAAACTGTGTGCAAACAAAACTGTAAGCTCACGAATTGATGAACTTAAATATGGTAAATGGAAAACAAATATAAAAATTCAAAATATGATAAATTATTTATTGGATCTGCTTGCTTGCCATGAGGGCATTTTCCAGGCTTGGTTATACATATAGAAAACCTAAACCATATTCCGAAAATTGGCGTTATAGTAGCTCAACCTCAAACAGTTGGCGTAGATGGGAGCCAGCTTGCTACAGCAAATCCCCAAAGATCTCTGTAGTTGCAGAGGATTTATGGCATGGGGCCCCGGTGGCTGATAGGGATTAAAAGATTTAATGCCACATAGAGGCTGTTTTTTTTTATCCAGAGAGATGACTAGCCAACCCCCGAAGCCAGCCTAGAGAGCTGTTTTCTGAGTCTCACGGACTCATAGTATCACTCCACTTCTTAGCAGACACTTTTCTAGGGAACGTGCTCAGCTCTCCTGTTCTTAGATTTGTTAACACCCAACCCAACTTTGTAGAGCCCCCCGTCAGAGGGTTGCTAACTCCACCAGAGTCGCCTACTGGAAGCCCTAAGGTCGTCAACTTTTTTCGTCCACCACGAAGGTTTTAGTTTTCCACTTGGGGTTTTCAGCGGATAGCCGGGTGGTGGTTGGGGAGAGGGACTCGAAAGTGTGTCAAGAATGAACCAGATACAAAGTTTGTGCTGTGAAACAGCTGTTGTTCTATTAGTACCATTGATATTTAGTTCCTAGCCATGGAATTCACACACTTACCGACACGTGTTTTTTCATTTTTTTTCTCTCTATTATGCCTAATCTTTCATCTCACATTTCGATTGTTCGCCAAAATAACCTCGATTCGTTGTCATGGCCAAATCTATTATGCTATTTCTTTCCTGTTGCTCATAATTTTATTTTTTTTGTTCTAATGATTTGCTATTAATAATAGATTTTTTTTGCTTTGTGTGCGCACTCATTTATATGTGTATTTTAAATATTCATAATCACTTGAAATGTGTTCGAATGTACAATGTGAAAAATAGTTCATTGCCTTTTGGCCGCTTTAAATTTTTTATTAAATAAATAAATAAGCTGTTGGGTGATTGTGATCGCGTCGCTAATGCCTTTTAAATGTGGCACAAAGCAACAACAACAATTTTTAGCAATTTTTTGTTGCTTTTTTTTTCCTTAATGACTTAATTTTATTGAGCGATTAATGCATACACTCGTGGCCAATAGAATATAAAAACAAAGACATAACCAAACTCAAATTAAAAATAAAAAAGGATAAAAAAATTTGAAAAAATAACAGAATAACAAAAATAAACAAAAAATTAGAAAAAAAATAAAAAAAAAACAAAAAAAAAATAGAAAAAAAAAAATAACAGAAATAAAAAAAATTAGAAAAAATGAAAAAATTAGAAAAAATAAAAGAAAAGAATAAAAAAATTTGAAAAAAATAAAAAATTAGAAAAAAATAAAAATTTGAAAAAATAAAAGAATAAAAAAAATGTAATGCAAAAATAGAGAGGTAACAATGAACAAGAAGGAAGATACACAAGATATAGGACCAAATTACCTTGTATGTTTATGATAGATATAATTAGCTTTAGTTTGACAAGTGTACCACACAGTGATGGTAACAACACCTAGTGAATAGTTAATAATTTATACCAAATGTAAGTTTAATATATATAAAAAAATAGTGCAATATTTATGTTAATATGTGTTTGAAATTGATTCTAATGTTGTTTTTGTATTTCGTTATAAATTAATATAGAAAGCCCCTGAAGAAGATAAGGAGTTTATCGAAACGTTGGGCAAAATTGTGGAATAAATCGTTTTTTATTTGCACTCGACCCTGATAGATCGGATTAGCTGGAAAATTTATATTAAAAAATGTATATTAAAAAAAAAAAAAAACAAACGATTAAAAAAAAATAAAAAATTAAAAGAAAAAAAAATAAAAAAAATAAAAGAACAAAAAAAAAAATTAAAAAAAAGAATTTAAATAAATCCAATAAAAGAATAAAAATAAATAAAAAAAAGAATAAAATGAATAAAAAAATGATAAAACTGAACTAAAGAAATGAAATAATGTAAAAAAATTAAATAAAAAAATTAATTTGAAGAGAAATAAAATTAAAAAATTGTTTAAAAAAAATAATAAACGAAAAACAAATTTAAAATAAAAAAATTGGTGTAGATTAAAACAAGAAAAATTAAACGGATAAAAAAATGTAAAAAAAGTAACAAAAAAACATCAAAAAAATGAAACTAAAAAAATAAAAAATAAATGAAACTATAAAAAAATAAAAAAAGGTAAAAAAAAATTAAAAGGTGAAGTTAAAGGATAAAAAAATTATAGATGGAAAAAAGTAAAAAAACGAAAATAAAAATAGAAAACAAAATCTACTTTAAAATAAAAATAGCAAAAATAAAATAAAAATTAAATTTAAATTAAAATACACTAAAAAAATAATAATTTAAAAGAAGTTGGAGTGGATTAAAACAAAAAAAAAAATAAACGGATGGGAAAACATTTAAAAAGGAATACCAATAAAATACACAAAAAAAAAAAATTGAAAAAAAATAAATAAAAAGAAAGTGAAAAAATAAAGGAAAAGTGAAAAGATAGAAAAACAAAAAAATTAACATTTAAAAGAAACAAATTAAAAATAAATAAGATAAACTAATAATTTTTTTTATATAACAAGAAAAAAAAAAATAAATAAAAAAATGAAAAAATGAAAAAAGGCGAAAAATTGGAAAATATAAAAAAAAGTTTGAAAATGAAAAAATCCAAAAAATTGCAAAAAATAAAAAATTGGAAATAATAAAAGTTAAGAAACTGAACAAAAAAAGGAAAAAAAATTTAAACAAAAAGGATAAAATATAAAAAATGGGGGAAAAACAAACTGGTATCTATTAAAAATAAAAGTAAAAAATTCATTTTAAAAAAAATAAAGCAAAAAATATATATATACCTACAAAATTTATATATATACCTACAAAATTTAAAAAACTCAAAGTTAAATATAAAAAAAATAAAATAAAATACAATTGTGCTCATAGTATTTAAGAAAGTTTACAAATTTAATTAAAAAAAACTAAATAAAAAAAAATAAATAAATAAATAAAAAAAAATAAAAAAAAAAATAAAAAAATAAATAAAAAAATAAAATAAATAAATGACAATAAAAAATATTAAAAGATTATCCAATTTTCTCCACAAGTGTAACTAAATAAGTACCGATGACATTATCTAGCTAAACATTTGAAATAAAATTGTGCCATTTTTTGTTGTTTAAATTATTCACTAAGTAAATAAATTAAATGCGCAAAAAATCGTTTTTTTCTTTAGTCATCAAATATTTATTAGTAGAAATAGCTAACCGTTAGACGACTATTAAATTTTCACAAAAAAAAAGTCATTCTATTACCGACCACGTTAGTGATTTGAATGAACGGAGACCCATTAGGAATGCAACAAATACAACAACACCAGACTCATTTGGCTTGAATTTGAATATTAAATCACATATTTCACAAATTCTAAAGGGAAATGGAAGTCATTTGTGCGGTCGTTCATTGTTGTTTTGTTGTTGGTCTCGCTTTCGAATAAGTTTCTAATGCGCACAATTATGACTGAGTTGTAGTTGTTGTATAGCACATATAAAACAACGCAACAAGGCAGAACTATTAATAAAATAAAAAAAATAAAAATTACTAAAACTTTGCGTTGGTCATGATGTGGCGCTGTGTTGGGTTGATAGAACGATTAGAATGTTGTCGTCGTGCGGACAAACCGCCATTGAACAATATGAACAAAAATCGATTCAACGTTAGGTTAATGTACCTACAACAGCATTTGATTGAGGAATAAGAAAGCATGTGCTGTGTGGGACAATATTTATCATGCATACCTCTTATGAATATTAATGAAAGTGTGGTGGGTATCTATCATGGAAACTTTGTAATTAAACGAAAAAAAATTTATGACACCTAAGCTCTTTCTCAGATTTCTATTGTCTGTTACAGAGCATTCGAACCAATGCTTAATCAGTTATTTGCTATGGAACACCTCAACTCTTAGATTGTTAAGAAGCTGAGATCAGTTATATGCTGTCTTGTTCTAGGCAAGAGTACACCTACCTCCCATGGAAATAAGTCTAAGGCCTATACTATTACAGCAATCACGCATAAGTAATGTGTACGATAGCTCGCAGGATCTGTGACTTTGTTTAAAATCAAGTGTTCAGAATGGCCCTCGAGCTGACAGCCACTCTTCCAATGCTGTTCCAATGCTTTGCGAGCACATCAACCCTGCAACAAAATCAAAATGGGATCCGCCCCAAGTGGCACACCCAAGTAGAAATCTAAGCGAAATATTTACTTATATGTCCAATTTGATCCATACAGGTGAAGAATGATCGTTTAAAGTTATTAGTCACTTACTTACTTAAAATAAGACAAAGATCCACCCTCTCCCAATCCAGGCAGGGAGTTTCACGGGAGACGCTATCGCCGAATGCCAGAAAGACGGTAGAGATATGTTGCTCAAGCTCTGTTACCGAACTTCCAAAGCAATTATGCGCCAAAGAAGGTTAACGGAAAGCCATTCAAACGTCAGAGATCGGACGGGGATTTAAAACCTCATCCGAAGCTGCAGCAGAACACTTCCGGAGTGGGTAAACTACGCTTTGCTGAAGTGACCATAGACAGGATCCTCATAGACCATCCCCAAGGACCAGTGAGCCTTCTTGACATTATGGATGAGTTTGCGGGTGCCACAGCAAAAGGTTCTGATGTGGGATGGCACCAGTGTCAGATCAAGGTATTCGCTTGCGAGGATGCAAGAACTGTTGCACTGTACAAGTCAGCAGCTGCAAGACTGAGTGAGATCTACTCAGGGGCAAGAATCGAGGTTGTCGAGTGGAAGGGCAATCCGGCTCGGCCAAGGGCAAGGGCATGTATTCCTGCCATCCCCGCTGAACCTGAGAGAATTCTCAGAATGCTGCGGATCATAAACCCGTCTCTCCCGACGCAGGACTGAAGTGTCAATCTGGTTGAATAAGGTGGCACTGAAGCCCTTTAAACGGTGCAATGGACGAGTGCATTACGGCACGGGTGAGATATCGCGATCCACGTATACCGTGGCGCTGCTATTTCGCTGAGCTATGTCGATGTCTGCGTAAAGCTCATACAGCTCATCTTTAAATCTTCCTCGCGATTCGTCGCCAACGCCAAATTTTTCGAAGAATTTTTCTTCCGAAAACTTCCAAAGTCGCCTCATCATATTCGGTCAGTTTCAACGCTTCTGCGCCATATAGTATGACAGCTACGTTAAGTGTCTTTTAGTGTGAAGTTTTTGTACGCCGAGAGAGGACTTTACTTCTCAATTGCCTACTTAGTACAAAGTTGCTTTTGTTTTGTTTGCAAGAGTTATTCCTCGTCGGACTTCCAGGCTTTTATTGTTCTTGGTATTAATACAGCTATCCCAGGTAAACGAGGTCCTTTACTAAGGTTATAAAATTTGTAAAATCGACACTGAGGATGGCGCATTGCCGAAAGCGGTTTGTCTAAAAACCAAAATTGAAAAATGATGAAGGAAAATCGTTCCAAAATAGTTCAGCTGTTCACGCTCGGACGCATCGACTTTAAGAAAGACAAAATCATTTCATATTTGAGAAGGGTATAGAATAAAATTAAATATAGAGGGAAGTATCATATACTTATGTGTATGTACTATGAGCATTTCTTGACTATATAAAATTTATTTATGAATAAGTGATAAGGAAGTAGTAATTGAAGGGGAAAGAAGTGCAAAGGCTGACGAAATGCGCTATAAAGGAAATTTAATTAGAGCACGACGACGACGACGTAATTGCGTCTGTTAGTTAAGCACATCGAAAAAGCTTGCACTATTTGCTCTTCCAAACTGCTTATATACTAAACTACATATGTGATTACTAAACATATAGCCAACGAATGAAGTTGAGTACAAAGTGTTGAATATGAGAGGTGCTTAGGAAGCACATGAACCAATAATAGTTTATTGACAGTAGATAGGTGCAAAAGTATATATGCACTCGAGTAGGCACCATATATACCAGGCATTGCCACTTAGTGGCTCGCTGTGGCTCTACAACAACATGTGGCTCTTTTGTGACTCACAAAAACAAAACAGAATCGTAAAAAAACTCACGCTCACTCATATTATTCCTGGCATAGCGTTATCGTTTCCACCACGGCGCACACTCAATTCATTTCGAATGTGAATGCATAACGGTACACACACGATTTTATAGGTATATAGTATGCATACATACGTACACACATATATATGTATGTTCAGTTGTATCAATAATAATTCGTTCGAGTAATGGGTTTGATTCCAGGAACGATGTTGTTGTAGAAATTATGACGTCGTTGGTGCATGGCTCAGTAGATTGAAAGCCCTGGCGACCGCTGCTATATACCCTCACATGCGTCTACTTTTAGCTAAGAGTTCATATCTAAACCTCTTGCCGAGCAAAGTTAGTGAAAACTTTGTTGACATACATTGCAGCTGTCTAATAGCATTCCGGTTTGTACTCGTACTTACTTACTTAGTTAGTTAAAATGTAAAATTTTCAACGGAAATTCCAAGTATGTATATAAATGATGTGCTTCTGTTGTATCTTTGTTAATTAAACTTTTGTACGTGTAGGTACATAGCGAACTCCTAAGTTTTGCATCTTTCGCACTCTTCTCAAAGTGTATTTATTCAATTAGCAATTTGTTGAGAGAATTACGCACACTCTTGTTGTTTTCTTAGTATATTTGCATAGTCAAGATATTGCATCTGACGGAAATTGTTCTGGAAAGTTCTTGATGGTAGTATTTTTTGTTATCTCAGCTGTTGGTTTGTAAGATCACGAGACCATGTTCATATAAGGAGTCAGCCTGTTTGAATGAAGTCTTTTTGAAACAGTGCCTGAAAGTTGTAAAACTACAGTGACGCTCTGTACAAGACTTTGGAACACTCAACATTACTCAGTTGTCAAAACAAAAACATAAAAAAATCGTTCTAGAACACCCTCAAGGCTTTAAACTTGGTTTACTCACATGTCTTTCTATGAAAAATCAGGAGATATGGACTTGAAGCTCATTCTTGCGAAGATAGGATATAGGAGAACCCTATCTCTACATCAGCAATGAAAGATATATACTGAGACTCAAATTCTTGTCAGATTTATGTAGACAGACTGAGAGGCAGATGGTGGTCCAGAGTAATAAGTAGAGTTAGGGTGAGGGTGAGAGGGTTTATACATATTTGGGTTCTATCCTACCTTACCAGGACTGCAACTACCGAAGAACCCAAATATGTATGATGTTGGGAGATGGAGTTAGTTCAAATATTCAACAATCCAGTGGAAGGAAGTTGCTTACCTCCTCAGTAAGTTGTTTGTCGCTTAAATTTACTGACTATTTGCCGACGACTTACTCTAGTCGTTTTTGAACCTCGAGCAACTTGGTAACTGACGAACAGAGCGTACTTAAGTTTTGATGGAAACACTTCTCATGGCTTAATTGTTGATGAAATGTCAGACTAATCGTCGAGCTGTTCGGAAACTGAGAAAACGAGCTGGTAAAAAGCATCATCGGGCTAGTACATGACTCCAGATGGAGACTTAAGTGTGATCTGTTTAATCCACAACAAAGGCGATCTTGCTAATCGAACCAACTACCGCGGAATCAGCTTCTTTAATATGACATGATAAGGTTCTTTGTAGCATATTGTCCAAAAGACGTAAGCTTATCGTAGACAAGCTGTTTGGATGTTTTCGTTGTGTCTTCAGACCGTGTTAACTTGTAAGTCTTGTCTTAGACCAGCTCACCACGATACGTCAAATCCTGGAGAGGACCCATGATCATTATATTGATATCATTGGCCTTAACCAACGTACCGAAAGTTCTGTCTTCTGGCCTGGATAAAGTGGGTATTTAGGTGAACGAGGACAATACGAAGTATTTGCTGTCATCAAAGAAAGACTAGGCGCATCTGCGCTTTGGCAACTATGTCACTGTTGATAGTTACAAATTTTAAACGGTGAGGGTCTTTGTCTATAGCGTTAGCACTGAAAATAATGCCAGTCTAGAAATACAACGGAGAATCACTCTTATCAACACGTGCTAACTACTTCGGACTGAGTATCAACTGAGAACTAAAATCATCGCTCGACGAACAAAGCTCACACTCTATAACTCTCATCATACCAGCCCTGAGGTATGGCTCGGAATAATGAACACTGTCGAGAGAAGATGAGATGACCCTTGGAGTCTTTAAGACAAAAGTTCTTCGGACGATTGATGGTCTAAATTTGTTCCTTATTTCAATTGAAATTTTGTTCGGTCATAGTGTTCTTCGAGTTCATCCAACTGAGGTCCAAAAAAAGAAAGTCCATAAAAAAGAGATTTTCACTGTTTTAATGAACTTTGCTGTTAATGCATTACTCATTATTTTTGCAAAGTGTATGATCCCCCTAAATAACTTGACATTTTACTTTTCTCTTCTACCAAAAAATGCAAATTCACGAAATGAAAATATATAAATTTCTTAACAAAAGTAAAAACAAGCAGAGCCATGACAGATCAAAAACTAATTCAACTATGGAAACATAAATTAAGATAGGGATGGAAAGTGCAAGAGCCAAAGAGCAGGGGAAGAAAGTAAAGGATGACGCGGCAAAGCAGTCTGGCTCCAGCTACACAAAGTGCCGATTTCCGCAGCTGTGTGCTATGTGCGCACTGTGTGAAGAGCTATCGAACCGTAAAAACAGCGTGCCAAGCAAATGCTAAGACCTCAAAGTTGTTTTCTACATGCTTGAGGTTTTCGTTTTATTTCTTTTTGTTTTTTGTTGGCTTATTTTTGTTTTCAAATTTCTTTTGCCGAAACCGCATTAGTTATGATTGCACAAAAGTATTTTTGTAAGTAAATTATATGTACATATGTGTTGGTGGTGGTGTGTGGTGCTGCTGCCTTCTATTTCATCAGCAATATTTTCTACATGACTGCATCCATTACTTAACGGTTAGCGAGTTGTGAGTCTTCTTAAAGTTCTGCACAAATGCAAGACAGTCAGAAAATAAAAGGAGTGCATTACTCACCATGAACTTTCTTGGTAAAGATGCTGATTGTTAGTAAGTTTGTGGTTTTGTGTGCAAATGAATTTTTCAGTACAAATGTGCAGGGGCGTCGGCGTGCTTTGGTTGGAAAGGGAGGTGATGGGGAGAAATAAATAGAAAAGAAGTAAAATAAAATAATTAAATTATAAAAAGTAAAAATAGAAGTAAAAAAATAAAAAGAAAAAAAAATAGAAAAATGTAAAAAAAAATTAAAAATGTAAAAAGAAAAAAAAAAAAATAGAAAAAAATGTAAAAAGGAAAAACTAAAAAAAAATTTGCAAAAAGAAAATTTGAAAACAAATAAAAAAAATTATAAAAACAACCTAACAAAATTTTTTAAAAACTGAATGTTGAAAATAAAATTCAATCGAATGAAAATAAGTAAAAAAAAATAAAAATGCATAAAAATTAAAATAAAAAAATAAATAGAAATGAAATAATAGCAGAAATGGTGATAAAAATAGTTAAATAAAAAAAGTTAAGAAAAAAATGTGAACTAAAAAAATTAAATAAAAAATGAATAGCATTAAAAATTAATAAAAATAAAATAGAAACAATAATAAATAGAATAAAGAAAAATAAAAATAAATAGAAATTAAAAAATAAAAATAAATATAAATAAAAAATAAAAAAAAGATAATAAACAATAAAAAAATAGAAATAAAAAGATAAAAATAAAGAGGAATAAATAAATAGAAATAAAAATCAAAAATATTAAAAAAATGAAAAAATTAAAATTAATACATAAAAGAAAATAAAATAAAAATAGACAAAAAATTTAATTAAAAATGAAAGGAAAATATACGAAAAAAAAGAAAAAGAAAAGATTAAAAAAAAATTAAAAAACCAAAACAAAAATTGTAAAAAAATTATTTTATTTTTAACATGAAAGTAAGAAATAAAAAAAAAAATAAATAAAAAACTTTTATTTAAAACAACGAAAGAAAAGAAAACAAAAAAATTGTAATAAGAAAAATTAAAAGAAAGAAAACAAATTTAATAAAGAAAAAATTAAAAATTTAATATAAAAATTAAATTTTTAATACAAAATTTAATATAAAAATTAAATTTTTAATACAAAATTTAATAAAAAAAAATTAAATTTTTAATACAAAATTTAATAAAAAAATAAAAACCTTCGTAAAAAAATATAAATCTGCAGAAAAAAAATAAAAATTTCCAAAAAAATTTAAAAATTTTAATAAAAAAGTTTAATTTTTATTGAAGAAAAATAAATATTATAATAAAAAAATAAAAAATTTGAAAAAATAAAGAAAAAAATGAAAAGAAAAAAATTTAAAAACAAAATTAAAAAAAAAATTTATAAAAAAAATAAAATCTTTTTTTTTTTTAAATAAAAATTATAATAAGAAAAATAAAGAAAAAAAATGTAAAAAAACACGGAAAAAAATCCTTTAAATTTGAAAAAATAAAAACAAAATTAAAAAAAAAAAATAAAAACAAAAAAAAAAAGATAAAAAAGGCAAAAATTATAAAAGGTGAAAATTAAAAGAAAAAAGAAGTTTAATAAAAAAAGAAAAAAAAAATTTAAAAAAAAAAATAAAAAAAAATTAAAAAAAAAAATTAAAAAAAAAAATTAAAAAAAGAAAAAATTAAAAAAACAAAAAATAAATAAAAAAAGTAAAAGAAATAAAGAAAGGAAAAAATGTAAAGAGAGAAAAGAAAAAAAAAAAAGAAAAAAAAATTAAAAATTAAATTAAATTTTAACGTCAACTTGTCGGCAACACCTTGTCTTTAGATCACCTCCAACATTCTTGAGAGAGTTAAGCCATACACGCAGCTCCATCCATTGCGCTTAAGAACCTCAACTACTATACCCCTTCTACAATACGCCTATTTGCCTCTATAACTGTATGTCTGTTTTATTTTCTTTGCTTGTAAAAATGCTCTTGGCTCATTGCCAGCCATCTTTTACTTTTGCGGTAATACAAACACAAAGTTTGTTCGGTAATGTACAAAAAAGCATTTTTGGCAGCTGAAAACATGAAAATTTATACACGACTTCACTTTGTTGTACTGCTGTTCTGAATCGTTACTTGGAAGCCTCCAATTTTTTTTTTTTTTTTTTTTTTTTACTATTTTCGCGCGCATGTTACGCGTTCTTGCACGCTGCTGCAACTACAAAGAAATGCTGCACACAAACAAATTTACATTTACATGAAAGTAATATTTTGTGACCTCATCGTTTCGTTCGTTTGTTGCGCAAAAATAGTTGTATGCTGTCTGCTTTTTGCGTTTTGCTCGTTTTTCATGCAAACAAATGAGTCTCCCTTCTTCATATACATATGTACATTGTATATGCCGCCGACTTTCATGCTTTTTTGTCATTATTTTTTTGGTTGGTTGTTTTTTTTTTTCTTAGACTTTCTTTCTTGTTTTTGTTTTTGTCTTTCTTTCGCGCTGTTGGCAACTGTGCATAATTCATATTTTTTCTTGTGCACTGTCATATGTATGCTTCTTCTTGTTATTTATATGCATACATATCTTTTGTTTTTGAAGTTTCATATTATATTTCCTTTGTATTGCTCTTACTTCCTTTTGGCGTAAACAAAAATTTTGTGACAGAAATATGTTCCAAGTTTTATGTGATTCGCGTGTTTGCGTTGTTGAAATGCTCTGGTTTTTCTTGGTTTTTGGCAAATGTCACCAAGTTAAACTGCGTAAATCATTTCGTTACTTTAATTGCGTTTTAGTTCGAATTGGAGTAGATACGTGTTACAAACTTTTTTTTTTTTTCAATTTATATTTTGACAGTCGCGAAAACGAAAATTGAGCCGGCATTGGATGCCAACAAACATCGATCCACTATATCTCCAACCTTTTCCAGTTATTCTCCTTACTTCGAGATATTTTGAAAACTTTATGGTTCTCAAGTTGATATCCAACAAAATTCTCCAGTTATTCTTCAAACTTCGAGATATTTTAAAAACTTTATGGTTCTCAAGTTGATATCCAACATCGTCTATTTATATAGGGGGTTTTTGTGTGACGATTTGGGTCAAAATTTTTGACAGTCTTTGGATAAGTGCACTCGACATAGGGTATATTCTTCCAATATAGCGCTGTAGTCGCTATATCTTTAACATTTTATATTTATGCCTCCAGAGAGCTTTGCATAAACATGATATTTGCCAACTTCCAAGAGACGACATTGCTAAGGTAATAAACCTTGAAAAGAGCTTCAAAATAGAATTGGGAGACAAGATCGCCTGGTATGACTCCATTAGTTATAGATAGATTCCATCATGACAGGGCATTATGGTACACACACGGATCCAAAAACCCTAGAGGTGATCGGAGCTGACCTATTCGGTCCACACACTAATACCATCATACCCATTAAAGAATACATCTTTCAGGCGGAAGAGATCACCATAAGTCTGTGTGCGGAAATAATACTTCAACGGGAATATCCCTAACTATACTAAGTGACACTCAAAACCATATCATCCTGTGAGATAAAATACACACTGGTACTTGAGAGCATGATTAGATTAAAGAGTCGAGCATCGTGCCATATCCTCCGACTAGGGTTACTTCCAGGCCATGTAGGGGTGGAGGGTAATGAAAGAGCAACAAAACCCTGAACTTTCTCTGGCCATAAGTGTGTGGCACCATAAGGGAAATTTTCAGTCTGAAATATACAGGACCTTTATAAGATAATTAAAAAGGCCACGAAATACTGGTAAGAGCTTTGTCCAACCGGTGAGACCTCCAAGCATTCAGCAAGGCTTGGAAAGATTCTTGCCAGAAAACAATCAAAGAAGGCGTTTCGGAAGAAATCACCTGGTGAGCCACTCAACTTAAAAGTCACCCAGGGGAGATAGTATTAACCTCATTATGACACATAATATCCCGAAATCTTTGGATAAGGCACTAAAAGAGACATTCATAGCATACACAAAAGAGCGCAGGAGCTGACCAATAAATCGCACATCAGTTGTGCTAAAAACATTTGGGGAATTCATAGATATGCCACATTGCAGACCAATTCTTTGCCTTTTTATGAAACACTCGACTGTTTTGAAGCTGTTAAAACAAGTTAAATAAACATATATCCCTGGTCATGGTAGAATATCTTATATATAATAAAAGAGAGGAAAGGAAAGGAAAGGAGAGAAAAGGAGAGAAAAGGAAAGAAACGGAAGGAAAGAAAAAAAAGAATGGGACAGGAGAGGAAAGGCAGGGGAGGGAATGGAAAAGAATTGAAAGATAGGAAAGGTTAAAAAAGGAAAGGAATGGAAAAGAAAGGAAAAGTAAAGGAAGGGAAATGAAAGTAAAGGAACGACAAGGTAAGGAATGGAAAATAAAACAAAAGAGAGAACAGGAAAGGGAGTTAAAAAAGAAAGGAGAATAAAGACTACTTAAAATAAATAAATATACAAATTTATACTGTATAACTGAATGGTGTAAAGAGGGAGGAGAAGGAAAATAGGATTTGGGAAAGAAATATAGAAATAAGGATATGGGGAGAGAGGAAAAGAAAAATGCTATATAACAAAGTAAAAGGAGGGCAGGGAGAAAAGGACGTTTAAAGAAAGGAAACGCATACGAAAGTGGAAGATGAAGCATAGAATACATAAGAACAGATGAATAGGACGCAGCAGAGTGAAATTTTGGGCAGAAAATTGCCTGCCGGTCCCTTTAGTAACTTTATGAAACCAAATTTGTTTCTCATCGTTCCTAATTTTTTGGCCGTATCTGTACGGAAACTTTTGTAATGTGTTTCCATAATCTTTTAAGTGTTTTTTTTTTCGTTTCCTTAAAACTTATATTCGGTAATAACATATTTTAATTAAAATAAAACCCTAAGCCTGCAGCTCGCCACCCACACACTCGTACAATGGCCAACCAACTAAATTTAGCATTCATTCATTTCAAATTGCCTTTTGCGTCTTTGCTTTTGTCTGTTGATTTTAAAAATAACTTTTTAATTATTAAACGTTTGCTTTTAAAATATTCTCTTTTTGAATTGCCTAAAATCTTATTAAAATGCTCCCTACTTTGCGGCTGGCATGTCAAAATTTCTTGAAATTCATTTGTAGTTTCTCGTTTGGCTCCTTCTTTTTTGAGTCGTTGCCATTGTCATTAGTGCATAGTTCCTGGTTTACATAATCCTATGATGAAGAGGATGAGTAAGCTATTTTTGGTGAAATGATTTTTTTTCGATTTTGATTTTAGTAAAAGGAATTTCATCATTAATTTTTATTTATATGTGAACCGTTGAATAGGACGGGTATAAAATAAACAGAAATGCTCGTTTGTTGCAAGACTGTTCTAGAGTGGTCCCACGATAGATTCTATCAGTATGCGGTAGTATAAAGCTTATATTCTGGAAAGCTTATACATATATGGTCTTAAGATGGCTTGAAAAAAGAACTAGACTCTTTCAGAGTGGTCCCACATGAGACTCTATCAGTATCGGAGTTTTACAGCTCATTTACTGGAAAACTTTAGTTATGTATATGGCTTTAAGATAACTTGAAAAAGATTTAGACAAGCAGTTTAAACACCTTTCTCCAATTCTCCCTCTTTACTAACGCCTTCGCTAAATAGTTAGACTCAATATTTACCCAGTATCATTACAAATTCTTTAATTACACACACACAAAATTTCTTAGAAGAGCTTTGCGTATAAAATACAAATAAAAGTAACAAAGAAACAAATAAAAAGTAAGAACTCGTGGAATTGTCGGCTCATTGTAAATAGCAAAAGTAAATTGTACACACCAACAAAACAACAACGCAATGATAGTGATGTGGAAAAATAAATGCGCAAGCTAAAATGAACGAAAAGTACAAATACAAACATTTTACCCCATGAACTAAAGCTCTTTTAATGGCTTACTCGGTTTAGCTGCGTCATACCTACGACCGCGAGCCGGATAATGAAGGTCGTAAAAGAATTAAGCAAACGCAGTTTGAACTTTTTTTGTTTTCATTTGTCAGCAAATGTAAAGCAGCGGTAGGGCAGTAACGTATTTACAAAGAGGAAGCGCAAAGATCGCATTTTGTTTGACTTGCAAATATTTTAATTAATACAGCGATACACAAGGCAAGGCATGGCACATGGAAAAGTAAGCAGCAACATGAGAAATTATCAACAAAAGTGTACAAACTATGTAAATGTATCCTTGTATATATTTATTCAGGGATATTAGGTATATAAGGGTGTTCCATATGGATTTACTATGTGGTAGATGATGGCCTTATACCCAAAGAACTGCAATTTAAATAAAACAAAATTGAAAAAAAAAAAAATAATAATAAAAAAAAAAAAAAAAAAAATGAACAAAAAAAATAAACAAAAAAAAAAAATAAACAAAAAAAAAAAAGAAAACAATAAACCAACCAAAAACCAAATTAAAAGAAAAAAAATACCATAAAACAAACAAAAAATATTAAACAAAAAAAAAGGTAAAAAATGAAAAAAAGGTAAAAAATATTTAAAAAAATATGATAAAGACTAAAGAAATAGAAAAAAATTAAAATAAATACATAAAAAAAATAAAAATAATAATAATAAAAAAATAAATACAGTAATACAAAAAATTGATAAAAATAAATTCAAAAGATAAGGAAAACAAAAAATATTCAGAAAAAATGATAAAAATAAAAAATAATAAAAAAACCTACAAATTTATAAAAAAAATAGATTAAAAAAAGAAAAAAACCAAAATAAATAATGGGTACAAAAAAAAAACAATTAAAGAAAAATAAAAAAATTAAAAGCAATTAAAAAAATATAAAGATAAAAAATTTAAATAAATAAAAAAAAATTTAAAAAATGTTGTTTACAATATAGTAAAAATGAATTAAAAGAATTTAAAAAATGGAAATAAATAAATATTAAAAAAAAATTCTAAAAAAAATTCAAAGTATATAATAAAAAAAGTTGAAATAAATAATAAAAAATAAATACAAAGTAAATATCTAGATATTAATAAAAGAAAACAAAGTTACGGAAAAAAATATAGAAAAAAGTTAAAACAAAAAACTAAAAAATTAAAAAAAAAAAGAAATTAAGAACTATTTAAAAAGAGATTAAAAAATATTTCAAACAAAAAAAGTAAATTATAAAAAAAAAATAAAATATAAAAAAATAAAATATAAAAAAAAAAATAAAATATAAAAAAAAAAATATATAAAAAAAAAAATAAAATATAAAAAAAAAAAAAATAAAAAAAAATAAAATATAAAAAAAAATAAAATATAAAAAAAAAATAAAATAAAAAAAATGAAATAAAAAAAATAAAATAAAAAATAAAAAGTACAAAATACAAAAAAAAAAATAGTTAAATTGTTTCTTCGGCCTTCAAAATTCTTATTTCGAGCTCAAGGCCCCATATAATTAAAAGAAGTTTAAGGATTTTCTTTTATAATTATATTTAATCTTCGACACAGTCGACCGGGCACAGCCAAAAGTTCCTGATGATGATTTCAAACTGAAATCGAAATATCGAGAACTAAATATATGTATGTAATTATAAAAGAAAATCTTAAAACTTCTTTTAATTATACATATGTGGACTTAACATAATATTATTTGAAAAAATGAAGAAAATAGAAAATAGTAAAATAAAAAAAAATAAAATTATGTTTGAGAAAATTAAATAAAATATTAACAATAAAAAATGTAAAATATAAAAAATGAAAATATAAAAAATAAAAAAATGAAAATATAAAAAATAACAATGAAATAAAATAAAAAATTATTTGAAAAAAAAAAAAAAAAAAATTAAAAAATCTTTGAAAAAAAAAAAATTAAAAAATTTTAAAAATAAAAAAATTTAAAAATTAAGATAAAAAAATAAAAACAAAATTAGAACAAAAAAATTAAAAATTAAAGAAAATTTTTTAATTAAAAAAAAAGAAATAAAATTAAAAAATTTAAATAACACCCCGAGAGTAATATTCACAACGTTCCTAAAGCCACTAAAGCGCACTCGGAAGTTTTGAAATTTAATTCCTACAGGCCCTTCAAGTCAAACTTATGCCTATGCACTTATAAATAAAATAAAGTACTTTGAATTTAGATCGCGTCCGACGATCACCAGCCACACTATCTAATAACAAATGTACATATGTATACTTGAAGTTAGCTGCAGTTGTGTTGCTAGCTAATAGTATACATTTTCAACTGACACATTGCAGATCACGTCTATTTGCTATTTTCCATGTATGTTTGTGCTTTGCAAATATTTATTTAATACAAACTTTGCATACAAATATGGCTGATTAACTGATTGTGGTGTAGTAGGCTCTAAAGGTTGAATGTGATTTAGAATGCTGTAATACTTTTTCTCACTGTGAAGAAAAAAAAAAAAAACAAAAAAAAAAAAAAATTGCTGGCGTGATAGGCGACAAAGAAACCCAAGCTGAGACTCAGGCTGTAACTGGTACTGGTTTTTTTCTGCCAACCAATTGGTGTCGCTTGAGTGGCTCAAAAACAATTTTTTTTTTTTTATTTTTTTTTGTATTTATTTAAGCTTTTGAATTTTTTAACAACCAATTACATTTGTATGAATGTGAGAATTATATGTATTGTGTCGTTGTTTGTGTTGTGTATATGTGAAGCTGTTGGATTTTTTCAATCGCTTTTGTAAGTAAATTTTGTGTAAATAAATGATGTGAGATTCTCAATTTTCACAAGATTTGCGGTTAAATAGACACCACAATTTCCTGTTTGTAGAACCGCGTGATTTTGATCACTTAAACGCTGATAAAAAAGTACCTGAAGGTGGGAACTTGAGAGCAAAGAAATGCTTTGCAAAGCAAATCGACTATGGCTAAATGGAACTACCGATATCTACCCACTTGAAATTATTGCTGCAGCCACAAAAGATTAAAATTACTAATTTCTACCCACCTCATATTATTGCTAAAGCCACTAAGAGCAATTTATCACTAACGGCATCGTACCCTTTACTCTCTTTGTAAGCTCCTTCCTTTTCATTTCATGCTCAGTTGACCAAATTTTCAACTTCTAACGGTCAAGGTTGCAATTTTGTAGACATTGCTCGCTCGCCTGCGGCCACTGCTTTAAATTGTTGTAGTTGTATCGTGTATTTTTATAAATATTTGATGTATGTGATTTTCACATCGCAATTGACTGACTGATTATTCACACGATTACATGGCTGCCATAAAAATCGTATTCGATAAATGTGTAGAGCCAGGCGACTGGTTGGCTCATTGGCTGAGATTTGCTGAAATGTTGCCGTCGAAGGCTATCGAGCATTGGTAAATAATTTGTGCGCACAAGTTCAGGCGTCTGTATGTAATTTTATGATGGAAAATGAGATTTTTTTTTTATTAACAAAACATAAAAACCTTGCGCAAAACATATGCTTTGCCTGGGTTTGGAAAGTGGGTAATGAGTTTGCCAGGCTTACAATTAAATTAACGTTATTCTTGGCTCTAAAATTAGTTTTCCTTTTACGAATTTTTTTCTCACAACAAAGTTTTTAATTAGCAAGTGAATAATTATTTGCTGAGCATCTGCCTTTTATTTTAATTGAATTATTTTTCTTTAGTTTTTTTAATTAAATTTTTTTTGCGTCAAAGAATGCTGTCAGTTTTATGTTTCATTCTACAGTTTCCGTTTTTCTACAAAAAAAAAAAAAAATAAAAATAAAAAAAAACCAAAATGACCTAAAAAATATTTTAATGTTAAAAAAGTAAGAATAAAGTTTTGGTTAAAATAATAGCTTTTTCACTTTGCTTAGGTTTAGTTACCTCAAAAAAAAAAAAAAAAAAAAAAAAAAAAAAATTAAAATTTCTTCCTATGCATATGATTAATTTTAACTTTTTCTGTTATCTTTTCAGGTAAATATTGTTTGCTATTCCACACCGGTTTAAGCGTGAGTATACCTATGTATTCTATATAACAATTTCAAATAAATATATCCCCTTAATTCGAGCTCATATGCCGGCTCCCGAGATTCATTGCACTTTTTTTCTTTAGAAGAAAAACAGTTTTTTGGAACTTTCAAAATCTTGTCTGATCTATCGTAGAGTTTCCAGACGTACTCTGATCATAATTTCAGAACACTTGTTCTTGAAACTAAATCAACTAAATGTTCTTAAAATGAAGCCAAAAGGTGCTCAAAGTAAGCCCAACACGTTCTTGAAATGAACGGAAATGGTTCTCAACTTGAGCCCGAAATAAAAGGAAACCCTTAGGTTGTAATCCTTTAAAGGAATCCCCTGAAGAAATTGAACTTGATTCTTAATAAAAAATAGAAATAGTTTTAAGAACTTTTCCTCGATCGGGAACTGTTCCAGATCGTTGACACGATGACCATTAACAAAACGGACCTTGCCAGTTTAATAAGTGCACCCCATGAAAGAAACCCTTAAGAGATAAAGCAATAAATTTAAAAAAGTAAGGACAAAAACCAAAAAGTATCGAAGAAAGAAAATAGGAAACAACGGTTCCAAACAGAAGTTAGGGAAGAAACGTATTCCTAAAACATAGACGAGAAGAAGAAACACTACAAATGCCACAAGGGAGAGAACTACTAAAACGGAAATAAAGACCGAGAGAACAAGGAAGGCTAAAAAATGAGGAAGAAGAGGGCCTACAAGAAAAACAATAAAAAGAAAAAAAGAAGAAAGGAAACAAGTAAGAGAACGACGAATAGGAAAAAGAGGTCACACGCCGCTTTCAAGTACCATCACACGGGCATCCAACCCACACGCCTTACTGCCAACCACGCGCGCACGTTAGCTAAAGAGATAAACAAAGCATCGAAAGCCCGGTTTAGGTAAAGAATAGACAAGTCCCGCATCTTACCCTGCACCATCCCTCCACTCTCGATCCTTTTGGTAGTGTCTACTGGACGCGGAGAAGCGTTCTTTGGATCGTTGCCCCATTCACAAGGCTACTGGTGCGTCCCTTGGGACCAACCAGCGGCCACCGGCCGTTAACCAATTCACCGGTATCAACCAACCGGTCCACCGGCATCAACCAACCGTTTCTCCGACATCCCCCTGTCATCGGTAACCTGGCTCCGGCATCAACCAACCGTTTCACCCACATACACCGGCCATCGGTAACTTGGTACCAAACCACCAGGCTGAACTAACCGTTTCACCGGCCTCAACCAGCCATTTCACCGGTCATTAGGTAACCTTACCCGACTAGACATACCTTTTGGCGTGTGTGTGTCCGACTAGAATACCATCACTAAATCACTGTGTTCTTATTAGTAAAGGAAGTGAGACCTCTACTTGATCTTGGATTGCCTTAGCATTACCTCAGCCTATAATGAAACCCACCTCACAAGCCAAAAGCAGCACTACACAACAACGCAACGATAACGTTGCGACCAACTGCAGCAGCTAAGACGATGCACAGAGATGCCGCAATCAGGTCGTTGAACATAGTGCAATCGCAATAGTTGAAGGTGATTTTATAATGAGTGTACACGAACGCCCCACACTCGTCGGCTTGCACTCTTATTATGCACTCACTTTTCCCCAACGGCATAGTTTGACTAATAAAATATACCAACTAATTACGTTTTTGTGTTGTATTGGGGAATTCGTAAGACTTTCAGCAGCGGCATTTTTAAAACTAGTTTTATTATGTATAGTTTTTTTTTATTATTATTTTATTGCATGAGTTATAAAAGTGTGATTGTGTGAGTTTGAGAGTAAGTAATTATGTCTGTTTGGCAACATTACAACTCAGCACGCACGTACAAGCACAAACATGCTCTTTCCGGAGTTTTATTACGGCTAAAAAACAATAGCAATGAAGACTTCTTAATTTGATAAAAAAAATAGAAGAAATTCTGTATTATTTGCAAACTTGGTTGTTCTATGCTCAAAGATAACCACTTACAAGGCATGAGAGGCGATAGGAGTATTAGTTAAGCTCTTGCACCCAAAGAAATCAAACAACAACGATTCACTACAACGAACGGCAGGCGTACTACAAACGAATAAAAATGGCGAATTTATGTGGCTTTTGCGTGCAAGTTGGTAATTTTTGGCCTTTTCTGGCAATCAGCTGCAGCAATGGATTTGCAAAAGAATTACAGTATGCGGATGCAATAACTGTGCAAATTCATAGAAAGGCAGGCAATGGGAAAAGTGACGGCAGCAGTCGCCTACCTTGAGAGTGGGGGGTTTATATTAAAAAAAAAAAAGAAGGAAATTTCTTGCGTTGTATTGGGATTGCGGTCTAGTTGATAGCATTTTTATATTGTACTTACACTCAAAAAGAGTTTCCTTATTTCAAGGAACAATTTTTCCTTATTTGGCTCCAAAGACATGGCATCCTTAATTTAAAGACTTTTTTCCTCAATTTAAGGAAAAGGAAAAAAGTCTTTAAATTGAGGAATATTTTACTTAGTTTAAGAAAGCCAAGTCTTTGGAGCCAAAATAAGGAAACTTTTTTCTGAGTGTATGCGAAGAGTGAAGAATTGCATAGTTTAGCAATACTTATTTTGCATACATAATTCGCACGCAAGAATGCTATTAAAACAAAATTATAAAAAAAACTGCCCATATCTGAACTACAGCTAGACACGGGACTAAATATTCAACCTCAATTGTACATCGATGCTAAAATGATATGAACCGAATGCGCTGACCGGACCTTTGTCAGATTTGTCTCATGTACACACAGAAAATTTTTCATGAAAAATCAACCTTTCTTAACACTTTCAGGTTATTATTTTTCAACACTATCGATCATGGACTTCCTGTTAAATTAACATGACTTCCTGTTACATTAACATGACTTCCTGTTAAATTAACATGACTTCCTGTTAAATTAACATGACTTCCTGTTAAATTAACATGACTTACTGTTAAATTAACATGACTTCCTGTTAAATTAACATGCCTTCCTGTTAAACTAACATTAATTCCTATTAAATTAACAGGACTTCCTGTTAAATTAACATTAATTCCTTTTACATTAACATTAATTCCTGTTAAAACAACACTATCTGCCTCATTATCTCATGCAAATTTCACAGGATCTTTTTTGCTAGTTTAACATGTTTCATGTTGACACAATTTTTCTGTGTGTACCAAATTTTTTCTTCGTTTTCTGATCATTCCTCTTTTTCTTGGCTTCCCTCTGTTGCTGATCACTCGTGCTTTTATGATCTGTTAACGTTTTGTGACCGTTTAATTTATGATATGTGATTTTTTCAGTCTATTCCTAGCTCACGAAGACGGTCGGGCCCAAAAGGTATCCTTATCGACACCCGTCGGTGGAAGTAGAGGAAGAGGGAGACCACCACTCTGATGGCGGGACCAAGTGGAGGTATATCTGAGAACACGCGGTGTCTCCAATTGATGCCGTGATCTCCAATTGACGACGTGGTCGCCGCCTCATTCGCAGAAGCTCCTTTCTGACGCTGCACACAGAGTAAAGTAGTTAAAATTCATACTTACTTCTTCCTTGAACCGGCTAGGGCGAGTTTGGCCGTCGAAGTTTTCCTCACCTTATGGAGGTGTAGTAACAATGGCTAACTAGTCTTTCTGGACATTTCATTAGGTCTAAAAAGAGATAAGTATGAATCCAGGACCTTCTGCTGCGTAAATCGAATATTAGCACCTACGTCAGATAAGAGCCCAAATGAGTTGGAAAAGCTTTCGTTCTAACGATAGCCTGATTTTCGGTTTCGGAACAATCTGTTGGGTCTAGTCAAGTACCGTTCAACAATGTACAGACACAGCTCTGCTGCGTTACTCGACAGCAATAGGCCCGTTGTTCTTGGTAACTCCACTGTCAAGTGTGAGCAAAGAACCAGCTTGGATTGGGCCAAGCAAGTGGTGTCACTACTTTAAAACCCTTTTGATATGTTTCCTGTCATTGCAAAGCCAGCGAGAAAGTTGTTCTTTATATGCTTCATTTGAGAATTCCTTAGAACCACTAATATCTTAAACTTATAAACGAGTTTAACTTGTATATTTGTATATCCGGTACTACCTCGG
This sequence comes from Campiglossa producta, assembly GCA_964058755.1. Taxonomy (NCBI): domain Eukaryota; kingdom Metazoa; phylum Arthropoda; class Insecta; order Diptera; family Tephritidae; genus Campiglossa; species Campiglossa producta. The sequence goes on along the minus strand of CAXKVI010000005.1, from coordinate 14,114,598 downwards.
GAACGGCTCGACCGATTTGGATGAAATTTGGCATATAGATAGTATGATCAATTCTAAGACTTTCCGCTTCGGGGTTGCCACTTGGTGCGGTTTACAGGGTTGCCACCTAACTTTTTTTTTCAATTATGAAGAAAAATATGCCAATATGGGTATCAACTGAAAGGCATTTTCGACTTTGGGATAATTTTGGCGATATTTGGAGATCATTTTGCGTTCAATTTTGGTACATTTTGAGGTAATTTTGAAGTAATTTTCGTATCATTTTAGGGATCATTTAAGGGTAATTTCGGGTTCAATTTCAGATCATTTTAGGGGTCGTTTTGGGATTATTTTGGAGTATTTGTGGGATAATTTTGGAACCATTTTTGGATCACTTTTTGTACCTTTAAGGGTTTCTGGGGCCATTTTGGGATCATTATTGGATCATTTTAGAGACCATTTTGGGAACATTTAATGCTGGGGTCGTTTTGGGATCATTTCAGGATTATTTTGGGTAAGTGAAGTTAGCGCTTAATTGAAAGCACCGGCCACCCAGGTACTTAAATAATTAATTCCTTATCGAGTAGGCATGCAATAATTCATAGATCACATCACTTCGACCTGACCTTACCCAACCACACAAAGTTCTATTCTAATGCCAATTTAACATGTGTTTCGAGATGTACTGCATCTTTTTTTAGAAACGGCTTAAGTAGGCGTGTTGACTCACCTTGTAACGCAATGTAATTTGCATTGAGTGGGATTAAAAACAGCAGGTCTCGTCTGGTTTGGTCTGGTGTGTCTATTATTGTCTTATTATCAAGTACATAATTATACGAACGTTTGTAGTTTTTTTCATGTCTTGCTTTTCATTACTCTTGTCATTAGAGCTTTGACGACTGGGCGAGCTATTGTTTTCAAGCTGTGCTAGGCTTGCGAGTATTTTCTATTTTTTTAATTTACATTTTCCATTGTTCTCTGGCAAAGGTTGTAAGGTGGCTTTGTTGTTTTCATGTGGCTTTTTTGAGTTGTTGCACGAAGTGACAAAGCGCGCTTTGTTGTTGTGTCAGTAAGAGATTTTTATTTCATTAAATAAATTTATGCAGTTTTTAGATTTTTGACTGGCTTCCTTTCTCTGCTTTTTGTTTTTGTTGCAGCTTTTGCTGATTGCTTTTTTGTTGTTGCATATTTTTTTTATCTTTTGTTTCACGTTGCATTTTCCCCTAATTCTTTTGTTGCTGTATTTTTGCACTTTCATTCTTCACGCACCCATTCGCCCCGTCTCCATTTCCTACCCTCACTTTTACCTTTTTGATTCACAGTTTTGTTAGTTTGCACATCCGTTGCAATTCGTTATGCATTTGCATACTGAAATTCAATTCTATTATATTGGATTTCCCGGCTCTATCCTCCTTCTTGCCTTGCCCTCCCTCCACTCAGTGCTTCCTATCTTTTGTTTCGCTATGCTCGTGTCCATGACGAATGTTTTATGAGAGTATCCAAGTCATTGTGTGATAGGAATCGGGTGCATCGTACTTGTGCAAGTAATTACCCATTACCGTTGTTGTGTTGAAAGTCATACAATGTGACCGCTCTCTATGTGTGGTTGCCTTGCACTTATTTCCGCTCCACCTCTCATGAACGCCCATAAACCTGTCCCAGCTGACTTTTGCATGTTTGATGGTGTAGCGAAGGGAAAGACGAGGTTTCTATTGTTTTCACTGCATTTCCTTCTCTTTTTTGTGTGCGCTCTGATTCCCTCAGATTATATCACCAGTTAGATAGAGTGTCAAACAGCTGACTGGTTGAGCCCGTCTACCTATTAGTCTGACTGTCTGTGTCGAATCGTTTGATGCCTGCACTTAGTGATCCACTCACTAGTTGGTCGATTTACTCGTCACTTGCTAGACGTGTTGAATCTAACGCAAAGTTTCACGTACTGTTGACGGATTTCATCATCATATGATAAAACCAAAAAATTTCAACAAGTTTCATACTTCCACTTTTGTACTATAAACCGGCAGATGTGCCAATTTGCTACAGTTTTTTGACCTCTTACCTATTGGGTAAAAAGTGTTAGATGCTCTAGAAGTGTTGGTTCGGTGTACCCAGTGAGTCTTCTCTAAATCAGGAGTTAACGCTCCTACACGCCCACTCTACGATATTTCTGTGACCGGAGTGGCGTTTACTTTCAATAGTCGCCTTCAACAAGACTAAGGAGAGTCTTTAGGACGCTGGCTTTTTGCTGGCAGGATCTCCATTTAGATCTGATTTAGAGTTGTAAAGGCCTTAACTTTGTAGACTGCTCCTTGGGCTAATTAGAAGTGCACCCTGCACTCACAACACCGAAAAGGCACCGTTTTTTTCTAGCCACATCATTGTAGGTATCAGGACGTGAACAAGCACCCTTAACTCACAGCACTGCTTACCTAAATAGGCAGGGTCTAAATGGAAATCAGAGTTGTAAAGGCCTTAACTTTATAGACTGCTCCTTGGGCTAATTGGAAGTGCACCCTGCAGTCCTAACACCCTAAAGGCACCGTCCCTTTCTAGCCACATCCTTGTAGGTATCAGGACGTGGAAAAGCACCCTGAAGTCACAGCACCCTAAAACCACCACCCTTCGTAAGTACCAACTTATTATTATAGATATCAAAACGTTGAACGGCGAATGATCCATAGGCTGAGTGGAAGTGCACTCTTAAGGCATCACCACTCTAGTAATCACACTCTATCGTCATTGTAGGTGTTCGAAGGTATAACTGAGGTAAAGTTCTTTGACTGAGTGGAAGAGCACGCTAAAGCGCCGCCCCTCGTAACTGCACACTTATCACTAAAGGTATCCGGCATATGCTCCTTGCGTAGTAATCACATACTCTCATCATTGTAGATATCCTTGGGCTAAGTAGAAGAGCACCCTAAAGGCATCGCGTCCTCATAACCGCACGCTTATCATAGGTATCAGAATGTGGAACGGGTGTTGATCCGTGGCCTGAGTAAAAGAGCAGCGGACTTTCCAATCAGATTTTCGTACAAGAATGGCACATCAAGCCGAAACTTGGTGCGTTCTTGGACAAAGTTGTTGATTTCTGATGTTAGTAATTTCATTGTGCAGGAAGCGTTTCTTGTCGTTTTAAAAAAATTTTTCATTTCCGTGAAGAAGTTTTCCTAGGATTGATTTTTGAATTTATTCTTTCAAAACTCTTTGAACCTGTACTCGCTGCATTCGTAACCACTCTTCGAGTATTCGAATCAAGTTTGGTGCTTTTTCAAAGCCTTTTGAAAAAATATTCGATTACCTTGGGTCGCTTTCTCTTTCTTGTGGAATAATTGTTTGATTTGCGGCCATTTTTGCTTAGCAGCTTCCCTGTCCCCATACAAAGCGCTTTGAGAATGCCCCACCCCAGTTTTTTGTATTGCTTAACTGAGTAATATGAACATATTCTCAAGTATAGAGTCACATGTGACTCATGAACTTACTTCAATACGCTGTCGTGAGTCACATTTGACTCATTGGACCGGGAAGTTGTTAAGCTGTTTTTGATTCCTTCCACCGAGTTTCTGTAACCAAGTGAAACTATTTTTTAGTTCTCTTAAACAAGGGGTTCTCAAAGCTCTTGAAACCGGAATTGGTGCTTCCGAAATACTTTTCGAGTCTTCGAATTAAATTTCGAGAAGATTTTTGAAAACATTTTGTGACCAGTTTCAATTAACCTGGGCCTGTCGGGTCTTCAAAGCATTCGAAGTCGAATCTCCAGACCCTGTTCTTTGTTTCTCTGCAGCACGAACCAAAGGAACATGCGATACGTATATTTTCATAGAAATTGTTGCGATGACGTGCGAAAAAAACCGAAAAAAAAAATTTGAACACGCAAACAACAATTCGCAATTTTCAATTGAATGAAATTTTATGTGTATAATTTAGAATGTAAAATAGTTTGATTGCAGCATTGCTTTGGCAATTTAACAACAACAAACGCGACGACTCGCACAAAGACCACAATTGAGCGAACGGCCCGCTTTCTGACAAAGAGCTGTGAGAGGCAGCAGGAACATTGTGAATATGTATATAAAATTCGAAGCGCTGCATTGAAATTGAAAAATTGCAAATATAAACAGAAAAAAAAAAATTCGAAAGAAAAAAAATGTTTATATAAAATGCTAACAAAAATAAAGCACGCAAATAAAAGTGAATTGCTACAATTGAGAATAAAATAATAATAACATTAAATAAAAGTGAATTACAAATACGATATATGTATACATATGTATGTATTTAGCAATAGCAAATTAGCATATGTAACTGTCGTGCAAAATTGCTGACAATTGCAAACAAAAAATCTTGAAAAAACCCCATTCAATTCTGATGCAATTTTTCGCTATTTACACTTTGTGTGGCGCTGGTGGGTAGACTTGGGTAGTTTATGAACTAATTAGTTCATTGAACGAGATCATGAAAGTGATCGCGGGAACTAGTTCCAAATTTCAAATGAACTACTTGAACTATGTAAATTTTTTTGTAAAATTTGTAGAATTTATTGAGAACGAGAAAATGCCGAGAACCAAAATTGCCCACTTTTAATCCCGGTAAGGGCGACCCAGTAAAGAAAGAAATAAAAATAACTGAACTAAATAAACTAAAACGAACTAAATGAACTAGTTCATTTTGGTGAGCTAGTTCGAAATCTTCCAACTCTAACAAATAAAAATACCTGAACTAAATAAACTAAAACGAACTAAATGAACTAGTTCATTTTGTTGATCTAGTTCGAAATCTTCCAACTCTACTGGTGGGCCACATAAAACAGAGACTTGGCAACAAAGTCGCCCCCATAACAACAACTACATACATACATTTTTGCAACAAAATATGATGACAATAAATTGGTATTTTGCTTGTTTTGCTTTCACGATCTTATTTATAATTTATTGTAGTCTATTGTTGTAAAATTTTTGTATTGCATAATTTAATACATTTACAATTGGTGTATTAAAATTTAAACGACAAGCGATAAATGTTTGATAGCTATGCAATAGCTTAAGTAGGTACATTGTTATGCCAAATACCGTTGACAGATGAAAATTCGAAACAAGAACTATTTTCTCAGATTGTTAGAAGTCAATCCACGTTTTCGATCTCTTATATTAGTATTTTTTTTTTGTGTAGGAAGCTTTTCTTGTCGTATTTAATACAGTACCTGTGTGACCAAGCTTGCTCGGTGATATCAATTAAGCGTTAACTTTACTTAAATGCCCCTAAAATAATCCCAAAATATTCCTAAATGATCCCAAAACGACCCCAAAACCACCATTAAATGTTTCCAAAATGATTCCAAAGTTACCCTAAAGTGATCCGAAAATTATCCCAGAATGACTAAAATCTATATGCCGAATTTCATCAAAATCGGTCGAGCGGTTCCCGAGATAGTACCGGATATACAAAAATACTGTTGTAAGGTGGCAACCCTAGCTCCCAACCCTACTTGCATGTCGCCGAAAATACCTTTCATTTGATACTCATATTCGCATATCTTGCTGCATAATAAAAAAAATTTCGATAGGTGGGAACCCTGTAAATCGCCGAAAGTGGCAACCTCGAAGTGGATAGTCTTAGAATCAATCATACTATCTATATATATGCCGAATTTCATCCAAATGGGTCAAGCGGTTCCCGAGATAGTACACGATTTTTTTAGTTCCTGTTTGCACTTGCTTAAAGTCTTTTGGAACAGCTCCCGCATTATTCTGGGTCTCGTTCCATTTCCTTTGAAATAAATTTTGCATTTTCTCCATATTCTTAGAAATGTCTTTGTGAGACCTTTTTTAATTATCGTAAGCAGTATCTCTTTAACCAAATGTCGATTTTTAAGTCTTCGATCACCTCAATTATGTCGCTTCTTTGTGTTGGAAGCGTTTTTTGTTCCCTTAAACTATTTTTTTCACTCCTTGAAGATATTTTTTTGGGTTTCTTGAAACTAAGAATTTTTATTTCGCTTAAGCTGATTTTCAAAGCTCTACGCACCGGAACACGGTTCTCCCGGAACTTCCAATCTTCGCATGTTGTTGTTGTTGTTAACAGCAAAACACTCCCCGAAGGTTTTGGGGAGTGATGCCGAAATTGACAGTCCTTGGCCGGATATGACCCCGGTACGCTGCGGTACTCCCTTGCGGTACAGCCCGACTGTCGTGGTTCCGATTAGGTATGACCAGTGAAACCTTCTAGGTCATGTCATCCCTCCATCCGTGAGGAAGGACAAGATGGGTGAGGTGAGAGGCATCATATCCGTATATCAACCATCGAGTAGCACGTCATTACCTATGTGCATATTAGTCGCCTCTTACGACCGGTATGCCTACCTCGGGCATATTGTGAACCCCTAACCCGCAGGGGCTACCAATCCAATCTTCGCATCAAAGACAATAGCAACCTAACTTCATATTGATGAGAAAAGCAACTAAAAAAGTTTGCTACTACCGCGGTCTCAATATGTATGTATGTATGATTTCGTGGCGACTTTCTAAAATAGTTTACAAAAATTCTCACCTGAAAAGTTGCTATAGAAAAGTTCAGATTAAAGATTTAGTTCACTAGTTAAGATAAAAAAATACCTAATACTAACATATTTATTTGTACTTTATCTTTTCAGGTAAATATCCATTACAATATTTCTGCAAACTTTGATTCAACTAAACGTAAGTATAATTTATGATAAAGACTTTAGAACTAGTCCCCGCAGTTAGTGGGACATTTGTCCGTAAATCTGAGAACCAAATTCATACAGATTATTACGCTCTTTGCTTTGCTGCCTCTCGAACAATATTATTGTTGTTGCGCTTGTGAGAGCGCTATGATCGCAGTGACCAATCAAAGGATGTCGTTGGTTATGCTCAGTTGCTTCGGTGTTTGCTAGTGAGCTACGGCGCAAACACAGATAACTTCAATTTCATTGGAGCGATGGTCGCTCTTTCACTAATATACCCTAGCTCTCTTTGATACCGGGCATTCATTGAAAATTCTTGGTTATAAATATTTTTCTTAGTCTCCAGCATCTCTTTTGCAAAATGCGCCATGTTCATTATTTTTTATGGGCGACCGATTTCACTCTCAATCACGTCCATTCCAACTGTCAATTAAGTACAATAAAGTCGATCTCTTTGCTATTTTTTTTTTTTTTTTTTACTTTTTTGCAACTATAAAAAAAATGTTGCATAATTTAGCTGCAGAAAACGTGCAGTGATTATTACGATTGCACGTGATTTTTATTTCATGCTTTGAGCGGAGTGTGAAGTGTGCGAAATTAGGTGGTGTTGACTTACAGCTTTCTAAGAATGAGTTTGAATTCCATGTACATATATTTTTTTGCTTAGAAAATTGTGATCGCTATGTAGCTTTGAATTGGCAGTCATTGATTTTGCTCTCTAGCACTCTTTTGCGTTAGCACACTCTTCCACCGCACTTACACTTCAACCAACATTTTTTGTGTGCCATGTCAGTTGCACAGCAATTCAACTTATGTATTGATGTCAAGTTTTTTTCTTGGTTTTTTTTTTTTTTTTTAAATCGGAAATGGATATCGCAAGTGCCACTCGCAGTTTTACAAATCGAAAAATTGTGCAGCATATAGCAAGTATGTATTACAAAAGCTTGAGCCATTGTTGTTGCGGTTTAGGATTTTTTCCATTTTTTCTTTCGCTTTTTTTCTCTCAAGCAGTGGTGCACAACGGTTGTATAGTTAGCACGTTACTGCGTGCTTACTGCTTGCGGTGCACCTCACTTGTGCACCACTGCACTTGACTTATCACAGCCTTTTTTTCAATCTTTATTGCTTTCAATAAGAAGGGCATAAATATGCACTTTTCTTTCAATTTCTTCGCATTGCTGCAATTTCACTGCTGTGTCATTAGTTTTGTGTGCAAAGTTTGAAAAAAAAAAAAAAAGTGAGTGAACTCACGCCAGAGACACACTCTCATGCAATGTGACCTGTCAGTTTATACACTCACAGCTGATGTTAAGAAAAATGTGTTTGCGCCAGTACGACAAGCAAATACTGCACATGGCAGAAAAAATACTGCACATCAGCAGCAACAATAAAAAAATTTTACAAAAATATATGAAAAATGAAACTACGCTTTCCAGTATTTGGTTATCAAATGCTCGTGCTGAAATGCGCAATTTTTCAAACTGCTCAACATACATACGAACTAAATACCTACTTATATACTTTAATAAATGTGGTCTATATAGGAGCTCAGCATACCCTTTCCTTTCTCATTTTGCACGTAGCCTGCTTTCGTATCAACATTCTCCATGACTGCAGCAAGTTTTAAATAATGACACTGCACTGCATTGCCAGCAGTCATTCTCTCAGCATACAATTTACATTTTTACTATAAATCTACATACATATTTACTTAACAAAATGCATTATCCGTTAATCTGGTATTATGCGCCAAAATTGCATTTAGCTCAGTCATGTTGAATTTATCTGCTGCGTATCATACAGGCCTAGGCATTTAGTGGGACAATTGTCCGAAAATCTGAGAACCCTATTCACACGGATTATTACGCTCTTTGGTTGGCCTCTCGAACAATGAAATTATTGCTGCGCTTGTGAGATCGATATGGACGCACTGACAAATCAATGGATGTTGTTGGTTATGCTCAGTCGCTCACTTGCAAGCAACGACTCAACAACATAGCTGCTGCAGTGAGTTAACATAATTTGATGACGGCTCTTTCACTACACCCTCACTTCTAAATCTGACGGGCCCTGGAATCATACCGCACGGTAGAAGGCAGACAGATAAATGAAGGAGGCTGCATAAGGTGCGAGAGTGAAAAACGAACATTCGTGAGTGTAGTTTTGTTCATTTTACTCGCCTTTCCTTTCACTTTGTATCACTCCCACGTCGTTATCCGTTACTATATATCACCTCCACTCCCTCTGTTCCATCCCCTCTCTCTTATTCTGCATCTCTCCTATCTCACTCCCTTGCTTCCATATCTTTATCTTAATTTCCTCTCCTTCTCACACTCTCTTTGTAGCTCTGTCCCTCTTTCCCACATTCCCTCTCAGTTTGTATCTCACCCTATCTCACTCCCTTGTTCTTAAATTCTTTATCGCATACTAGATACATATCTTCGTCCTTCTCTTGATCTGCCTACATCTCGACTCCTCGCTCCAATCCCCCTCTCGCTCCTAACCCCCGTCTCTTGAATTACAAAATTGATTCCTTTAAGGTTCCGGTTCTACCTGAATATTTTTGTGACCAACACTGTGCGTCACATAAACTTATCATTGTTCCCCTTATCTCTCCATACTCTCCCTCTCTTCCTTCATGTCTCCATATTTGCGTGACCCAATAAAATACTCGCAGCCTATTACAATTTTCAATTAATTTTTAGATATGGTTTTGTTGGTTTGTCGTAAAACAATATTATTTTATACAAAAAAAAAAAAAAATCACTTAAAAATAAAAAAAGGGCGGAAGATATTTGCTTTCGAAAAATCAACAGTGAAACAAATTTAGTGCAAAAAACTTCCACTGGCCTCACAATAACACAACAACAACAACGAGTGACGATAACAGCAGTGCAAATAAAAACAACAACATAGCAGTAACACAGCGTTGTATTTTTAGCGCATGACTGTACAATTGTGGGTGTCATTTTTTTTTATCTATGAGTAAATAATTTAAAAACAAATGTTCGTATGTAGATGTATGTAGTAGTGTGAGTGTGATGATAAATGTGTGTTTTTATAATTTATGACTGCTGTTGATAAGAAAAATGGGTGATTCCATGTCGAATTGAGATTGAGAGCGACAATTCTTCACTTCAATAAAATTAAATCTAATCCTTTTTTTGGTTATTTATTCTTTTTTTAGTTCGGAAATCGATATTTTGAGATGTGTTCTTTTTTAAGTAATTTTTTAAAATTTTTTTTTTTTTTTTCATTTTAATTACTTAAAAAGGTTTTTTACGCTAATTTTTATTTTTCAAAAAATATAATATAATATATAAGATATTGAAGAATCTTTTTTTTTATTTTCGTAAACATAAATTTTTAAAATTTAAAATTTTTTCAAAATTTGTATTTTTAAAATTTTTTTTTCAATAATTTTTTAAATCTTTTTTTTTTCTTTTCTTAAAAATTGCATTTTTTCCTTTAAATTTTTTGTTATAAATTTAGTTTTCTCAAATTTTTTTCTAGTTCACTTTATTTTTCCAAAATGTATACTTTTTTAATTCTGTTTTTTATATTGGTAAAGCTTCAAAATTATTTTTTTAAATCTTAAATAAGGTAACAAATATTTTCGTTTTCCAAAATCATTTTTGAATTGTGCTATTTTTTTTAAATTCGGAAAGTGATTTTACATTTTCCAATCAAATATTTTCCAAATAAATGAAATAAAATGGATTATAATATTTTTTTTTTTTTTTTTAATTTTAAGTTACTTTTTTCAATCTCTAATTTTTTTTAGTTTTTATTCTTTAAAAAATCATATTTCAAAAAAATTTGATCTATACTTTTTATTCTTTAAAAAAATATATTTAAAAATAGCTGGGTAGTGGCCTAAGGTGCTAGACCTTCTAGCATACAAGTCACTACAGTGTTGTGAGTTCGACTCTCACAATGCCGGGAAGAAAAGTCCTTGAAGAGATGTAACTCCAGTATCATCGAAACATATGTCGGCTTGTCTGGTTCCTGCAGCGCGTGGGTAAATTTTTCTCAAAAAACACATTTTCATAAAAAAAAAAAATATTTCAAACATTTTTTTTTAATTTCAAATTATTTTTTAAGTTTCTTTATTAGAAAAAATTTCGCGTTTTTTTTTAATTTGTATTCGTTACGCCTTTTTCTAAAATATATTTTTTCTCAAAAATTTAATTTGTTTTACATAAAACTTTATTTAAAAAAAAAAAAATGTTTATTAAAATTATATTTTTTATTTCAGTTTCGTTTGTTTTTAAATTTTTTTTTTTCAAATTCTGAAAACAAAATTTCGATTTAGATGACTTCAGTTAAAACGAATGATAAATTTCGATGATATATTTTTGAAATAAAATTATTTTACTAATTTTTCTTTTTCAAAATTAGTAATTTTTCAATTATTTGATTTTTTTTTTCAAAGTTTGTGTATTTTCAAAATTATAAAAAAAAAACTTTTTTTGAACATTTTTTTAAAAAGGTTTTATGTTCAAACTTTTTATTAAATATTTTTTTTTTATTTTTATAATTTTATAAAATAATTTAAAAAAGTTTTTTTTTTCAATTTTTTTTTTAATTTTTTTTTATTCAAATTTTTTTCAATTATTAAAATTGGTAATTTTTCAATTATTCGTTTGTTTTAAAGATTTGGTATTTCCAATTTTTTTTTTAATATTTTTATTTTGTTAAATTATATTTTTATTTTTTTTTTTTTTTGTTAAATTATATTTTTTTTATTTTGTTAAGTTATATTTTTTTTTATTTTGTTAAATTATATTTATTTTTTTATTTTTAAAAAGGTTTTATGTTCAAAGTTTTTATATTTTTTTTTATTTTTATAATTTTCAAAAATTATTTTTTCAAATTTTTTGGAATTTTTTTAGTTAAAATTTTTTTAATCTGATTTTATAAAATAAAATTGCTTTTAATTTAATTTTTTTTAACTCAAAATTTAAATACTACACCCTCCCAAAATACCAGAATTTTTTTGCAAAATTTTCAATTTTAATATTTGTCCAAGCGCTTAGTCGATTTATTTTGGAAACACTCATGTATGCAAAATTAAAATTATAAAAAAATGTAAGATAAATAAAAAGAAAACGAAATGCAATAAAAGTATATATGTACATATATAAATCATAAAATTAATTTTTGACAGAATGAAAGCACAAACAAATTATAAAAACAGCTGTTGAGCTGATTAAAATATACCCAGTTGCAAGGGCAAAAACTTGGCTATACAAAAAAATTGACCAACATTCATAAGTACATTTGTATACACCCACCCATCTATCATGACAAAAATTAAAATAGCGCGCTGAAAATGTAACAACAAAAAAAAAAAAAATTAAGAAAATTATTTATTTATAAAAAAAAACTATACACTTATATCAATACATATGTACCTATTAGAACAAATCAAAACAAATGCGACAAAATAAACACTTGCATGCATAATTAAACGTTGAAAGAACGACAATAATAATAATAAAAAAATTTACTAAAAAAAACTACACAAAAGTACAACGCCGGGACAATAGAACAATGCAAATAAATTAAAATAAAATCAACAACTATGTACTACAACAACAAAAAAAAATGTGCGAAGCAATTAAATACATCAACAGCAGCAACACAAGTCGTGGCAGCCGAGCAATAAACTTAAGTAGAAAAAAATTAAAATACAAAAAAAAAAAAAAAAAAAATTGAAAAACCGTAATAATAAATACAAATGCTGAAAAACAGCAGACGCGAACCATAAACGTCAATGGGTGACCTTGTCGCCAACAACAAAAAAAAAAACTCAACACTTGTATAGATGTCTACATAGCAGTACATACAGCTGTGGTCAAAATGTTAGTAGTGCCCATAGAAGCAATGATCAAAGCAAAATTCAAAAAGCTATATACTTCCCTGAAGCGTTAAGATGTCCTCTTTTAAATGACAACAAATCTTTTTTATGCAATAAACAGAAAAAAATTTATGGGCCAATATATGCCTTCAGCTATGAAAAAGGGGATTTTGGCCCCCTAACTTCATGTTTAGAAGTTGTGTTGGAAATTTTGAGTAGGCAGTTTTTCTATGCTTGATTTATACTTATAGATTAAAGTAAATATATCTATGAAACAGAATTTTTCCCTGTCAAAGCGCTAAATTAACGCACTACTAACATTTTGTACACAACTGTACATGAGAAAATAGCAAATATGCCAAAAACAGCATCCAAAATTAATTTAAACAAAATATAAATAATACAGTTATATCTACATACATACAAACACACATTAATATTTATAAAACGATCTCAAAATTAGCGCTAGAATAAGAAAAGGCAATTTAGGTAATTTACTTTCGATTTTTGTTTCTTGATAATTTTTTTGTTTTTTTCGTTGCTTTAATTGAAATCTTAATTATTTCTGTCAATTTACACAAGATGAAATGTTGCTTTTGTGCTATATTTAGTGGCCTTCTTGTTTTCGTTTCCAAAAATGTGCCGTTACAAAATATTTGATGCTGGGTAACACTGTTTTGCGTTGCGTTGATGCGCTGTTATTGCGCTGGATTTTTTCTTTCCCATACGATACTGTGCCGTTAGGTGTCTGACTGAAGTTTTTGTCAGGGGACGAAATCTAAAAATGCCCGATGCTACTTTAGGGTAGTGTTCTACGAAGATGTGTAAATATCCGCCATTTAATAACAGCCAAAGTTGCGCAGTCTCGCTTAAACAAGTGAAAGCCAAGTAAGTAAGGACAAATCGGATCCCAAAATCCTGGACCCGGCACTGGGACGAAGTGTAAAAATGGCGTAGTATCTGCCAGGGTAAGGATAGTATTCTACAAAAACAAAAAAGGAAAAATCGGATTTTTAAAAACAGGAACTAGAACTTTACTAGCAACTACATAGTATCTCACAGGATTAATTTTAATTTAAGTTGCCAATCGTACGGCACTATCAACTTTAAAGTTAGCTCAAGCTATCACTTAGATGCTAAACGGGTGGAGACGTCAGCAACGAACAAACTAAGCAAAATTGTTTGAAAACTAAAAAATCGCAACCACGAAATCGACCAAAATACCACAAAACTTTAATGGAAGCTGAGCTAAAATGTTGAGAAAACTAAAAAGTAGAACAACTTTTAGGAACAACGGGATAAAACAGATGAAACGACAGCAAACAAAGCCAAGGAGAATGTGCTGCCAGCTATGAGTACAAAAACACCACACGTACAGGACGGAAGAGATGATGATAAAGCTAAAATACTTTTAAAACAGTTAAAACGCCGTTAGCAACATACTTACTCTAGGCATGCCAATGTAGGCTCTCGGCAACGCCTCAAAAATGTACACCACAAAAGCAGTGGGAGCAGGAGAGCGGGCGCGTAGTGCTAGCGGAACGTACACAAAAGCCATTCATGTTGTAATGCTGCGGCTGCTGCGGCTGCTGTCGTCAATGCTGTTTTTGACATGCTGCACACTACATGCACTCACTCAACTAAGTACAAAACACATATTCCACATGCATGTATGACATGTGCAGTGGGCGGACGGGCGGGCGGCACAGGCGCTTGCGATGCGTGTGGGGCGAACGTGTGCATTTCAATGTACATATGTACCTAAAAAGTCAAAACCAACCACAGCGCCCACTCACAACTGTTCCAGTTTCGAGGCATTCACCAGATTTTGAACTCAAGAGGCAAAATGCTGACAGCGACGACTGCTGGTGCTGTTTGTTGGTTGCGGCTGCAACAGCGGTTGCCTTGCGGTCTCGAAACCTAAAGCCGCCCGTGTCAGCCGAGATAAGTCAAACCAGTGAGTGCAGTAGAAGCGCCAGGTGTGGGGTGGTGCGGTAGGGTGTCGTGTGCGCATGTAAATGTGCATGAGTTTGAATGAGTTTGCGTTTTTTAATTAAAAATAAATAAAAACTTGAAAGGCTTACATTTGTGTGGTGGTGGTGATGGTACGTGGTGTGTGGGTAAACCAAATAAAAAAAAATTAAAAAAAATGCGTTGTCAATAGTTGTTGAATTTACGAGCGTTTCTAATTAAAAGTGGAACAAAGTTGAAAGAATTTATAGCAAAAACGCACAAAAAAACCAAGTTTCTAAGTGGGTTAATGGAAATCATAAAATTGAAATTTATGAATTGTTTGAAAATAGATTCGGGGACTAGGTATTGGGGGTGTATGATTAAAGTTAGTCGCGCTTGCGGATACAAAATAAAAACATTTGTTTACTTTTTAATTAAGAAAATGAAAATGCAATTCGATATTTAGTTTAAAGCACAGTTTTTGCTGATGTGTTTATGAAGTTGAAACTTTTTTTAAACTGTACAGAGCTAAAGTTTCTCTCCATTTCCTCTTTTTTTAGCTCTCCTACTCAGTTATTCTCTTTCTACCAGCCTACTTCCATTATGCCTCTTCCTCGGTTTCCTCCTTTCTGCTTTCATATTCCCTTTTCCTCCAGGTCTACCTCTTAACTAACCTCCTACATCGATCTCTACCGCCACCTCTACAACCGCCACTTTGGCTCTCTGCCTTTAGCTCAATTTTTAACATAACCGCTAATCGCTTCTCGTGTTTGACATGGTTTTTAAAGCGCTGCCACCTGTTTCAAAAATGAGTTTATCGATAAAATTTATTTTAATTTTTAAGTTGAGTGTAATGTGAAAATGCTGAGCCCAAAGAATTGCCAGTTTGTTTGACTTTTAACGTTGAGATGTCAAATTAAAGGTCTCAGCTAAAGCCCTGCATAGTGTTATCCGTTCGGCGTAGCAAGACATTCGCAAAAATCTTAGCTAATGCACGACACGAGCAACTTTTGAGCCGAACAGTTTCCGAGCGAATGCTTTACACCTACCTCGAACACTTTCGGACCACTTTGTGTCACCTTTGGACCACATATCGACCAGTTGCGAACCACTTTGTGTCACTTTCGGACCACTTGGGGAGCACTTATGGACCACTTGAGGAACACTTTGGGGTCACTTTGAGATCAATACGCAAGATTTTGTACAATGACCGCTTTGTGTCACTTTCGGAATACTTTGTGTCAACTTTGGACCACATATCGACCAATTGCGAACCACTTTGTGTCACTTTCGGACCACTTTGGGAGCACTTATGGAGCACTTATGGACCACTTTGGGGTCATTTTGAGATCAATACGCAAGATTTTGTACAATGACACTTTTGCAACGAATCAAAAGTGTTGTTTGGATTGCTCGACGCTCAACTTAAAATTTAAGATATTACTTTTTTCGATATCTCAACCGGTTTTGGAGTTATCGCCCAATATGTGGACCATGTCTTTCTGTATGTTTGTGGTCGTAACACTCTAAAACTACTGAATGGAATTGAATCGTTGGATTGCTAGACGCTCAACTTAAAATTTAAGATATTATTTTTGGCGATATCTCTACGGGTTTTGGGGTTATCGCCCAATATATGGACCAGCGGTGACCAAAAATTTCTTAGTATAATATGGGTGTCAAACGAAAGGTGTCGAAAGAGTGCTATAATATGCGATGTGATTCATTGAAACATCTGAAATGATTTGGGAGATATCTTGAAATTTCGATAGCTCGACCGGTTTCGGAGGTGTCGACGAATATTTCCACAAAAATGTGTTAATACGCATACGAAGTAGAAGAATAATAATCTAATTAGGAACTGCTACCTGTTTAAAAATAATTTTGACGGTATAGTTTGACTTTTAATGGTGAGATGAGATTTCAAATCAAGGTTATGAAATGTGAAATTTAATATTTAACGTTTATGTCTTTGTTGTGCTAGAAAATATTTCAAAGAGAACTTTTTTCTGCTCCTTTTTATTTTTTTTCTTCATTTTGTTTGCTCTACAAAAATTTTGGTTCATTTGCTACATTAGCTAATTGCTTCGTAAAAAATCCATTAGCAAGACAACGAACCAAATTGAATGACAGGTTTACTGACATATGCCAATTCTAACGTAAAGTACGTTTAACATATTTGGGTATCCTTATTTTTTGTTATAAGCTGGGAGTAAAAAAGGAAACGTATGAATGCAAAAAAAGTGGGAAAAAATTGTTTTCGGTAAAAGGTAGACAAATCGCTTTTTTTTGTGAAATTCTTTTGAAAAAAAAAATAAAAACAAAATCAATTTTTTTTATTAAGTTTACACAGACTGAAGAAAAAATTAATTTACGAAAAAAATGTAAAAAAATATTTTACAAATTAAAAACAAAAAATTAAAAAAAAGTAAAACTTATTAAAACAACCAAAGCCATTTTATTTAAAAAAAAAATTTAATTCCAAAGTCATTTTCAGAAAACGAAGCAATTTTGAGAAAAAAATTTAAATAAAAAAAAAAAAAATATTAATTTAAAAAAGAATTCAAGAACCAAATAAATATTTTTTCAGAAATAAATACAGAATTAAGGACAAAACAATTTATGAAAAATATATAAAAAAAAATATTTAGTACAAAATAAAAAAAAATTTAAATAAAAAATAAAAAAATTAAATAAAACAAAAAAATTTTAATTAAAAAAGAACTAAAAATTTTTAACAAAACTGAAGCCATTTTATAATCTAAAGAAGCCATTTTCAAATTGACAAATACGTTGACAAAAAAATACATTTTTTCGGAATTAAATAAAAATTAAAATTGAAACAATTTTGAAAATCGAAAAAAAAAAATTATTCAGTTGAACTAAAAACAAAGAAGAAGAAAAATTTAAACTATTTAAAACACTGAATTAAGAACAAAAAAATTTATGAAAAAACTTTAAAAAAAATATTTAATAAAAAATAAAAAAAAAAGTTTTAATACAATAAATACAAAAAAAAAATGTAGTGAAAAATGAAAATAAAAATTTTAATTAAAAAAAATTTAATTAAAAAAAAAAACAATTTTTTGCGAATTAAATAAAAATTAAAATTGAAACAATTTTGAAAATCGAAAAAAAAATTATTTAATTGATCTAAAAAAAAGAAGAAACATTTAACGTATGTATTAAAAACATTGAGTTCATTTTTTATTGAATACAGTTAAGCTTGAGAAATAATCGATATTACTTTCTTTTATCTGAAAAATCGATTTGTCTGGCAAAATAACCGCTATTTCACCCTTTTAATTGAAAAAAAAAAAAAAAAAACAAGATCCCTTTTACTGAAAAATTTTTCCAACCCTTTTTATTCGACTTTTTTACTTACACTGAGGAAAAACTGCTGCAAATTCAACAGAAACGAAGTCAAATCGACAAAAAACGGTAATGATAGCCTACCTTAAAAATTGTTGCATCGAGTATAAATATGTTACTTTAAAATTGAACACATTCCATTTCCACAAATAATTGTTAAGTTGCTAATCAAATTGCAACGCAACCCTGTAAGCAAAAGAACTGGTACGTGACATATCACATACCGGTCACAAACACAATTGCCCTGTCACAGTTAAGGTTCATTAGTATAAAAAAATGACCCAGAACTTTAACATGGGATTGCCATTGGAGGGGACGAATTGCCACCATGTAGACTTTTGGGGTGAATTTGTGATGGGTTGAAAGGAAGACTTCTGATTGGTTGAAGGAAGGGAGTTAGTTTTACAACGCTGTTTTTCCCTCAGTGTACAAAACATGTTTCCTCTTTTCGGCCAGCTTTTCATATAAACTTTCTTACCTACATACTAATGAAGGTATAAGGCCCCAAAGACAGCTTTCCCTTATTGATTTTGGAAAAAAAAAATATATATAACTCAGACATGTTTTTTATACAAATACAAATACATTTATACAAATATTTACTTTTCTTTTTAATATTTTTTTTGCCTAAATTTTTTTTATTTACTTTTCTTTCTTTGTTTTTTTTCTATATTTGTTCTTGCCTGTATTTTTTTTTTTTTTAATTTTTATCACACCAAAGTGTGAACATGCTAGCGTTATTTAGTGAAATTTGGCAACGTCGCATTTCATACCGCAGCGCTAACTGAAGTCTGGCGTGCATGTCGTAATTTGGCACTACTGCCATGCCAGCGTTTTCTTCACGCTTTTCCACGATACAAAAAAAAAAACTTGTTACCAATTTTTTGCAAAAAAATATACATATATAAAAAATTAAACAAGTCAATGACTGACTGACTGTAGGCAGACCTATTTACATACATATGCAATCACTTTGACATACAGCAGCTGTCAATTTGCGCATTCATCCATCTATCCGGCTAGACAAGTTGTGCATTTAATTGAAAAGCACTAACAAACAAATTTTGTGCCTAGCAAATAGTAGCAGTAGAATTGGTAATGAGAAAGCAAAAGCGCCGAAAAAAGTTACTGCATTGCGACAAATTCCGCTTAACTCAGTTATTGAGGTACCAACCGTGTTAGTTAGTCTTTTCTTGATTAATTCTCAATGTAAAGTAATAGGGAAATTTATAAAATTTTGTATGAAAAGGGGCAAAAAAAAATCAGTCAAGGGTAGACATCGTTCCTTTTGAGTAAAATGGAGAAATATCTTTTATTTTAGCAAATGAAAAGGAAACTCATAAAATAATAAAAAAGTGGGACAAAATTGTTAAGTAAAAGGTAGACACGGTTCTTACAATTAAAAAGGAGAAATCTCTTTTTTTACTCAAAAAAAGGGAAATTCATAAAATGTTTAATAAAAAGGGATTTTTTTACCCAGTAAAAGGGGAACTCGTAAAAGGGGTAAAAAACTCCAGTCAAAGGTAGACTTTGTTTTTTTTTTTTATTTTAAGGGAAAATTTTCTATAATTTTAGCAACAATCTTTATCCCCTTAAATTGAAAAAGTATTTGTCTTGCTTTAACTGAACATTTTATGATTTTTCCTTTTATTTGCTAAAATAAATTTCTATCTTTATTTTTATTTTATTTTTTCCAATTCTATTTTATCTTTATTTTATCTTTTTCAATTTTTATTTATTTTTTATTTTTTTTTCTTTTTTTTTTTCTTTTTTTTCTATTTTTATTTTTTTAACTGAACATTTTTTGATTTTTCCTTTTGCTTGTTAAAATAAGTTTTACTCTTATTTTTTATTTTTATTTATTTTTTTATTTTATTTTTTTTTTCTATTTTTATTTTTTTTTTTTCTGATGTATCATATACCTCGCAACTGTTACGTTGCCAAAAAAAATTGGCGTATAGAATTGTTGAAATAAAAGCACTTTAGTAAATAAGCAAAAAAACTCTAAAGAAAAAAGCAGAAAATATGCGAAATTAAATTACGATGACGCAGTGATTGGTTGGCATGAAATCGGCAAACGAAAGCAATTTTTCCTTTTTTCTTCCTTTTTAACTTGGCTATAACTATATAGGGTTTAATACATTTTATTGCAAATGACAGCGGATTTCGGATTTAGATGTGGATGTGAACAAAAAAAATTTAAAGAAAAAACCATTTCATTAAAAAAATATTTCCTTATTGAAAAAAAACAATAAAATAATAATTAAAAAAAAAATTGTAGCTTAAAAAATAAAAAAAAAATTTAATTTAAAATAAAAACTAATATATTTAATAGAAAAACAAAACTAAAAAAATTTTAATTTTGGAAATATTTTGTAAAAATTTAATATAAATAATTTTTTGAAAATGAATAAAAGAATTTATTAAAAAAATAAAATTATTTTCCAAAGCGATTTATTTTTATTAAATAAATAAATACTTTTTTTCGAAAATTAAAAAAAAAAAAAAAAAATTATGAATAAGAAATAAAGTTACTTGAAAAAGAAAAAAATGGTTTAAATAAAAAAATAATTGAAATATTTAATTGAAGAAGAACAAAAATTAAATTTAAAAATATTTTGAAATTTATTAAAAAACTGTAAATGAGAGACATGAAAAAATGATGTAATTTAATAAAAGATGTGATATTTTTTTTGTTAATTAAATGCAGAATAAAGAAGAATTAAATATTTCGAAAATCAAAAAAAAAAAAAATTATAAAAAAACTAACTGACCCAGCACACTTTCTCGTGCCACTTTTGAAAAAACTTTGAAATTAAAAAAAAAAATTAATTGAAAGGATCAAATTATTTAATATATTCTAAAAAAACTGCAATTGAAAAAAAATGGATTGAATTAAAAAAATAAAAATAAAAAATTTAATTACAGCAATAAAAATAAAAATAAATAAAAGGAATTAAAAAAAAAAAACAATTAATAAAAAAATTTAATTGAAGATTAAAAATTTTAATCGAAACAAAAAGAAAAAAAATTACATATACATACATACATACAAAGATATTTCAATGTGTATTTATTTATAAACCAAAGACCTTTTTTAATACGTAGAAAGAAAAATAAATTTTTGAAATAAAAAAATTTGGACAACTACAAAAAATAATTGAATTGAGAAAAGCTATAAAATAATTTCTTTGAAAACCGGAAGCTATTTTTTTTTATTTAACAAATGCAAAGAATTGCATTTTGTTACACCCTAATAGCTGTCTACTTTTTGCTCTATACATATGTTTTTTTTTTTTTTTTTTTTTGTGTAAGTCTCCAACTGTGTCAGCAGCAGACATGCCAAAAGTGCAGTTAAATGTGTTTACTCTGCACAAAAATTGCAATTTACTGAGCTTCGCGTTCCAAAGCATTCTTTTTGTTATTTTTATAGTTTTGACTTCTTTTTGTATAATTCGCCTTAAGCTTATGGCGTTTTCTTTTCTAGAAAAAGTGTTGCCCTGTAGATTTTTCTCAGCTCTCTCTAAGACTTATAGGTTCATTTCACAAAATAATACCTCATAAGTAGGCAGAAGGACACTACTATCTACAAATTAAGCCATTTTGATAGGCTCTAAATTGCCGAGGACAAAAGTTACAGTTTAAGAGGGCAACATTAGGGCAACATTTTGTCGAGAAAAGAAAACGCCATTAGTATTCTTTGCGCTGTAAATTCGTGTCCACCTATACTCTTTTTTCCTTGCTTCATTGTTGTCAATAATGTTGCTTTTTTATTGCTACTCTTGAATTTTTTTTTTTTTTCTTTCGCTGTAATGCCAATTGCTTTGATTATCACCACGCGGGCGGTTTTGAAAAGTTGAGTTCATGGCTAAAAGCGAACAACTGCTGCCGTTGCCGTCTGCTTGTCGTCAAGCTAAGCTGAAATGTTTTTAAATTTGTTGTTGGCCAGTAGAGGGTGTTTTTTTTATATATTTTTTTTTTTTTTTAGTTTTTTTCTTGACTAATTCTTTACAATGTGCACAACCTTTTCAGAAATATGGGTTACTTCACTTTACTACCCAAATTTGTTTTTCTTTTCAATCCTCTGCTTGTTTGCCCTTGTATTTTCCGCGCTCTTAAAATAAGTGGTCTGATCACGCCTGTTCTTTTGTTTGGCAAATTGCGTTGGTTGGAGCTTGCCATAAGCTTTTAAGTGTTTTTTGAGTGTTTCCATGTGCTTGTTGAATTTTTTTAGTTTGGGAAAAGAGTAAATAGTTTTTAAGTGTCAGAGAATAAACAAATATTCAGATCCTTTTACGAATAAGCTTTAAAATAAAAAAATATTGAACACAAAAAAAATTAAAACCACCAAAAAATTTGTTCACTCAAACTAGAAGAAATTAATATAAATTATCAAAACTTTACCAGAAATAAAACAAAAAGGGTTACATTTTAATTAAATTTTTTTACATAAACTGAAAACATTGAATATTGAAAACACAAACAAAATTCTATTCAAATAGTTTTGAAAAAAAAAAAAAAAATTATAATAATAATAATAAAAAAACCAAAAAAAAATTAAAAAAAAAAAACAAAAAAAACTTACAAAAAAAAAATTTAAAACAAACAAAAAAAATTAAAAAAAAACATACCTAAATGCATTTTAAAACAAGCAAAAATGTTGTGAACATAAAAAAAAAAAAAAAGAAAAAAATCTTGAAAATTTTAATTCAAATAAAATTAATACTACAGCTCCGAAAAGACTTAATTAAACAGAAGTATCAAAAAAAAGTTATAAAAATTGTAGTAAAAAAAAAAACAAAAACAAATATATTAAAATAATTTTAAATAAAAAAAATTTATTAATTAAGAAAAAAAA
Organism: Campiglossa producta; assembly: GCA_964058755.1. Classification (NCBI taxonomy): domain Eukaryota; kingdom Metazoa; phylum Arthropoda; class Insecta; order Diptera; family Tephritidae; genus Campiglossa; species Campiglossa producta. Next base: position 14,091,873 of record CAXKVI010000005.1, on the reverse strand, counting down.
TTATACCAAATTTGGGAAAACAATTGTTTAGCTAAGAAAAAAAACCAAAAATAATTGGTTAATTTAACAAATACAAAATGAAAATAAGTATTTCCAAAATTTATGACAAAAAGGTAATAAAAAAAATTTTAAAAATTATAATTCAAACAAAATAAATACTAGAGCACCGAAAAGAAGGAAACAGAAAAGAAATATCTCGAAAAAAAATTAAAAAAAAAAAAACAAATATGTATATTAAAATAATTTTAAATAAAAAAAATAATGTATTAATTGAGAAAAAAAAATTAAACCAAAATTGGAAAGCAAATTGTTAAGTTAAGAAAAAAATAAAAGTTGTTTAAACCAAATTCGAAAAATTTTAAATTTGAAAAAAAAAAAAACTATTTAACCCCGAAAAAACAAAAAAAATTGATTACAAAAACAAATACAAAATGAAGAAGAAGTATATATATACAAAATTTATAAAAAAAAATGAAAAAATCTTAACAATTTCAATTCAAACAAAATTAATACTGCCGCTTCGAAAAGAATCAATTATCACAAAAAGAATGTAAAAAAAATTGTAATAAAGAAAAACAAAACCAAAATATTAAAATAATTTTAGTTAAAAAAAAATATATATATAAACCAAAATTGGGGAAAAAATTGTTTAGTTAAGAAAAAAAAAATAAAGGTGCTTAAAACAAAATTCGAAAAAATATATTAAAACAGGGGCCTTATCATGTAATTCAATTCTATAGTAAATGCTATTCGAAAGCTGTCAAATCACATACAATTTTTTTCAAATTCGAACGAAATTTCTTTCGTATCGAATTACATGATAAGGCCCCAGCATTAAAATTTAAAAAAAAAAAACAACTAAGAAATTTTTTTTTATTAAATTGATTTAGACAAAATAATATTTTTTTATTGAATTTTTTTTAGCAAAATCATTGAAATGAAAAAAGTTTAAAATTATAGTCAGCCTACATAAATTATTTTTTTTTTTATTGAACAAATACAAAATGAAGAAGTAATTATGTTCAAAATTTATAAAAAAAAATTATAAAAACTAAAAAAATTGATTTAAACAAAATAATATTTTTTTAATGAAATTTTTTTTTGGCAAAATCATTAAAATTAAAAAAGTTTAAAATTATAGTCAACCTACATTAATTAAAAAAAAATTAGTTAAAAGATAAAATTCTCGAAATTAAACAGAAAGTTCTATAAATAAAAAAAGGACGTGTGACACTCGGGGACTGCCGCGGTAAAGCTATTGCATATCACTTTTTATCAACTTATGCAATTATAATATTTATGAAAACTCAATGAGCATATTTATGACTTTAGAGCAGTACAGCCTTAACCTGTTAACAGTATAGCCTATACAGCTCCAATTTTATGTAATCGGCCTGCTGCTAACATCAGTACAACGTCATACGCCTAAATGTAGGCAACGCTTATATTTATTTCTGTCAAGTTATGTTGCTAACGCCGAACCTTTTAACATTGAAAAAAGTCCGTTACGAACTTTTTTAACATTAACATTTTTTTTTTTTTTTCATTTCACTCCCACTGCCAAAGCCTGCGATAAAATCTATGCAATAGCTTAAAAACGTGAAAAAAATATAAAAATATCAGAAAAAAGAGTCAACAATGTTGAAATTTACCAAAAATGTAAGAAAAAAATGTATTCGCCATCATTATGTCATCTCCCTGCTTTCCTCACCGAGCATTTCAATTAAGAAACTCACACAAAGTCTCCGGTAACACATTTTGCTTCAACGAAACATTCTGAAATCGCAAAGAATGTTTTGCAAGAAGGAACAAGCCATAACACGAAGCGTTCCCAACCGATAGACTTCATCAACAAAAAGTTTAACATTTCACAAAACTCTTCAACTTGTTAAGGCATAACATTTTCCAGAAGCAATGAAAGTTTAATAGCGTTAACGAAGCTGAGCGAACCGGTGAAAAATGCTTTAAATTATGTGTGTTGTTTTTTTTTTTTTGTTTTTTTTTTTCTTTTACAAAATATGCTCTTGCTTTATGTGCAATTAATTATTAATTCCAAGTACTCGCTTCGCTCACTCGTTTTATTTAATAGTTATGATGCCAGCAGCTGCATTACATCATGAAATATTTATGATGAATTTCAGAGTAAAATTGGGGACTAGCAGCTGGACTCAACTTGGGAGTCCACTGGCCTCATTTTTTTACGCGATCTAAAAATTTTTGAAATTGTTTAATGGAAAGAGTAAACCTATATTATTTCTTATAGTCGTCGTTGGTTGAGCACTGTGGGAGATTCAGGAAATTTTTCTGGTTTCCGCAAGTACTGGAATATTTACATTATGAAAAATTTTCATGTAAATTCAACACTTTTTCAGGTTATTATTTTTCAACACTATCGATCCTGTTATTTTAAAATGAAGCTCATGTTGAATAACTTCACTTCGTGTTAAATTAACACGACTTTCTGTTAAATTAATACGAATTCTTGTTAAATTAACACGAATTCTTGTTAAATCAACACGAATTCTTGTTAAATTAACACGAATTCTTGTTAGATTAACACGAATCTCCTGTTAAATTAACATGCATTCCTGTTTAAACAACACAATCTGCCTCATTATCTCATGCAAATTTAACAGGAACTTCCTTGTTAGTTTAACATGGTTCATGTTGACAAAAATTATTCTCTGTGAGTGCCCTAAAAATCTTAAAACCTTTCTTCTTTTGAGGACCTGTTTAATTTTGCTGCTATTGAAAAATTATCTTAGCGAGATTTCTTATCTTAATTGAAATTCCCCAGCTTTGAATAAAAGAAAAGTAACTTTGTGTAGAGCTAAGTAACTTAGTGCAATAGGAAAATTAGCTGGAAGTCTGTAAATATTATCTCATTTTAATAAGCAAAAAGGCTGCTTTTTGGAAGGAAATATTTAAATTTTCATAATTGTTAATGAATTTGATATGAGGTGCTAATTAATTAATTTGATTACCAAATATTTTTTAAATTGGTTTATTTGAATAAAACTTGAGCTGTGGAAAATTAAAAAAAAAAAAAAAAATTAAGTTGCAAAAAAAATTTAATTCTTAAAACTTTTTTAAACCACAAAATTTTTGTTTATAATACTTTGAAAATTTATTAAAAAAAAATCACCCTATTTTTATAGATATCGGATATCGTTTTAAAATTTTTTTTTTTTTCAAATATCAATTTAAAATTAAAAAAAAAAATAAAAGAATTTCGTTTTTGGAAATTTTTTGAAGGCAAATTTTTTGCAAATTAAAAAAAAATTGTGTTCTTATTATTTGGAAGATTTACGAAATAAAGTTCTGCTGTATAAAAAATATTTTTATAAATACTTTGAAAATTTATAAAAAAAATCACCCTATTTTTATAGATATCGGATATCGTTTAAAAATTTTTTTTTTCAAATATCAATTTAAAATTAAAAAAAAAAAAAAATTTCGTTTTTGAAAACTTTTTGAAGGCAAATTTTTTGCAAATTAAAAAAAAATTGTGTTCTTATTATTTGGAAGATTTACGAAATAAAGTTCTGCTGTATAAAAAAATATTTTTATAGGTATCAGTTTAAAATTATTAAGTATCAATTTAAATTAAAAAATTGAAATCATTTGATTTCGTTTTAAAAAAGTTTGTTCTTAATATCAGGAAGATCTAAAAAAAAATCGCTTCTGCTTAAAAGAAATATTTTTATACGATATCGTATTTCAATTTTTTTTTTCAAATACCAATTTTGTAAAGAGGAAAGTTTTTTTTAAGAAAAAAACATGGGATTTGCTCTCAAACATTTGTTAGAAAGTGCAACTTTTTTACTTAAAATTTTTTTTTTTTTTTTATAAATAGGGTATACTTTCTAAATTTTTTTCATAAAAACACCAGAAAATAACACACTATTGTCGAAATTGTTTTCCAAGCAACATCAACAAGAATAAAAAACACACATATTTTGTTGTTACATGAAAAAATTTTTGACAATAGTGTGTTATTTTTTGTGTGTTATGGGAAAAATTTAGAGGATATTGCGTTTAAAAAAGTTAACAAGGAATTTCCTTTTAATTTTTTTTTCAAATTTTTTTGACATTAAAGAACTTTTTAGAATTTCGAGATTTATTATAAAGTTTTTTATAATTTAACAAAAAAATTTAAATTTATGAAATATAGGAAAAAAATATTTACTCAGTTTAATGAAAAAAAAAAAAAAAAAAAAAAAAAAAATTTTGTTGAAATGCTAAAAAGAGCCTTGATAGAAAACATTTTCAAAAATATTTGGAGTATTTTTTCTGTTGTTAGTTGTTTTTTATTTAGTCCATAAGAAAAAAAGTACTATTTGTTTTTGTGGAATATATTTTCTTTATAAAAAAATTAATTGTTTTCCTTTTGTATCTGAAATTTTTACCACTTTTGCTCCACATTGCACATTTATGACATTGTTTTGCGCCTTCTTTATGAATATTATTAGTAGACACAGACGCAAACCGGTTCTTAAGCTATACACTTTTTTTTATAACATTTTTCTTTTATTATACTTCATATATTTTATTTAATTGCACAGTTGTTCGACGTTCCAGTTTAATGACGTTGAGTCACCTCAAAGTTTGCATTTATACTTGTTAGTGCTTATTTATTTATTTTTTTTTTTTTTCTTCTTTTAAATAGCTGTCAAACAAAAATGACATGCACGTTTTGTATTTGTATAAATGAGTTTGCAACAATTTAGTTTTGTTGCTGGGCGCTGAGTGACAAGAACTAAATTGCTGAAAGGTATTAAAAATAATGATTTGTACTGGTTCTTGATTTTTTTTTTTTTTTTTTTTTTTTTTTTTTTTTTTTTTTTTTTGTTGCAAGAAAGGTAAAGAAATTTGATTAATGTATTGCAAAACAAGTTGTAAGTAATAATAATAATAAAAAAAAAAATTTTTGAATAAATGCGCGTAACTCGTTTGATTTGATTATGATATTTAAAATTTTTTTTTTTTTTTTTGTTTTTCGACTGGTTTTTGTATAAACTCTTGCCTTTACAACTTAAACATTTTCAATGTGTATGAAAAAACGCATTAATTAAAAAAACGAGTTCTCAAAGTACATATTTTTTTTGTTAACCCAGCTCAGCAACAATGACAGATAACTAAGCTGTCAATAAAAAAATCAAATATGCTAAACAATACATTGAACGCTGAAACGACAGCTTCAAGAACAAATTACAATCAATCAGCTATCAAGCCAAATAATGGCCACAATAAAGCCAAGAACTTGGCAGCCAAAGTATTTTGTTGGTTGGAGTAAAGTCAAAAGCCAGTCAGAAACACGACGCCACACCTTATTTGGGCATGAGCAAGAACTTTGATTCGAAGCGCTGATAAACCAAGTAACGTTAACTGAATACCATGAATAATTAAAGCGACATAGCAAACTTCTAATAAATAATTTAAGTGCGGCATGTGCTTGAATAAATTAAGAAATAATGATTTATTATTTCTTCGAAGAAAGTTATTTACATATCGGCGCTTGCTTGCCAGAAGCATAAATGTGCCAAAATTAAAATATTACGGAATTGTATTGCCCTCGCAAAATTCCACTGATGTAGGTTTTAGGTTAATATTCCTTCAATTTCTCTTTTGAAATTTTCAAAGTAAATTTTTAAAAATTTTCGTTGCGCCAGAAACATGAATCTGTAGCACATTCATGTTTTTGGCGCAACGAAAATGTTTAAAATTTGAATTTCCAAATTTTTTAGAAATTTCGTTAAGCCAGAAACACGAATTTGTAGCACAATTGTTACGTATACGCCATGGTGTCTGTTGTTGAGTGCAGCATATTCATGCTTCTGGTATAACGAAAATTTTAAAAAATTTGGAAATTCAATTTTTAGACATTTTTCTTGCGCTAGAAACATGAATGTGTAGCACATTCGTTTTTCTGGCACAATTTTCAGAGATTGAACGACACATTCATGAAAATGGCATTGCAAATTTCTGGGGGGTTTCTTGTACTTTGGAAAACCGAGGATTTTCGTGAATCGTAAAGAAACTAAAGACTGTGACTAGAGCCTATTAACTCAAATCTGGAAAATTGCCACCTTCATGTCTCTGGCAAGCGAGCGACGATATAGAAACATACAAGAGCGCTCCCAGCTCTTCATAAAAGTTCCCAAAGGGGGAGGGAGTGGGGACATTTATATATTTGCTAAGTAACTATAATTTTTCTTGGGGTTTTTCAATGAGTTTAATTCGGTCAGGTTAGTTAACAAAATTCCGTATTCCTACAAGTTCCGTATTCCAACTGCGACATTTTCAGGCAGTGTTGCCACCTAACCTCATTTTATTTATTCCTTCGTATATCGACCAATATCTCGGGAGACGCTGAAGCGATTGCGATAAAATTTGTCTTATAGATGGTATGCTTCTTTCTAAGACTTTCTACTTGGGTATTGCCACTTCGGCGGCTTACAGTGTTGCCATCTATCTAAAAATTTTTTTTAACTTTGAGCAAGTTATGCCAATATGGGTATCAAATTAAAGGTATTTTCGGTCGTATTCCAAAAAAGATATTTCCCGACAGGGTTGCCACCTAGTATTGCACCTACCCCCATTTTACTTATTCCTTCGTATATTGAGCAATATCTCCGAAACGGCCGAATGGATTTGGGTCAAATTTGGCATGTAGATATTATGCTTCATTGTAATATTTTCTACTTGGGTATTTCCGTATCGGGTTGTTTACAGGGTTGCCACCTATCACAGTTTTTTAAATATTAAGAAAGATATACCAATATGGGTATCAAATGAAAGGTATTTACTGCCGCATTCCAACACGGGTATTTTCAGACAGGGTTGCCACCTAGGATTGCACCTACCCCCATTTTACTTATTCCTTCGTATATTGAGCAATATCTCCGGAACGGCCGAATGGATTTGGGTAAAATTTGACATGTAGATAGTATGCTTTCATCTAATATTTTCTACTTGGGTATTTCCACATCCGGCTGTTTACAGGGTTGCCACCTATCACAATTTTTTTTAAATATTAACGAAGATATACCAATATGGGTATCAAATGAAAGGTATTTTCTGCCGTATTCCAACACGGGTATTTTCAGACAGGGTTGCCACCTAACGCCAATTTTTTTTTCATAACCTTTGGTAAGTATATGGTTCGTAACAACTGCATGTAAGCAGTACGCTAAAGGCAAGCATAGTAAATATTAGTCAAATGGGTGAAAATATGAAATATTAAAAAATTAAACCTAAATAAATATTTAATATGCGTGACTGTGTTGGTGTAGAAAAAAAATAATAAATTCGCGCCAATGCGCCAAAATGACATGCGAAATTGGCAGCACTGTTTGTACGGTGGTTTTTCACTTGGCACATGAATGGGAGTGTGCAAAATAAATGCAGTTCACATACAAAATGTATACATAGGAGATATTATGAATTCACTATGTAAATAATGAAGTGAATGAGTTGCTGACTGACGTTTGGGTACAATGACTCATTCATGGATGTTTTGTAATAGCTGCGCCAACAACAACAACACCAACACCAAGCAAAACTAGCAATTTTTTAGAGCATTTAACGGCATGCAATTGCAAATTTATGAATGTATGTGGTGTATCTTTAACTATATATGTAGGTAAAGCGGTAGAAAACGCCACTTTCCGTGTCTCTAATTACACTACCATTGCATACATTACATTAGATAATTAATGCAAACTAATTACTATCGTCTAAACCAGGGGTGACCAAGCTTGTCAACCTACTGGGCCATACAACGATTCCAACGGTATTCCATTATAATTCTATTGCAATGATGGATTTTTCGGGGTTTTCTTGCGTATTTAGTTTGTTGTTGGAGGCCACATCGGGTCAAAAGAGCCACTAGGTGGACATGCCTGGTCTAAACAGAAAACCACAACACCAAAAAAAGCAACAGAGTTAAAGTTGCTGATAGCTATATCATATTCGCCATAAACCGAGCTCCCAAAGAGCCGAAAGAATGTTGAGGAGCTTTTAAGTAACTTTTTTAAAAGCTTTCACACCAAAATTTGAAAGCTTTTTTAAAAGTAAAATTTCTAAGGTGAAGCATCATTAAAGTCCCCTTAACGAAATTTGTTCATAGCTTTTACCAGCTTTTAAAACTTACAACAACGAACTTTTCAAGCTCTCACATGAAAAGCTTGCTCAAGTGTTACAAAGACTTGATAAGAATAGCTTTTGAAGGCTTTTTCGTCATAAAATGAGCTTTCAGGAGCTTTGAAAATATTTGCTCGGAGTCTTTAGAAAGATGTTTTAATTGCATCTTTTAAGAGCTTTCGCATTAAAAATTAAAAAGTCTTCAAAAAGTTTTTTTTTATGAAAAAAATGTCATCTGTGGCTGAAGCTTTTTTTTTGGCAAATATTTCCAAGTTGAAGCGTACGTAAAGTTTAGAGCTTTTAGCGGAAAAGCTTCTGCAAACTATCACAACAACGAACTCTTTAAGCTCTCACATAAAAAGCTTGCTAAAGAGTTGCAAGGACTTGACGAAAATAGCTTTTGAAAGGCTTTCTCGGCCTAAAACGAGCCTTTAAAAGCTTTTTAAGTTTTTTACTATTATTTTTAAGCTGTTACTTGAAAACTAGCCAAAGAGCTACAGAGACTCGGCGCGAATAGATTTTGAAGGATATCCCATCATAAGCTTTTAAGAGCTTTTTCGCTTTTTAAGCTAAATTTTAAATATTTATTTCTAGACTTTAGAAGCGATTTTTAAGTTAATTTTTTAAGAGCTTTCGCATCAAAATTATACATCTTTTTCAAATAAAGTGTTTTGAGCTTTCGATGGAAAATTTTTGTTTTTGTTTTATCATGAACACTAAAGTTTCAGTCAACCCCATTCTTGTATTAAATATTTTTTTAACTCGCTAAATACTTGTCAAGCTAATCATTTTGCTTCCAATAGGCAATTTTCTTAAATAATTTATCTTTTTTTTCTATTTTTGACTTACGTTGCTATAATATCGATTATTTTGTAATGGCGCACCGCTTTCGCGTATAAATAATTTTCAGTTGAGTTCTGTCATATACTCATTTCAATAGCTTGTCAAATATAATATGATTAGATTGAAATCTATTTAGTACTTTAATAAAATATGGAAAATGTTTAATACTAGCAATTACCGACTAAGCTGTTAAGTTTCCCAAGCAAATTGTCGGTGACTGTGTGCATGGCCAGTTAAGTTATATGTCCATAAAAATCTGGATGTTTACTGCCGGAAAAAAATGTTACTCAACAAAATCTCTAACTTGAAATATATGTATGTATATAACGAAAAAGGTTTATCTAGCAATTAAGAACACCTTATCGGAAATCTGTTTTCAGCCTTTCTTAAGCAGTTTCAAAAGCTCTTAAAAGCTTTGCGCAAGTGCCATTTTAATTCGTATAAGCTTTTAGTTAAAGCTGTTCCACCAGAAAATTTAAAACTTATTTTAACGCTCTTATTCATAGAAAATATAAAAGGTTTAATAAGCTCTTATTAATCAAATTTTGTATGTAATTTTAAAAAGCTTTATAAACCAATTTTATTTTTTATGAATATTGGGTTAAATGTTTGTCTTAAGCTTTTTAAAGCTTTAGAGAATTCAAAGTAAAATATTCTTTTCGAGTTTTCTTAACAAAAGTTTATTAAAGCTTTCAAGTCGAAAGTTTTTTTTAAGCTTTTTAGTAATTGAACAAATTTTTTTCATCAAAACTGTAGTCCTACAAAAATTTATATTACAAGTATAGAAAACCATTATTACTATGTCATTAGTGGTCATACAAATCACTTAGTAATTACATTTTCTTCTTCTTCTCATTGCAGGTAAGCACACAAACAAACCACAACATTCTCTTGGTTTATCAAATACAAAAAAATGCTTATTTGGTTACCTACTAAGCTAATAGACAGGTGATAGATCAGTGAGTAGTAATTGCAGGAAGTGAGTAAAACCAATTTATAAAACTAAGTTCATAGTTCCTAAGTTTTTGCTAGAGATGTCCCACAAAAAAAACTTTTGAGTGTTCTTAACAAATTTTTTTCAAAGTCGAAACACTTTTTCAAGCTTTTCAGCCGGAAGCTTTCTAAAACGCTTCAAAATCAAATCGTCTGAGCTATCGTTCGCAAAACATAATGAGACCATAATACTTATCAGTTTCTAGTTAGAACCCCTGAAGAGGTTTTATATATTCAATTATTTTAGCTTTTTAACTAAATTGTTTAAGCTTTCATGTCAAAGTTGCTAAGCGAGCGTATTGAAGCTGCCAAGTCTACAGCTTTTAAATTTTTTTTTTAACAAATATTTCTACGGCTGAAGCATCACTAAAGTTCTCTTAACAAAATTTTTTTAAAACAGAAAAGCTTTTTGAAACTAAAACAACCACGAATTTTGTAAGCTCTTATATACTTACTTAAATTTACAAACAATTAGCAAGAATAGCTTTTGATGGCTTTCCCCGTCACAAAACGAGCTTTTAAGAGCTTTACGGGTTTTAAGCTCTTACCCCGAAAGAGTATGGAAGTTTTTAAAAATATTTATTTGCTGAATCATCACTAAACACCTCTTGACAAAATTTGTTTAGAGCTTTTTTAAACTAAAGAGTTTTTGAGAGCTTTTCCCGATTTTTCACGTTCTTATAACGAACGAATATTAACTTTTTTTTTTTAATATTTATTTTGTGAAGCATAATTCAAGTTCTCTTGGTCTAAAGTGTTAGCTTTTGAGAGCTGTCACGTTTTTTAAGTCTAATGCCAAAGAATATTGAACAGTTTTTTAAAAATATTTATTTGGTGCAACATCATTTAAGCCCTCTTAAAAAAATTTGATTAGTGCTTAACTAGAACACATTTTTTTAACTTTTAAAACAAGGAGAGTTTTAGGCTTTGCATGAAAAGCTTGCTAAAGAGCTTAAAAGCTTTGACGTGTATAGCTTTGCAGGCTTCGCCGTCATAAAACGAGCTTTTAAGAGCTTTTTCGTTTTTAAACTATTACAACAACGAAGTTTTTGAGTTCTCACATGAAAAGCTTGCTTAAGTATTACAACGACTTAAGCGAATAGCTCTCGTGGCTTTCCCGTCAGAAAGCGAGATCTTTAGAACAGAATTATATCGTAACTTGTATAACTCTTTTTGGAAAAGCTTTGTAAGTTTTTCATGAAATCTTTAAAGACTCCAATTAAATATTTTAAAAAACTCCTCCATCTTCTTTAGGTTCAGCGCTTTAAAGCTCGTTTAATAACGGTAAAGCTATAAAAGCTTTTAGTTTTCGTTTCTTTTTTACTACCTTTTTATTTTCTTGATAAAATCTACTTTTATTATTTTTCCATAAATCAAAAACACAAAAATATCAGTAATGGTTTCTTACAAACAAAAATCGACTAAACCGATTATTCTACGTCATAATACAATCTTGATTTTTATATACTTTTCGAAGCATACATACAAGCACAATTTATTACAGATCTAATGACCCGTGTGACCATGGCTGCTACCCACTTTGGGGCATTACCCGTTAGCCAGTCGGTCGGTTAGTAGCTTGCACTATCCCCCGCTGCGCCAAGTTACCAGCAAATCACCCTAATGAAAAAAAAAAATCTTCATATAATGTAAATGGGTTCAAAATCCATTTTCAAGGCATTTCTCATAATGCTCTTAATGCTTTGAGCTGAGCTTTTTTGTTGTACTCGTCGTTAATTTTTTTTTTTATTACATAGTTACTTACAATAATGGAAAAGCTGTTATTTTTTTCTTGTCCGCTATTTTTTTGTTTTTGTTGTACTAAGTACAATAGTACGAAGAGCATAAATGATTAAATAGCTTTTGTTATTATAGTTTTTTTTTAACTGCTTGCCTTGTTTTTGTGTTATTATTAATGATTTGTTGTACAGTCATCTGTATGTATATAGCTAGCTGTGCACTAATCGTCTGCAGCAATTACTCAGTTCTTTGTTTTTTTTTCTAGCTTTTTTTGCCTTTGAACCGGTTTGTTGTATATTTTTTGAGCTGGAGTCAATGTGTTGCTTTTTTGCTATTGTTGTTGCCTTGTTAGCGTTGGTGGTGGCGTATTTTAACCTTGAAATTTAAATAACATACTTTTCAAAATTAAATTATATAGGGACTTGACTCATTTGTAATTTAACAACTAACTAGTTTTTGTTGTTGTTTTGATGTTATTTTTAAACACTTCTTGATCGTTCGCTTTTTTGTAAATTTTTTTTTTTAATTGTTTTGTGTGTTGCTAGTTGAACGGCTCCACTACCGCATACTGTGAAAAAATGAGGAAGAGTCGAGCAGCTATTTCGAATTAATAATTTCACGTGTCAAATTTATGTTAATTTTTTGTTGTTGTATGCTAATTTTTTTTTCAGTGTGTTTAGTTTTTTGCTAACAATTTTGCTGGTATTATAGGGAACACTCCGAAAATAGAATTACTTAAATCGGTTAAGCCATTCTCGAGTTTTGAAGCCTACTAATTTTTTCTAAAATTGTTTTTGTTATTATTGGAAACAATTTTTGAAATCTGTTTTTTTTTTAAATGTGAAAAAATTAGTAGTGCTTAAATTTTCTTGATATTTTAGGCAATGATCGTAGTATTTAAGAAAAAAAAAACGGAAAAGCATCGTTGAAATGGTTTAAGACGTTCTCTAGTTTTAAAACTTGTTTTTTTTTCAAAGTGGCCACCCTAATATTTTTTTTGCTAAAAATGGCTCTGGGGTTATAGGAAACAAACCGAAGAAAAAAGAATCATTGAAATCGGTTAGGTCTTAAAGCATATTTTTAGAAAAAGGTGGCAACCCTATTTTTTTTTTTTTTTTTGCTAAGATGATCCTGTAATTATGGGAAACAATCTGAAAAAAGAATCAATAAAATTGGTTAAGCCGTTCTCGATTTTTGAAGCCTGCTTTTGTAAAATTATGTTTTTTTTGCTTAGAATGATCATGTTATTATTGGTTATTATTGGAAACAATCTGAAAAAATCATTGAGTTTTTTTAACAGGGTGGCAACCCCAAATTTCAATGAATCATTCAAATCGGTTGAGCCATTCTCGCGCACAGAATAATTTTTGCCAACATGAACGATGTTAAACTAACAAGAAAGATCCTGTTAAATTTGCATGAGACAATAAGGCAGACAGTGTTGTTTTAACAGGAATTATTGTTAATTTAACACGAAGTCATGTTAATTTAACACGAATTCATGTTAATTTAACAAGGAAGTCATGTTAATTTAACAAGAATTACTGTTAATTTAACAAGAATTCATGTTAATTTAACACAAAGTCATGTTAATTTAACACGAAGTGAAGTTATTCAACATGATCGATAGTGTTGAAAAATAATAACCTGAAAAAGTGTTGATTTTCCAAGAAAATCTTTCTGTGTGCGAGAAAAATAGAAAATGTTCACAATGGAATCATACTTTTCCCACCAAGGTGAGTCTTCAAGTGCCTGAGACTTATCTAGACACCCTTGTACCACTACTTTTCCAGTTTTAAGCTTGAAAGTGGCTTTTGTATTGATTGAGTGGCGCACAAATTATACAGACAACAATCAATTGAAGTAGTTTGTATTTTTTCTTGCCAGTCAATTTTATTTAAAGCTTATTTTTGCTTTTTGTTATTATTGCAATCATTGAAAATCTTATAATTTCCTATTTCCACTTATCTTACTCGCTACAAACCATTAAAGGCAGCTGCTTCAAACATGAGTTAGTGCTGTGGTTAGTGCTTGTGTTTAAAGTAAATTGAAAAAAAAAAAAAAAAAAGAAACTTGGCAGCACTAAAAATTACCCAATTAACAAAATGGCAACCAGTTTCCTTGTGTTCGATTTACTTTGGCTGCCTTTTTTATTTGCTTAAACGAGGAGTGGGTTTGTATGTTTTTGATTCCTTTATTTGAATACCCACAAATCACTTTGGTGTTGCCTGTCGCTTGTCACCAACGTTGCTCATCAATCAATCAACAGTGCTGCCAATAGCAATTTCCTTTAAAAAAATATAAATTGATGATTGTAAATATCTACAGTTTTTTTAACACGCTCGCTTTTGTCATTTTATTAATTATAACTGGTTTTGTTTGCTTTAAGCGCATTTTATTTCTTACTTCAAAGCAATTAACGGATGACTTTTGAGGTTATGAGCATTTAATTGTCACACCTTAATGCGTTTGTTGAAATAATTGTCTGTTAAACAAAATCAAGTAGAGGAAAACATTAAGTAAAGTTATAAATCTGGTGACTTATATGTATATCATTAGGTGAATAAGTGAGTTGTTGTTGTTGTGAGTAAATGATCTAAATTCACCAATTCACCACAAGCTTCAGACACATTTTTTCATATATTGTGTTTAATTTGAAAGTTGAGTGTTTGATTTATCAAATAAATCCTACATTTGGTGAAAAGGTGAGTAATGTAGCTAAATTCACCTCTTCACTACGAGCTTCAACAACTTTTCTAGTATTTACTATGATAAAAATTGGTAGCTTGGTTTAGCAAAAAAAAAAATGCTGGTGAATATATTCACCTATAGGTGAGTAAAATAGATAAATTCACTTATTCCCCACAAACTGCAGACACATTCTAGTACTGTGTTGAACTCGAAATTTTAGTGTCTGGTTTTCTAAAAAAATCTTTTACATTTCTTGTATAGGTGAGTAAAACCGCTAAATTCACCAACTCCCCACGAACTTCAGACACCTTTTTCTAGTACTATGATAAAAGTTCAGAGCTTGATTTAGCAAAAAAAAAAATTTGGTGAATAGGTGAGTAAAAGAGCTAAATTCACCTATTCTCAACGAACTGCAGACACATTCTAGTACTGTGTTGAACTCGAAATTTTAGTGTCTGGTTTTCTAAACAAATCTTTTATATTTCTTATATATGTGAGTAAAACCGCTAAATTCACCAACTCCCCACGAACTTCAGACACATTTTTCTAGTTAAATTCGAAATTTAATTTATTGATTTACCAAAAAATCAAAAAGTGCCTACATTTTTTTATTTAATCTAAACAACTGCATGTTTTGTCAATAAACTAGTATTTCTTATCAATAATTTTAAAAAATGTGTACACCCTTCAAATAACACTAACCATTAGAGTGTGATAATAGGGTTATCATGAGATTGTAGACGATAAGCTTATCAATATTAGCCGTTTGACTTTGAACACAAAGCAACAACTACTTATGATGTTTCAAGTCTTATCGCACATACTCGTACTTAGTGAAGCTAGTATTATGTGAAAAATTATTATTATCACGCAATAAAACAATATAAAAAGAAAAAGATTTACACTTAAAAAGTCATAAAGGAGGTCGTTTATATATCTTTTATGGGGATTTTCATGTTGATTATGGCGAACGAATGCAATATGAAAGGTTGACAGCATAAAGCAGACATATATTTTGTGACGTAAGAGGTAGACATATAAACTGATTCTTAAAAAGTTGTAAACAAATTGTGTCTGTAAAAAGTGGACAACTTACAATCCGCTCTGGAACAGCTTTGTCGAACCATTCAAAAAATGAGGCCTCCGTTCTAGAACAGCTATATCAAATCATTAAAAAAAAATTAAGATTCCTTTCTGGAACTGCTTTATCGAAACATTCTGAAAATGGAGAGTCCGTTCTGGAACAGCTTTATAGAACGATTCAAAAAAATGAAGGTTTCGTTCTAGAATAGCTTCATTCAAAAAAATCCAAAGCTTTTTTCATAAAATAAAAACTTTGTTCTGGAACAGCTTTATCGAACCATTCTTATATTTGAGAGTCCGTTCTAGAACAGCTTTATCTAAACATTCTTAAAATGGAGAGTCCGTTCTGGAATAGCTTTATCAAACCATTCAAAAAAATTCAAACCTTTATCGAACCATTCTTAAAATAAAAACTACGAACAGCTGGCGCCTTAGATAATCTTATCTATACCCACCTTAAAATTCGGGGAAAACTTCTAATTAAATTTGCAAAATCAATAAAAAAAAAAGAAAAAAAATACATTTTTTTTTTTCTGATAACCCTCCATAGTCATTTACTGATAGCTGTGACAAAAGCGCAAAAAAGTTTGAATAACTTCGTTCAGACCAGCAACTTTCAATTTCGGAGAAGCTATGTACTGAGTTTAAAGTATTAGAGAGCTAGAAACTACGAAATTATATTTCAAGTGCTTTTTCGTTTGACTCGCATGCGTCTGAAATTCTTAACCGGGTTATGAAATATTTCAAAATGTTTTGTAACCTCGAAAAAGGTGGTCAATCGCGCTTTAAAGGCTGTACCATTTAAAACGTATTTCTTTTTAGCTGACTTGAAGAAAATAATTATATTATTTCGCTAAGAAATTAACCCTTTAATGCCCGACTTTACAAACTCTCTGAGTGGACCCTGCTATTTTTTATTTTGTAATGTGTAGAGAACCAATTTATTTATAACAATATTACATTATGTAGTTGTTTGCGACACCACTCAAAATAATGATACTCCAGCTCTTCCTCTTCCTGTGCCATAAAGACAACAACCTCAAACACATACCTATTTATCACCTCATACAGACACTTATCGCACGCTGACACTTTTATTATTGACGTTCCATTTATTTTGAGACGCAGTAGAAAAAGTGAGCTGATTAAATTCCAAATCCCTCAGCGTGATTAATTTTTTCCTCTCTTTTTTTTTTGCTATTTTCCGTGCTCTGTACTGATTATCGATTAATTGTATCGAAGAGTTGATAAATTGCGACAAAAGTTAATCTCAATGAGCTATTTATTGTAGTGCAGTTACTTTTGATATGCCATGGGAACAACAAAGTGGCTCTTCACTGATTAAATACCATTAATGTTATGTACGTTTAACTATTTATTTTTTGCTGCTGAAAAATTTTTTTTTTTTGCTCATTTTTTGCAATTTGTTTTATATATTGCTCTATTAAAGTTTGTAGCACACTCATAACCCACTTTTTCATTTCCTATTATAAATAGTGCGAATACACTTTAACCCCAATGCGCCGCTCATTGCAAATACTTTATTTCAATTGCGGTTAATTGCGTGATTGGTTATCTGATCGTTTTCTACTTAACTCGTTAGTTATTTTCCAATGTAGTTATATATATAAAAATATTTGAGTAGTTGCAGTTGTAGTGATTTTGTTTTCATTAACTTTTTGATGGGCACTACTTTTTATTTTAATTAATGGGTAGCACTTTTTAACAAAATTTTGCAAATATTGAGATTTTTTAAAAGGTATTTACTTTGAAATGGCACTACTTTTATTTTATTTATGGGCACTACTTTTTATTTTAATTAATGGGTAGCACTTTTTAACAAAATTTTGCAAATATTGAGATTTTCAAAAGTATTTACTTTTAAATGGCATTACTTTTATTTTATTTAATGGGTACTACTTTTTTGTAACGCAATGTTACATGTTTACGAAAATATTAACACTCAAATAAATTAATATCACACATTTTTGACCTATGTTGTAAAAGCAATATCAGACAAATTTTTCAGAATAAGTTGTTTTTAATACTTTTTACCAATATTTGATCGATTTTTTCGGGATGATTTGAAGACATTTTTAACGATTTCATATCGGCACTTTTTTAGGTAATGTCTGGTCTTTTTCGAGATCACATCGCGTCTTACACATTTATTTTGGATCATTTTGCGTATTTTTTTTTTTTGATCATTTCGCCTTTTTTCGATCATTTCGAGTATTTTTTTGAAACCGTTTAGCAATTGTTTTAAGAACCAATTTGTGATCATTTCGGGACTATTTCTAGGTGGTCCCAAAAAGTTCCGAAGGGTACAAAATTACCCTAAAAGCCACATTTAAATTGCCCAGAGATGATCCCGAAAAACAATAAATGGTCCTGAATACAAAGATTCTTTACAAGTCTCGAAGGCGTATGTAAAGAGCCCCGGAAACAGTCATGAAATGATCCCAAGTTGCCTTAAAATTATCCCTCGAAATTATGCCAAAATCCATCCCGAAATGACCAAACGATAAATTCCGAACCCTGTTTTTGACAAATAAACAACTTACAACGTTTGTCACTATCATCCCCCTTTTTATCATATATACCAGCTCTTTCTTTAATCGACATAACAATAACTGGGATACGATTTTAGTGGGTACTACCTTTTGACAATTTGATTTGAGCACAGAACTTGACAGGTACAAGTTCCAAACATTTTTATGGGCACTACTTTTTTAACTTTATTTTGTCGGTTTAATGTTTCAAAGTTTTTATTATGACTTTGTTTTTGGCACTACTTTTTTATTTATTTATGGGCACTACTTTTCCCCATTCTAGTTCAAGATTTATAAAAACATATTCATACAGAATACAAATTTAAAGATTTTCATCATAAATCGCTTTCATGGGCAGTACTTTTCGTTATTAAAAGTAAAATAAGTATTAGAAAAAAAATTACACTCACTTTGGTCAAAATTTGCTGAAATAAAGCAGAATAGGTCTGTTTTAGTTGCCTCCCAATATTGTAAATTGTTTGTATTGGCACTACTTTTTAATTTGTGGGCAATACTTTTTTCCAACACCGTTTGAGATTCTTGCAAAGATGTTTTTACATGATAGGAATTTAAAAATTTCTGTCATGATTAGCTTCCATGGCACTACTCTTTTATTAAATTTTTTTTTTAATATTTTCCCTCATTTTTAAATTTAGCTGCAATAAGTCAATTTTATGTTTTAGTTGGAAAAAACATTTTCGTCTCACATCATTCATTATTCTCCTCAAGTTAGTTGGTTACAAGCTCCACTTTTACTTTTTTTAATATTCTTACTTCCCTTTTCGTGCGTATAATATAAAATGCAAATAAAATTTATGCAAGCGAAGAGAAACAAAAAAAAATGTGGTTGAAAAAATTAGCATTTTAGAAATGTTGTATATGAAATTTTCATGAGTTCCTTCAGTGCTGGAGGCATATTAAAATATACAGTGAACAGAAAAATTGATCGAATTTTTTTTTTTTTCCGTTTTGAATTTAGGAATTTGTATTTAAAGAAAGAAAAAAAAAACTCGTGTTCTTAGTAGCCTCCTATGAGCGAGCTAACCTCACATAAATAACACGGAAACATTTTAAAATTTTTGATTTTGCGTCGTATTCTTTTTTCCTGGATATTATTGTGAGTCACTGTATGGTATGAATGCATATTAATTTAAGAACAGAAACTATTTATTAATTCTAAACAACACTGTGTTCGCTCGTTGTAACTCTGCAATTTCTGTGGGCTACTCTGCCTCTTCTCTCACTGCTCAATCATGTATTACACGATTTTCTTGTAAATATTTTCCATATTTTTTTCTAATAAAAAATTCCTCCAGCTATTCCATCATATCCTTGGCAAACTGCTGACCGACAGTGACTTGGCAGTACTTCTTGCTTGTTGTTGTAATAGCTGCATGTACAACACGCTCATGTACTTCACGCTGACCATTGACATCTCTCATGCCAACATTTTTCGTGTTATGTCAAAATTGGCATTGCATGATATTTTTTTATTTTTAATTTTTTTTTTCTCCTTCCTTTTGCTTGTGTGGGTTTTTTTTCTTATTTGTATCTAATTTTATTTTTTGTCCCTGCACTCTCTCTCTCTCGATGTTTGTTATGCATATTTTATGAGGCCATCATCGTGAATTCTGTGCCAACTCAAGACGCCATTATCCACATTTTAATGGAGGTCGTCGTCAGTCAGTGTTGATTTTTTTTTTTTTTTTTTTTTTTTTTTTGTAATGCCGAATTTTGCCGAAATTTATCACAAAATAGAAAATATTCAAATTTTAGGCACAAAGTTGTCAAATGTTTTTGTGTTTTTAAGTGGCATATGACATATGCATGACATTTTACAACTTCAGTGTAAGCCACACTTGTTTTTGAAATCGAAAGACCTCCTCCACACACACAAGTTGGAAGCAAAAGGGCTGAGGAGATGGTAAAAAATGTTAGAAACGAAACCTGCCATCTTGAGGGATTTTCTTTCTTTCTCTCGTTTTTCATTTATTTTAAACAGGTGGAAACCCTGCAAAACTTTAAGACGAAAATCTAGCATATCAGCATACCAATCATATTCATTTCACTATTCGGGATGGGTTTTAGGATCATTTAGAGACTTTGAAATAATATCAGTACTGTTCCCGCGACCATTTCTGTTCTTTTTTCCATACGACTTCGGGCTTATTGTATTCGAGTCCATTTTTTATTTTTTTTTGGTTCTTTTACGAACGTTTTAGGGATCATCTCTGAACAATTTCACTATGATTTTTGGCATCACTTCGTCCCATTTTTTGAGGAAATTTCGAGAATGTTATGGGGATGAAATTGGAACTTTTTGGGATCACCAACGAATAGTACCGAAATGACAGTTTCGAAAAAGCCCCAAATGATTTTTAAAAATTTTCTAAATAATCCATAAAAGTACCAGAATGATTCAAAATAAACTTCCAAAATATGATTCCGAAAAAGTCCAGGAATGGTCTAATAAAGTCCCGAAATGGCGCCAAAAAGTCCCGCAAATATTACACAGAAAACCGTAATGATCCCAAAAAACGCCGAAATAAACCCGAAAAAGTCCCAAATTATCCCGAAAACAATGCCGGAATGGTCCGGAAAAAAGTACCAAAATGGTTCCAAAACCATCCCCTAATAATACAGAAAAAGTCCGGATTCCCGAAAAAGTAAAAATAAATCTCAGAAAGATTCTCAAACGATTTTAAAAATTTGTCTAAATGATGCAAAAAAGTACCAGAACTATCCAAAATTAACTTCCAAACTGTTTCCGAAGAAGTCCCGATATGATTCCGAAAAAGTCCAGGAATGATCTAATAAAGTCTGGAAATGATCACAAAAAATTCCCGAAAATATTACAGAGAAACCCGTAATGATCCCAAAAACAACGTCGAAATAAACCCGAAAAAGTCCCAAGTTATCCCGAGAACAATGTCAGAACGGCCCGTAAAAATACAAAAATTGTTTCAAAAACTATCCCCCAATAATCCTAAAAAAGTCCGGATTCCTGAAAAAGGAAAAAAAAGATCTTACATTCTGAAGTGAATCCAAAAATCCCAAGAAGGTCCTGAAACGATCTCAAAAATTAAACGGAAACAAAATAAAAAATAACAAAGGACAAGAGTGAAGATGATGGGAAAGAACAGCAGGGAAAAGAAACATTAAAATAAGGTGAAAGGGAGGAAATGGATGGAGGCACAGGGAAACAGAGGAATGGAAAGGAGAGAAAAGGAAGGATAAGGTAGGGAAACAATAGAAATAAAGATAACTTAAGGAAAGCATAAGAAAAGAAAGGAAAAGACAAGATGGAAATGGAAAGTAAAGGATGGGAAAGAAAAGGAAATTAAATAAAAGTAGGAAAGGGGAGAAAATTTAAGGGGAGGGAGGGAAAGAAAAGAAAATTAAATGTAAGGTTAGAAAACGAAAGGAAATGAGAGCAATGAAAGCAAATTAAACAAAAGGTAAGGAAATAAGAGAAAAGAAGAAAAAATTTGTGAGGGAAAAGTAGAAAGAAGAGAAAGAAATGTAAGGAAAAGGAAAGAGAATTAGATGAAAGTAAAGGGTGGGAAAGAAAAGGAAGAAAAAAAGGAAATTAAATGAAAGTAAATGATAGGAAACGGGGAAAAAATTAAGGTGGGAGGAAGGGAAAAAAATAAAATTAAATGTAAGAGGAAGCGAAAGGAAATGAGAGGAGGGGAAGCAAATTAAATAAAAGGAAATAAAATATAAGAAAACACGAAAAATTATCGAGCTAAAAGCAGAATGAAAAGAATTAAAATAAGGAAAAGAAAATGGAATTAGGGGAAAGGAAAGGAGAGGAGACTGAAGGAAATAAAAGGGAAGGAAAGGAAGTGAGAGTAGAGGAAGGAAATGAAAGGAAAGGGAATGCATGGAACGGAAAGGAAGTGAAGGCATCGAAGGGAAGTGAAAATAGAAAGCAAAAGAAGAGAATTGAATTTATGTGCAGGATACACATGTTTACACATCAAACTTCACGAGTACATGGTAGTCATGCCTTTTTCATGTCTCATATGTTCAATCGTTCGAAATGTATTACAGTGTATATCGGTTGTTTCCATGCAACTTGATTTTCTTTTATTTTACTTAAACATGGCAAACATGTTGTAACTGCCGTTGAAACTGCTGATTAACGGTACAATGACGATGTAATGCGCTGATCCAATTTCCAATTTTTTATTCCCTTTGCTCCAACTTGCTTGCTATCATTCATCGTTTTCTTGATTTTTTTTTCTTCTTGTTTGCCTCGTTAAAGTAAAGAAATGTCTATCGAAAAGATCGTCAACCGTCAACTGACAACTTGCACACAAATACCCACACTGCACTGCACATGTCATAAGCAAAAAGGAGAAGCAGAAAAAAACCGAATCTTCCACAAATAAAGAATCATGTGATTATGTTTAATTGCAAAGGGGCTTACGTGAACGACACAAAACCGACAAGATATCCAACATCAACAAAAACGACGACAACAACACAGACTAGAAAAACAACAGATACCAGATTGCTACAGAGCGCTGCAGAAGTTACACTCGTAATACCCTGATGGACATACTAGAGCTCGACGGAAAGTTTGGTTTCGAGGCGACGATTGTTTGAGATGATCAGTTAAAGGTGCGGCGTGAAAACGACTAAAGCAATTTCCAGGTTTTATTGTTCCAAACATAGAACAATACCAGCGTTCTCTTAACATTCGGCTCAAAACTCTGCCTTCGTTCAGACTCCAATAAAGATTTTCATATATACCCACTAAGTACCTACTTGTTTTTGGTTGAAATTGTTTTGCGCATAAACTCCTACTTTTATTTTACGGCTACATAACATAAGACGACAAGTACGAGTTCGAGTACGAGTTTAATGACGGACATTGTGGTTGACCCAAACTTGCTAGTCTCACATTACTTATTGGCTTTTCTCTCAGTAGTGTTGCGGCTTTCTGCTTCAATGCTTTATTTGATTTTCTTTCTACTACAACTCGTTTTTTTTTTTTTTTTTTTCTTTTTTTCTTTTCTCAATAAGGAAACCATCTCCGTTGCTCCATCTCTGTTGTATCGCGTTCCCAAGCTTTTTGTATGTTCAAGCTAAGCTGATTAAATATTAAAAGCAAAAGGAAAATAAAAAAAGTAAATATCGCTACATATATTTTGGTATATTATGTGAACAATACCAAAAATATTTGACCCATCTAAAACTTGTCACTTTTTGTCAATCATAAAAAATGTTTCTCTCTTAGGAAAGTTCAAAGTTTATCAAATACAAATAACGTTATCAGCTTGGAAACTTTAGTAGACGACTTATACTTTAGAAATCAGAATCGTAAAATGTACAGAGAAATGATATAACTATGGAATGATTATATCGTAGTACCTGGGTGGCTTGCTCGGTACTATCAATTTAGCTTACTTACCAAAAATTATCCCAAAAGGACCCTAAAGTGATCCAAAAAAGACCCTTACATGTTCCCAAAATGATCCAAAATAGAACCCAAAACGACCCAAAAATGATCCCAATATGATTTCAAAATGATCCCAAAATGATATCCAAATGACCCCAAAATTATCCAAAAATGATCCCAAAACAATCCGAAAATGACCACAAAAATGTACCAAATTAGTCCAAAATTTAGCCCAAAATGATCTCAAAATAGGCCAAAAATTATCCCCAAGTGACCCCTAAATGATCTTAACATAATCCAAATATGATCCCAAAAATATACAATACGGTAAAATGGTAACCCTGGGCGACAGCCCTACTTGAAAATATTTTAGTTGGTATGTCGGCAAAAATACCTTACATTTAATACCCATATTGGCATATCTAGCTCCATAATTTAAAAAATTAAGATAAGTGGCAACTCTGTACAATCCCCGAGTGGATAGTCTTAGAATCAATCATACTATCTATATGCCAAATTTCATCCAAATCGGTCAAGCTGTTCCCGAGATAGTCCAGATATACAAATATACTGCGGTAAGGTAGCAACCCTACTTGAAAATAATTTAGTTGGCATGTCGCCTTTCATTCGATACCCATATTGGCATATTTTGCTACAAAATTAAAAAAAAAAAAAATTGGTGGATCTTCCGACTAGGCAGGGCGAAGTACTGCTACAATAACAACAAGATGCGGTGTTCTAGTCTGCAGTCAGCACTCCGGGCTCCCATTTTCGATTGAAACTAGAACCTAAATATTGTAATTAACATTTTGACTAACTTACTCTTAACTCGTTGGCATTTTATTTTTCTATAAAAACTATCGATAAAACACGTTTAGCTTGAATCTACAAATCATAAATACGCCTTTTTATAATCAAGCAGCAGCTGAGCCGGTTTGAAATAATTTATTGTTTTTAATTTTTTTCTTTGATTTATTTTAATTACTTTAAGCTTCTGGTTATCAGTGGCATGCAATGTGGCTTTCTTAAACCACGTTGCACAACTGCTGCATACACCAGTCTACACGCTGCTCCTCAATCATTCCCCGTCGTTAGCAGCACTCAACTCCACACATCGCTCAAGTCCACACGCAGCATGATAAGAGCGTATGTGGAGCGATGAGTTGTTTGTTGTCAAATGGATTTTCGCTTGCGGTAGATGGGTGCACGTTTAAGAGGTGGTAATCTTAAATCTGTTGTTGTTATTGTTTTTGGGTTGCTGCAACTGTCGTCGTGTGATCAACAACATTTCATATTATTACCATAACTTCAGAGAGATTTGTGTATTTGTTTTTCCCTTTCTAGTTTAATATATATTGTTTACGCGGCTGCTGTTGGCGTCGTCGTCTGTAGTTGATGCGTTGTTGTCATATGGTTGAACGCCTGTTGTGCGCTTCGTGGTGCAACAAAGCGAGCTTTGCAAAACGTTGGAACTTATGTAGGTAGAACTTGACATCATATCCAATGCTCTGCCCATATCTACCGATTATAAGAGCTGCCTACATACATTTGTAATTGCTGGCTGGTCACAACACCATGAAGGCGAGAGCCATACAAACTTGTGTGATTCATGCCATCTTGCGTCTGTTTGAATTGCGTGTCTGTCTAACTGTCTGTTGTTTTGTATGTCTCATGATTTTTGCTGGCTGTCCGTCAGTGCCATTTATCTTGCAACATACCACACGTTGTTAAGACCACGCAAAATATTTTCTGTTGCTGTTTGTTTGTTTAATCGCAGTCGTCTAACTGGTTCTTGCCACCATTGCATCAAGTGCATTTAAGCTGTATATTTATTCCTTTCCATTCTCGCCGCGCTCAACGGTTTCAAATGAAATCGTGCCTTAATAAACGCATTGCTGCGTAACGCTACTTCACTTTGGTCTCTCGGTTTTTTTTTCATGTTATCATACCTTTGCAGTAGTCGTCCTCCATTTACGTTTATGTGAGACCCCTCTTAAGTGTAGTGTGCTGGCAAATTCCAAGACTGTAAGATAAAACGCTCGAGTGTCGTGCAAACATCAAGACAACTCAACCAAACATAAACTCAGCATCCAAAGATATAGGAATTCACGCATTTATTTAGTCACATTCAGCATCTTAATGTAGGTTGCGTGCCTCCCCTCGTGTTATACTCTCACCTTGCATTCGCTGCCTCGTAGCATTTACTTTTCATATGTTTGTGTGATTTTTCAAGTGGTTTCTTCTTTCAACATTTTTGTAATTCCTCTTCTGTTCTTATGCGTGACAAGTGGTCATGTCATAAGATTTTCAATTATTTTTATTTTTACTAATGTCCACACGAGTGATGTTTGCTTAAGGCTGTGTTGTTTTGTCTACTTTTCCTTATAACGTGTAGATAATTTTTGCTCATGCACCTGAGCAAGCAAAGCGGGTTAGTTTGTAGAAAAATATTACTCATTTTACGTAAGTTTTGTTAAGCTTGCAAGTGAATAAGAGTTTTGATAATTATAACCCTGCTGTGGAGTTGCGTTTTCCTTTTTAATTTTACTTAATACATACGTTTTTTTTTAATTTATTTTTTTTTGTCTCTTGTTTTTTTAAATTCATTGAATTATCTTCTATTTCTGTTTCTTGTTTCCATTTTCTTTGTTTTATTATTTATTTCTGTTTTCGTATTTTCCCGGTTCTGTTTCGTGTTCTCTTTCATTTCTGCATTGTCTCTTACTTTTTGTTTCTATACGGTGTTTCTTGTTTCTAACTTTTGGTATTTTTGTTCTCGTCTTTGTTTTTTTTTTAGACTATTTCTCTTTTTTGCACATTTTCTCTCTATCTACTGCCGTTTGTCTTCATTTCGGGCGCTGTTTATTAATTGTTTCTGTTTCGATCTAATTTCGTTTCAGTTTCGTGTTCTTATGGCGTTTTCTTTTCTCGACAAAATGTAAGCTGTAACTTTTGTCCCCGGCAATTTGGCGCCTATCAAAATGGCTTAATTTGTAGATAGTGGTGTCCCTCTGCCTACTTCTAAGGTATTATTTTGTGAATTGAACCCATAAGTCTTAGAGAGAGCTGAGAAAAATCTACAGGGCAACACTTTTTCTAGAAAAGAAAACGCCATTAGTATGTTTCTTGTTTCTCTAATTCCAATTTTTGGGTGTTCTCTTCAGTCTTGTCTTTTGCTAAGTGTATCTTTTCTTTGTTTTTATATTTTTTTTCTGTAGTGTTTCTTGTCCCTGACTTTTGGTATGTTTCCTTAAAAATGGTTTTTTGATTTTTCTTCAGTTTCTGTTTCTGGTTTTTTCATTTCTCAGTCTGCTTGTTTTAGTCTTTTCTTTATGTTTGATATCTCTCCTCCCTTCTTTTCCTTTCAACACTATTTTTATTAAACTGTTGTTGGTGTTTGTTTCTATTTATGTCTGCTTCCGGTTCTGCTTCAAGCTCTTAGCTTTGGATTGTTTCTTATTTCTTGTTTCTGTGATCTTATTTCTGCATTTTTATCTGCAGTCATGTCTCTTGCTTATTGTTTCATTTCTTTCTTTTATTCTTTCTCTATGTTGGTTTTTATGTGGTGTTTCTTGTTTCTAACTTTTGGTATTTGTGTTCTCGTGTGATGTTTTTGGTTTTTATTGTATCTGAGTTCTTGGGTGCTCTTATTTCAATATATTCTATATGTTCCAGAGTCTCTCGTATCTGAGTTTGCCTTCTTTCGTTCATATTTATCGCTGTTTTTCTGTACTGTTTTTTTTTTTGTCTTCATTTATATCACTTCTTTCTTACTGGTTTTTATATGTTTGAGGTTCTATTTTCTTGTTTCTAGATATCGCTGGTTGTAGATCCTGCGAGCTTAGTATGTTTGGTTTCTTTCCCTTGTATCTTATCACCTGTCTTTGTTTCTGATTATGTCTCTTATCTATTGTATCTTGTAACTTATTTCATGCTTCATGTGATTTTGTTCCTGTGTTTGTGTCTTGCTCTTTAGCTTTAGTTTTTTGTTGACTTTTGTTTATTTCTTGTTTCTTACTTGCTCGTCCTAGTGCTTATTCCTGTCTTTAATATCTTGTACCTTATTTATGCTTTCTTGTTTTTTCTTTTTTGTTTCTTGCATTTTATTTGCAATATCCTATAACCTGTCTACTTATTTTTGTTCCTTATTTCTCTCCTACTTGTGTTTGTCTCTTCTTCTGTTTTGCGTTCCTTGTTTCTTCCTTCCTCTTTTTGTTTATTTCTCCTTATTTCTTGTTTCTCGGAAGTAGTTTACTGCCTATCGTTTCATAGTTCGTACATCTTTTCTATTTCTTTATTTCTCTCACCTGTTTCTTTCTTCTTATCTTTTCTTTTGTCTTAGTGTTCTTTATTCTTTGTCCCCGCTTTTGTGTATTCTTGCTTCGTATTTCTTATATCTTGTGAATTGTTTTCTGATTATTGTTTCTTGTATTAGTTTCACTCTCCTACTTCTTGTCTTCGCTTCTCTTACATTTCTTCTTTCAGTTATTAAGGGCCAAGGTACAGTTTATTGTTTCAAACTTGTCAAGGTGTGTTGGAACAATATACTCAATAATAATAATATGGGGCGTGAACAAAGTCTTTTCTTATCTTCAGAACAATCTTAACGAAGAACATTAAATCGTGCTCCACTTGATATGTTTTACGGTGTGAGAGCATCCTACCTCCCCATATTTTACTGGAGAACCTTCTGAGTCGATGCATCCACATTCATTCTTGTATCTAAAGTAAGAATTTGGAAACCACTCACCGAGTATAGAAAGTGTTTAATGTTTCCTAACGATTCGTTTACGAACTTCAAAGGTGGTTTAAAAGACATTACAGTTATGTTCTCACATTTACATAGATACTTTTTAGAACCCTTCATAACAGACATGATGTCAAAAAGTTAACGATTGGAACGCCAACAAATGTCTGGCTGTAATAAAATACAACAACGCAAAAATTTTATTATCTGATTTCCTTTGAAAGCAACTTTGTGATAATTATATTACGTGCATTCATAGCTACATATACATCATGACACTCAAGGCCAGCATTTCATCTCACTAGACAAACAAAACACACACAAACAGTAAAGCAAATTTTATCACACGCAATCATAAAAGCAAAAAACTAAAAATAAATTTAAGAATTCGCGGCGAAGGGCCAGTAATAATAGATAGAGGGATGATATAATAAAACATACAAAGAATGAGCCAAAAATCCGATAAAAGCGCTATAAAATATAGAGGGCGTAAAAAAACGAACGAAAAGTGAAAACATGAGGGTATGCTGCAACGACTAGTATTGGGTAATGAAGCATAGCAAATGTCATGGTTGAGGAGAGAGTAATGGGAAATAGAACCAACGCTCGAATTTAAATTTCTCTTCCAAAACTGACTTGGGTATTCTGTTACTGGCACTGCATATATTGCAATTGGCACCAATGCAATAACGCAACGTCGCACTGAGTTACCCAGCACTAATATTCAAATATTGAAAGAAACTTGATGGTTTGACTTGGGGTAAGGGCACAACATATTTAACTATCAATAGCTGTACATATGTCATAAATAGCACCTTTTTCTAGAACGCCATTCAATTGTCTGACGTCATGCAGACAAACATTCGCCCAGTACACATTCATTCCTCAAATATGTAATCAAAAATTTTGCTGCTTTTAAATTATTATCTAAACAATCGACGATTTTTTTTTTTTAATTTTTGCCTTTGAAATTTTTTCTAAATATTTGCCTGATGATGAATGAAGGTGGCGTTTTGCGTTTAAAAAAATTATTTCCGTGCGAATCGATGGTATGCAAGTGTTTACCGATGAACGATAAATATTTAGATTAGAATGTGGGGTGCTGCTTTTCAATTTCTTTATACACATTGGTGGAACCCGCAGTTTTTTGCCGATTCCGAACGGCATATGAAAAGCAAATTAATATTTTCTGAGAAGCTTTTCATGGCAGAAATACACTCAGAGAGTTTTCCAAACCACTGCCGAGGGGCGACCCCGTTTAGGAAAGGCTTTTTCTAAATAACTTTTTGATGTTGGTTTGAACGGGAGTCGATAACAGGTGCAGTAGGCCGAGCACACGACCGCTACACCACGGCGGTCGCCATATAAAATAGAATAAACAAAAAAATTTACTTTATTAAAAAATAATCCAACCTGAGAAACTAACAAAGGGCAGGACAGGGAAGGAAAGGAAAGGGAAGGAAGGGAAAGAAAACGAGGTGAGGAAAGGGAAGGAAGGAAAAAGAAACGACAGTAAATTAAGGCGAAAGGCGCGAAAGGAAGGGGTAGGAAATGCCAGGAAAGGAAAGAAAGGGACAGGAAGGGATATTACAGGACGGAAAAGAAAAGGAAAGGAAATGTAAGAAAGGGAAAATAATGACAGGCAAGGAATGTAAAGGAAGCTAAAGGAAAGGAGAGAAAGGGAAAGAAAAGTACAGGAAACGAAAGGAAAGGAAAATAAAGGAAGCGAAAGGGAAGGCAAGGAAATAAGAGAAAATAATGGGGGGGGGGGGGCAAGGGTGAAAGGTAAGGAAATTAAAAGAAAGGTAAGGATAGGAAAAGATAGGAAAGAAAAGGAAAGGAAAGAAAGGGGAGGAAAAGAAATGTAAGGATAGGAAAAGTAATTACGAGAGAGGATAGGAAGGGGAAAAAAACGAAAGGGGAAAGTGAAGGAAGAGAAAAAGGAAAGGAAAGGAACGGAAAGAAACGGAAAGGGAAAAAACTAAAGGAAGGGAAAGGAAATGAAAGGTAAATAGAGGAAGGGAAAGGAAATAGGGGTAGATAAGGATAGGAAAAGACAGGAAGGGAAAATAAATTACGGGAGATGATAGGATAGTGAAGAAAGGGAAGGAAGGGAAAGGAAAATAAAGGAAAGGAATTACAAGAAAGGGAAGGAAAAGAAATGAAAGGAAAGAAAAAAAAAAGAAAAAAAGAAAGGTAAGGTGAAGAAAGGGAAAGGAAAAGGAAGGAAAGGATGGGAGAAGAAAAGAAATGGAATGGAAAAGAAGGAAAGGAAAGGAACGAAAGGATAGGGAAGAATCGAAAATGTAAGAAGATGAAGGAAAGCACACCTTAGAACAAAGCTAATTAAAAAATTATATGAACTAAAATAAATAAAAATAACAATTGGCACTGCGTTATTTAATGGTGTAGAGAGTAAAAGGCAGAAGGAAGAAGAATGTGAAGAAAGGGACAATATAAAGAAAACTCAAGAAAAATATATCGAAAATTAAAGGAGTCAGAGGGATTTACGACATAGCCGGCGATGGAACCATTAAGTTCTGCTACTTATGGTCCAACACGAACTTTCGCTATTTTGTTAGAAATCGTCCAATAACAAAATTCTTATGTCCTAATTATGATTGTGTACAGCCTTTCCAGTATTTTTAGAAATATTCAAGATTTATAAAGAAATATCCTTCTTCTTGAAACTAAAAAAAATTTAAATTTTCTCAACAAAATAAACTAATTTAACTTTTTTTGTGTCTTTTCAGGTAAATATTACTGATTTTGCTTCTTCTTTTTCTCTCGTCCAGCTGAGAGTAAGTATTGATAATAATAAATACATACTCAGTTACGAAAAAGTTTGTTTATAGCCTAGAAGTTCTTAAAAAATCATAAATAAAACTAGTTCTTAAGATTATAAAATAATTGTGTTTTAAAAAAATGTTCTTAATAAACTTTTCTTAAAATCATTTGTACTAAAATCTCTTCCCTTTATAGCCAGCAATCTTTAGTTATGAGAAATGAAGAATTTAATTTAATTTTGAATTTCTCTGCTGTCAACAAAAGCCTTAATAAATTTCTCAGAATTACCCCATAATAATCCTTTAAAAGCTGCTTCAGGTGTAAACGCTAGCAGCAAAAATATTTCCTATTCCACTTCATTCGCTACACATTTTCTCACATACACTTTTACTGCTGCCATCTCTCATTCAATAGTTATTATTCAAGATTTTACTATGTTCATATACACACAATTCATATTTATTGTATGAGAAATAAATTGCATTCAAAGTGATTCAACAGTATCCAATTATAATTCACTATATACATATACTAGATGCATTCAGTCGTCGATATATATATACGAGGCACAGCGCCACATAACTACATCTCTCTAATAGCTCTGTTGGTGTAGTATCGGAGCAACCCAATCTAATGTACGCTCACCTCACCGTATTGACTTTGACTTTGGTGCAGTGGTGCACTCGAGTGACACGCCACAATGAGTGTAGTCATCGTTTGCGCCGCGCGCAGTCAACAACTCATTCGTATATTCTAGCGTGTTCTTGTCTTTCACATGCAAACAAAGCCAAATTCTTTTGCTAGCACTCACCTCCACCACAGTGCACCACTGCGCTCCATAGCTGCTGTGCACTCATATATTGATATTAGTTCTTATTGTTCTGAAACTATGTATTTCATATGAAAATTTTCCACATAAATTCTTTGCAGACTTGCCATTTTTCTCTGTGCAAAATTTTCCATTGTTGTGTTTATATTTAGTTGGAAATTTCTATTGGCAACTTTTTACAAATGCATGTGGAGATATATATGTATACAGACGAGTGCTTTTAAACTAGCATTACCCATCAACGTAAATTTTTTTTGCTCTTGCAACCTCGAGCAAAGTCTAAAATTTCATTGTGCATGTTGTTGTTGTATAGTGTAATGCCACTCCCGTCTCCCCAGCTGCATCAACGATTTTGGTAGTTGTTTGCCTTTTTAACTCCCTTTCGCAGATGCATTCAATTAGAAGTGCTTTCAGGTGGTGTCTGTAAAGTACCTACAAGAACCTATTTGCCGTTTTATTCTATTTCAAAATCACGTCTTTGTCCCAACTAACCAGAGGAGTCAGTAAGGTGCTACGTTAGAACTCTGCACGGTGCGCTCACTCTCATAGTCTCTTGAAATGCACCCAAAAGAGCGTATTCGGCGGAGGAAAGTGCCCCCATTTGAACAAAGTCCGCTTGTGCTCAACTTTATCATCTTCAAATGTCAGTTTCGGTTATCCTTTTGGGCAAACATTAAAATCGCACACCAACAAGCGAATATTTATTAACGAAAATTTACTCATTTTTGTCCTGTCACTTCAGCTGATGCGGGCGCGCTTGTTCGTCAGCCGTTCAAACTGATTGATTGATTATTTCCTTACGTTTTGTTTGGGCTGATATATATAAGCCAAAATTGAGCGAGTATAAGTTGATGTCACCTACTGTGCTGTAATCTCGCTGTCTGCGCCACAGTCTCTATTCTACATTAACATTTTAATAAATTTTAATACAAAAAATTAGTCTTAAGTAATTAAATTGAGAAAAATTGCCACTGCGTTGTTGCCAATTTTCACTAGCACCCAAACAAAAGTGAGCAAAAGTTGAGATTACTTTTTATTTAACAAGCGGTAATCAATCAAACAGCTGAAACTCAGCAACAAAAACTTTATTTATATCTCTCCATCAGCTGTTCTGCGTGTGTGCTGCCTGACTGAAATGTGGCAACAGCGCATTGCTACGCGAGTTCATTGCACAACAATCTAACTTAATTACAGGTGTTGTTGTTATTGCTCTAGCTGTTATTGTTGTTGTGCTTAGTTGTCACCCCCAATTGGGCAACAAAAAGGATCCCAATTGGAGAGCACTGCAAAGCAGTCACTCAAAATGTGGCGCTAGACAGCTACAACAAATCTCAAGGCAACAACAATAACACAGCGACACCGGTGTCGTTATTCAAAGTGGATGATGGAAAATGGGAATGTAAGGAAATGCTACAAAAACAACTAACGAGACATTAACGTGTCAGCAACAGCACACTGAAGGAGCGCAACAAATATAAAGTGCTTTTTAAACTTGGGAATATACTCGCATGATAACAGTGGCAAGAAATATAATGGCTGTTACTTTAGGGATCGAAATGGCAGACAGAGTAAAACTTTTGAGCGGTCTACACCAGCGTAATGATCCTGCCCGTCATCATCTATGTCCGCTGGCGAGTGTTGATATGTGTACCTAATAGCACTTTAAGTGCACCAGCTGCTACTACTTGCATATAAGTGACAGACAAGTCTTGATCGGGATCCACTTCGTAATTCCATTGTAGTCAAGATCTCACTCTTCCTTTGTCTCCGCCGGTGGGTGCCGATAAAAATGTATTGGCCCGGAGCACTCAGTGTATCAGCTGTTACTTCTTGGATATGAGTGAGAAACGAAGTAAAACTTTCAAATCTGGATGGGTCTCACCATCTTAGTGATAATGTCCCTATTCGTTTGATTTCGCGGCTAGTTGCCGATTGGAATAAGTTCTGGTCCGGATCATCTTTGTTTATTCGGGCAACGTGGGATAGCCAGCAAGGCCACTGGAGCCTGCTCATTTGGAATTGCCTTTTTAGTTAATTCTTCACACACCACACTACAATTTTTCCATTCCCCACTGTGTGCATGCCAAAAGTGTAAGCAACAAAAACCTTTACCAGCTGTCGTTATCTATGCCGACGAGGACAACACTCGCTGTCTGCTATTAATACGCCAGCAAATTGTGTTGTACGCAAGATTTTGCATAGAATATTACTTTTGACATTTAAAGGACGTTGAGAGCTATATAATTCCCTCTCCATTAAATCCCTTTAACATTTATTTTTTAATGTTGGATGCACTCGCACACACTTCTTTTGTTGTGCGCTTATCTTTTTTTCCGCTCACTTGGCGCGCGGGTCGCTCAAAGGTTAAGAAACCACCGTTATTGATTAAATGTGGCAACATAGCGCAGTAGTAGCACAAGGCATGCGACAGGTTGCCTGAAGGGATTTACGTATCAACATATATACAGATGTAAGATATTTAGTAACTGTATCTATGTAACATCGCAGCTACCCTTTAAGCATTGTGCATTATTCATATTTTTTTCTGCTCGTGGCAAAGGAAGGCAAGTAAAAAGTTGAGAAGGGTAACTGTATGCGCTGCAGTGCAAGTGTAAGTAGCGCATTCAAGTAATCATGCTCAGCTGTGTCGTTCTCATTTGTGTAGTACTGTGCAGTGCATCTTTTTTATGGCACAACTTTTTCGGTACGTGAGCTATTACGTACATGGTAGCTCAACTCAGCTATACCTGCCTCTGCTTTTTCTGCTGCTGCCTTCCCTAGAGCGCTAAGCCAGCTGTTTGTGTGTACTCCTTTTGCGCGCTCTATGCTTGCTGCATTGTTGCCACTTTTCACTGCTGTGTTACTTACTGTATTTTTTCTTCCCTATAGTCGTACTTTTGTTGCGGGCGTGTTTTTTTTTATTCTGCTGCTCTTATAAAAGTTTTGCGTTGCTGTCCTTCCACCAGCTGTGCTCGACAGGTTTCCCCTTTTTATTAGGTACATATTTTATTTACATTTCATTTCCTTAGTGTACAACTTTAATTATATTTTTGTCTGTGGACTATTCCACTGTGAGGGATGGCGCATTCATTCGTAAAATAAGTTAAGTTTAAGTAAAATAGATAAAAAAATAAAAAAAAATAAAAATTTTAGTAAAATAATTTAAAAATATTAAAAAACAAGTAAGGAAAGCTGTCTTCGGCTGCGTCACGATTTTCACTGTTTGATCCCAGTACAGCCTGTGTAAATTTAAATTAAGCTCATACCGAAATTATCGGAACTATCGATTATATGGGGGCGATGTGTTATATTGGTCCAATCTCATTGATTTTTTAACACCGACATTCCAAATTCTAAAATAGCAATAGTTACGAAATTTCACGTTCCTACCTACAGGAGTTATTTACCAAAATCCGTTTATTGGAATAATCGATTGTATGGGAGCTATGTGAAATATTTATCCCATCTCGCTGATTTTCAACATCGATACTTCACATATAAAAATAGCAATAGGTCCAAAATTTCACGTTCCTGCGTGTTTAATTACAGGAGTTATAGCCCAAAATCCGTTTATCGGAACAATCGATTGTATGGGAGCTATGTGAAATATTTATCCCATCTCGATGATTTTCAACATCGATATTTCACATATAAAAATAGCAATACTTACAAAATTTCACGTTCCTAGGTATTTAATTACAGGAGTTATAGCCCAAAATCCGTTTATCGGAACAATCGATTGTATGGGGGCTATGTGAAATATTTATCCCATCTCAATGATTTTCAACATCGATATTTCACATATAAAAATACCGATACCTCCAAAATTTCACGTTCCTACGTGTTTAATTACAGGAGTTATAGCCCAAAATTCGTTTATCGGAATAATCGGTTGTAAGGGAGCTATATGTAATTTTGGGTCGATCTTGCTGGTTCCGACAAATGATTCCTATATTGGAAAATGGTGGCTGCATACAAAATTTCAGCCAAATATCTCAAAAACTGAGGGACTAGTTTGCGTTCAAACAGACAGACAGACAGACAGACAGGCGGACATGGCTAAATCAACTCATCTCGTCATCCTGATCATTTCGGTATACTTATTGATGGGTCTATCTCTTCTTCTTCTCATACTTACAAACATCGGACCAAAGTTATAATACCATTTCATGTTCATGAAAGGTATAAAAAATAAATAAATAAAAATTAATAAAAAATTAAATAAAAAAGTGTAAAAAATAGAAAAAATAATAAAATAAAAAAAATTAAAACAACAATTAAGTAAAATAAATTAAATAAATAATAATAAAAATTAACTATGTAAAAATGAACCCGGAAACAAAAAACCAAAACATTTAATTAATGAAATAAAAAGATAAAAATAAAAATAGAAATAAAAAATAGAAAAAAAAAAAATAGAACCAAAAAGATATAATAAAATAAAAAAAAAATAAAAATAGAAACAAAAAAATATAATAAAATAACTAAAAAATAAAAATAGAAACAAAAAATAAAATAAAATAAAAAAAAAATAAAAATAGAAACAAAAAATAAAATAAAAAAATTAAAATATAAACAAAAAAAAAAATAGAAATAAAAAAATAAAAATAGAAATAGAAATAAAAAAAATAATAAAGATAGAAAAAAGAAATAACGATAGAAATGAAAATAGAAATAGAAATAGAAAAAAAAAAACAATAAAAATAGAAATAGAAAAAAGACAATGAAAATAGAAATAGAAAAAAAATAAAAATAGAAATAGAAATAGAAAAAAATAAATAAAAATAGAAAAAGAAATAAAAAAATAAAAATAGAAATAAAAATAATTAAATTAAAAGAAATAGAAGAAAAAATAAAAAGAGAAGTAAAAATAAAATATATAAAAACAAAATAGAAAAAAAGCAAATTAAAAATAAAATATATAAAAACAAAATAGAAAAAAAGCAAATTAAAAATAAAATAAAACAAAATAAAAAAAATTATATATTTGTTTACAACAATGGAAATGTTGTTGTGCGGTCTTTTTTTGAACGATAATTAAAAATTAAAAAAACAGTAATCATGAAATTTGAAGAAATTTATTATTTTTTGGCCTTCGGCTCACAATTGCAATGTCGTTAAAATAAATTTAAATAGTTATACCAGTCAAATTCTCAACTTTACACTCAGTTATTTAGTATCTTTTTTTCTGGAATTTACCCTGCATATTTATTCATTTGTATGCTACTTGACAACAACTCGCGCTCGATACAAGGCGGCTTCTAGTCTATTATTGTTCACGTTACTTTATGGGTTCACTCCTGCTCCTTTATTACTTTTCACTTTATAGGCGTCACTCACATTGTGTTCCGCCCATGACTGCCCTTTTTCCCGGGCAGTCATCAATAACAGATTGATTTTCATTTTTCTTTAATGCCATATTCATTTGTTACGACTTTTTTTTTAAGCAAACTTTATTTAACTAATATTTTCTTTGTGTTGGTTTTTCTATGTGCCATTGATAACATCGCTTTCTAATTACACTTTTGTTAAGTTTTTTCGTTTTTTTTTCTCTTTTTTTTCTCTTTTTTATTTTTTCTTTTTTTCTTCTTTTTTCCGTTTTTTTTTCTGTGTCCTTGGTAGTTTATCAAGCAATCCATATTTTGTCTTCTTAACTTTCCAATACTTTTTCTATTATTTTGTCGTCGTTTTTGTTTTTTGTTTTGTTGCGTTACGTACTTCTACAATTTTATCCCATTATGAATTATGAATAAATAATGTCGCGTGGGCTTAATTTTATATCATGTAGCTTGATTGCCGGCTTGTTCGGTTTGTTTTTTGTTCCTTTGGATAAATAAGCTCTTAATTCCTTTATGAGATCCAAGTGCGCTCATAATTTGATTAATTTCCGTTTTGCTTTTTTTAGGCTTGTGAAAGAGGCACGTGGTTTTCTCTATCCTTCTGTCATCCTTTTCCTTCTGCATCAGGGTTTCTGAGCATTCTTTTCTTAGATGGTCAACACTTCTAAGCTACATTGCAACCCGTTTGATAGCTCCTCATAGACCACCTCTGTTTTACATGTTCTGAAATTCAATTGACTGTTCCGAAGTACATTTTACAGTTTCTGGAGCGCAATTGATTATTCTGGAACAGCTACACTGAAATTTAGTTGGCAGTTCTGTGGTTCATTTTACAGTTTTTGTAGTATTTACATCTGACTGTATAACCGAAAAAAACAAGGAAAAGTCCCGAAATGATCCCAAGAACGCCCCGAAATGATACAGAAAAAATCCCGAAGTAGTCCAAAAATCTCCCAAAATGATCTCGACAAATTCTAGAAATGGTCCCCAAAAAAGTTCTTGTTCAAATTTACTACTCCAACCCTTTGCGAATAATCCACGCATCATATGCGTTGGTTTCTGAAAATGAACCATGAAGAGAACGTTCCTGCATTGATTCGAGAATGATTCGCGAGTGAATTCGCGAATGCGAACGATGTGGATTTTTTTAAGTTTTTTTATGCTAAATCCACACTTAAATTAACACGACTTCCTTTTTAATTAAAATGACTTACAAATAAAATAAAAGTGACTTCTTGTTAAAGTAACTTGACTTATTGTTAAATTAACATGGCATCCTGTTAAATTAACACGAGGTCCTGTAAATTCGGCATGCCTCTTAAAATAACAAGATGTACCTATAACCTTATGTTAATTTAACACAGCATTTCTTGTTAATTTAACATGATTCATGCTGAAAAAAAACTATCAATTAACTATTAAGAGTGTATTCTTCTCTCAACGCCCATCACTGTTTCTATTGTATGATGAATTGCAAATTGCAAATTAACCTCAAAATGAATTCGCATAATTTCGCATTTCTACGTATTCAATGAGAAGTTTAATTATACTCTCTCTGCCAGCGCTGGCCTTCGCTTCAAAAAAATGTTTGGGTGTGGTTGGCTCACTTGATGATGCCTTCGTTGCTCTGTAAGTTGGTTAGTTGGCTGATTGGCCAAAGGGCAAAATAGAAGATGACTCAGAACTCCAGCAGCATGAACTGAGCAAGCATTTGTAGGTGCTCTTCTAGAAACCACGACACAAAAATTAAATTGCATGAGAATTTAAATTATACAACTTTTTCAAGCAAATTCTAGCTACGACTGTGCTTTTGCTGCCTGGTTTTGGCTGGGCTTTGCCTTGTTGGTGGCCATGAGAGGACAAAGTTTTTTTTTTTTTTTGGTTTGGTGTTTTGTACGATTTTCCGGAACGTCACCCACGCACATAACAGAAACCTTGCCACGTTTTTTACACACCCCAAAACGTTTTTCGTCCTGGTAAAAGTGGCACTGTGCGGTGCGAGAAAAGTGTGTGTGTGTGCTAGCGTAATAATAGAATGGAGCACAGAAGACATAAAATGCGCAATAAATTGCAAAAAAAAAAAAAAAAAACGAAATGAATGGCGCTCGTTAGGGCGCACACTGATAACAACAACAAGA
Organism: Campiglossa producta; assembly: GCA_964058755.1. Classification (NCBI taxonomy): domain Eukaryota; kingdom Metazoa; phylum Arthropoda; class Insecta; order Diptera; family Tephritidae; genus Campiglossa; species Campiglossa producta. The sequence goes on along the minus strand of CAXKVI010000005.1, from coordinate 14,052,576 downwards.
GCAAACTTACAAAAACACAGCATAACAACGAGACAGCGACGAAAGCGAGTGTTGAGAGCGAGCCAAGGTAAAAGGAGTGCCAGGACAAAAACATTTTTTTTTTGTTATATAAAATACGAAGTTTGTAATAAGATTATATTGCGCTGTGGTGAGAGAGAGAGAGAGAGAAAGTAACAGTTTTGGGAGTGGTGTAGACATGGAGCACCCGTGCATGTGCCCTGTCGAAGCGTGTAAATACGTCGTAGTTCGATTGGTATTTGTTTCATGTTATGGTCTATTTATTTTACTCAACTGTGTTTCGTCTATAGCTTTGCGGTGTCTGGTAGGTGTTGTGTGTGATTGAGTTTGAGTCTTACGTTTTCCACCTTGGCCACCTTTAGCCGCGTTTTCCACATCCGCTATGTACTTCACATACAAATTACCGGTTGACGTAGGAACAATGTTCAAACAATAAATGTGCACAAGAATAAGTACACTTGAGTAGATGACAAGAGGTCGAAACCTAGCTGCAAAGGCTACACTTCATTTTCAAGTAAAATATGTAGTTAGGTAGCAGGTCTACTGGATTGTTGGTGTAGGAAGGCTCAAACTCTCGTGGAAACCCATTTCCCCGATCTTTCTGCGTATTGACCCAGAGCTACTTTCCTTGATAGTATGTAGAGCAAGTCGTTTCTTCTCCTCATGGACATATTTGTTTCGTGATATTACAGATGTATGTATATTTCCTTTTATTGCTACGGCCGGATGATGCACCGCAAGTGCCTTAGTAGGTTGGATTAGGTTCCGCAGAGGCACACTTAGGCCAGTTTTGAAAGGCCCGCTGTGATACCACCAACACTAGGCCATATGGAAAATAAGTAAGTTGATGGGATTCTCCACAAAGCAGAATCCCGGGACTGACACTCCTAAAGCGACACCGTTACTCCTCCTCGAACCACTTAGATAACTATATGAAGGTTATCAAGTCCTTTATGTCCAGCTTCGCGATCTGGCGTAGGCTCTCCAGGAAGTTGCCAATTTATCCGTATTCTCTTTACAAAAATAACACAACAACAAGCGCTGAGCTTCTTGTGCCTTCTAACAAAAATCCTCTTCAAATATGTTGGAAGAGTTTCGAAGACGGATGTAGAGTGTAAAAACTCCAGCTTCGACGCCTGAGTCCGCGATTAACTCTGCAGAGAAATCCTTTTATTAAGTTCCAAAGTTTCGGGAAATAAAAAATCAGAGCCGTCGAGTTAAGGCTTTCTTATCCCGTTTCGAAGTATTGACGGCCTCAAAGAAACCGTCCCCGTGTCAGGCAGACTAGTACTAGAAGGTGATAGGAACTGAGTTTTCGCTCAGAGATAAAGTGACCGCATTTGCACGAACCAAGACTTTAGACCTTGGATTGAGTGAAAAGTTCTGGTGTTTTCGAAACACCTTTATCTTTTAAGTTGTTTAGCAATTGGTCGTGTTAATTTAACATTAATTAATGCAATTTATAAGGTAAATATGTTAAGTTAGCAGGTAGTAATGTTATTTTAGCAGGACTAAATGTAATTTACCAATAAGTCGTGTTACTATAACAGAAGTACGTGGTAATTTAACAGGGTTAAATGGTATTTTAACACAAATTCGTGTTATTTTAACCGGAGTACGTGGTAGTTTAACAGGGTGTCATGGCAATTTAATACGAGTTCGTGTTATTTTAACAGGACAACATCGTACGTATCAAATAACCGGAATTCAAGTTAATTTAACAAGAGGGCATGTTAATTTAACAGGAGGTAATGGCAATTTAACAGGAAGTCGGGATATTTTAACAGGAGTACATGTTAAATTAACAGGTGTTCGTGTTAATTTAACGGAAATAATGTTAATTTAACAAGAAGACGTGCTAATTTAACAGAAAGCCATATTAATGTAACTCATTAGAATACTTATTCCATCCACTAACACGATTTCCTTCAATTTACTTGCGCAACTCACCATTTACTCTCTGAGGTAATGCAGCAGCCCCCCCGTAACAATTTTGTTGGAGGGCACTGTGTGCAAAATTTTGCGGTAAACAGAGCATAACCAGGGCAAGGCGGGATGGGAAGAGATAAATAACACATATTACAGATCCTTGGCAGCTGCCGGTGCTGTTATAGCTGCATTGTTGTTGTCATATAAAAATGGAACTTTCCTCAGCTCAGAGCACCAAAACGAGTTGAAAACAATTCCCCTAACAGACCTGTGAAACTAAACAAACGAAAATAGAAACATGCTTGCAATCTATGTAGCAAATTCTCTGGAAACTACATAAAATGAAAATAAATACAGTGCTTAAATACTCATCTCTATAGTCGGTATGAATGTATTTAGTTCACTTGAAAGAGAGATATAAAACTTTCAAATTAATTTTGTTGCTGTCTGCTGTCGTATTTTGCTCCTTTCGTTCTCATGAAAGTATTTCGCTGAAATGCCAGCTAAGTTGGTATTAATATTTGAAAAGCTTTCATTTAAATTTCTGTCGCACACAAAGCTATTGAGATTGAGTAATGGAAATGTGCATCTTTAATACTGGTAAATCGCCTGAAAAGGGTCTAGTAGGAAAATGTCAAACTGCGTTCTTTACAAGTCGGCGTTTGTAGTATCCAGGCTGTGCGTCACTTGAATCCGCTGGAAAGTCTCAGAATGCTCTGGAGACATCCTGCCGCTGACACGAGTGTATTTTTTTTACAGTTTGAGCAATGTGGATTTCGTCCCGAAATCTTAGAACAATGTTTCTAGAAATAATGTTCTGAGTTGCCATATTCTGAGAGACCACGTTCTTAGGGATCACGTTCTGCGGAGACATGTCCTGAGACACAAAATTTTGAGATACCATGTCCTTAGGGGCCATGTTCTGAGAGACCGTGTTCTTAGGTGCCATATTCTCAGGGGCCACGTTCTGAGAGACCATGTTCTTAGGGGCCATGTTCTGAGAGGCCGTGTTCTAAGCGGGCATGTGTTAGGGGCCATGTTCTACGAGGCCATGTTCTGAGAGACCGTGTTCTAAGCGGTCATGTGTTGAGGGCCATGTTCTGCGAGGCCATGTTCTGGGAGACGCCGGCTTTAGAGACCATGTTTTGAAGTATCTCTAGAAATTGTTTCAGTGCTTATACTACCACATTTCGCTTCATTTTCATACCTGTACTTCGACTCTCAGCTGCGTTTCGTTTTTGCGCCTGGGAAGTGCTATCAAGTGCATGGAAGTGTGCATATTGGTCTAGAAACCTTTCATGACTATATATAAAATTGATTGTTTTGTTACTTTGCACATTATGTATTTACTTCCAGCTATATACAAACATATAATATAGGTACATAGAAACGAATTTGCATAACAACAACATGACAGACTGATTGTGAATGATGTGGCCCAGGCAGACATGATTCAGTGTGTGTCGTGCTTTTGACATCAGCTTTGTCCTTTTTATTATATCTGGATATTTGTTGTTTTTTTTTTCTATTTCTTCTTCTTCTACCATTTTTATGTTGGTGTAGATATATATATACACTTTTATTTTGTTTTTGTTATCATTGTTCTTGCGTGTTGTTTTGCATAGTCTCCAAACGAGAGAGCGAGCGGATGTAGTGGTTAAAGTTGTGGTAGGGTGTGGAGTTTGAGTGCACGAGCACAACACCAACAATTACAGCCTCTACAACAACACTAAAAAAATAAAAAATAAAAATAACAAACTTATTTATGACCGTCGAGATGCTCTCGTAGTTACAACTTTAACGACTGAACTGCGAACGAAATTTTATTTTTATAACTGGGTACTGGGCTATTTGGTATATATGTACATATTCGTTATACATAAGACCTGTATCTAGGTGGTGTTTATATAGTAACATTTCTATGTATTTGCTCGATTTATATTTGGATACAATGTTGCCAAAATGCCGGCAACAGAAACCTCATCTATACCGTATAATATACAGATAAATAAATGTATTAGACTGTCCCTTTCGTGTGCGAAATCTCTACTTCTTTTTAAGTTTTTTGAGAGACCATATTTTGATAGACCATGTTCTGTAAATGTTCAGATAGACCATCTTCTGAGAGACTATGTTCTGAGAGACCATGTTCTGAGAAATGTTTAGATAGGTCATCTAGACTATGTTCTGATAGACCTTGTTCTGAGAAATGTTCTGAAAGACCATCTTCTGAGAGACCATGTTCTGTAAATGTCACATAGACCATCTTCTGAGAGACCATACTTTTATAGACCATTTTCTGAAAATGTCACTTAGACCATCTTTTAAGAGATTATGTTCTGAGAGACCATGTTTTGAGAAATGTTTAGATAGGCCGACTTTTGAGAGACCATATTTTTATAGACCATGTTCTGTAAATGTTCAGATAGACCATCTTTTAAGAGACTTTGTTCTTATAGACCGTGTTCTGAGAAATGTTTAGATAGGTTATCTTCGGAGAGACTATATTCTGAGAGACCATGTTCTGTAAATGTTCAGATAGACCATCTTTTAAGAGACTATGTTCTGAGAGAAAATACTGTTAGGTGGTCTTACGATGGTCCAAAATAGAAATTGTAAGTCATTATATGGATATTTGAACGAAGGACCAGCCTCATATACCCCAAATATCTCCGTTAACGAGTATATAACGAAACTTTATGACCCAAGTTTCAAGCTCGTTTCTACATATACATTATTGTTGCCTGCGATGGATGCTGTGAACATATACATACATAAAGTTATCGGAAATGAGTTTATGTTCATGCTTGTATGTATGTACATCATTTCATTCACACTTAAATACTGTCTGCTGTTTTGGGCGCAGCAAAAAATTATTGATTTTTGCTAAAAGTTTTGCTTTCCCTGGAGATTGCGCGCCCTCTCCGCTCTCTCTCTCCCTTTCTCTCATTCACGGGCAATATTAACTCTCTTGGCGCAGTTGTGCATACGCACTACATATTTGCATTCATTTTATTTTCTGTTTGTTGCAAACAAACTCTTCAACTTTTCTGAAAATTCTGCAAAAGTTGCGCAAAAATTTTTCAAAAAAAGAAAATTGGAAAACAAAAATTTAAATTGAACACGAATATCAACAATGACAACAAAAATAACTACAAATTGCAATCGTTATGACCACTTCTTGTGGCAATTTTAGGCGTTTGTTCACACAATTTCAGGTTTTTTTTTTTTGTTTTGCAACAAAGTTGCCAACTTAGTTTCGTGTTTTGGCGTTTTTTATAAAAATCTATTTTTAGTTTTTTTTTTTTTTTTTTTTTGTTTTCTTGATCTTTTTTCTTTTTGATTGAACTAACTTTAAATTAATTTTTATACTTCAGATTTAGTTTACATGATGTAACTTTACTTTCAAACAAAACTTTTCGCTTTATATTTTTAGTAAGAACTGAAATGTTTTCAAATTTCATGATTGATGCTAATTTATGAGGTTAGGTTTCTTAAACGAAATCTAATTTTGTTTTTATGTCATTGTTGTTGAGTTTTTTTTAATAACTGAGCACAAATACTTATTGACGATTTGGGTAAGTGCTTACGGAGTAAGAGTTCTTGGACAGTTATGAAGACGGATATTTCCTGGGATGTTTCGGGAATGAGGTTGTTAGAGCCGCTGTTTTGAGAAAAGATGTTCTGAGAGAAACTGTTCTTATGTTTTTTAGATCCCTATTCTCAGAAACCATGTTGTTATATATCATGTTCTGAGAAACCTTGGTTTTAGAGACCATGTTCTGAGAAAACTTGGTGTTAAAAAGCATTTTCTGAGAAACCTTGGTTTTAGAGACCATGTTCTGAGAAAACTTGGTGTTAGAGAGCATGTTCTGAGAAACCTTGGTTTTAGGGACCATGTTCTGAGAAACCTGGGTTTTAGAGACCATGCTTTGAGAAACCTTGGTTTTAATGACAATTTTCTGAAACACCTTGGTTTTAGAGACCGTGTTCTGAGAGACCTTGTTGTTAAAGGTCACGTTTGAGAAATCATCGGTCATCGAGTTCATTGCACTAGGGCCAAACTAGTTGACAATGAAATTCTTCAAATTCACCATACTTAAAACTAGTGCAAATTATTCAAGAATCTAAATATTCGGTTACAAAAACAAATTTAAAGAATTTAGATTTATTAAGCTATTATTTATGCTTAAAAAAAGTTGCACACTATCATTTAACACACTCTCACTTTCTTAAAGCTGAAATGCGTCCCCAAAGCTTAATCCATACACACGCCACTTTTAGACACCCAACCGCACTTCCATACTCGTACTACACATCCTTCGTATTATTGCCACAATCAAAGTCATAAATTTCATTTCATCTCAAATCCGTTTGCCATGTTGGAAAAGAGTTTGTGTGCGTCTTTGCTTCGAGGTTAAGATAAACTATGTAAGATTAATGGCGCACTTTGTGTGTCTCCTGCTCAAATTTCACATTTCTTTAGAGCACTTAAAGCTTTCAGTTACACTTCAAGTTTTGTAATAGTGCTTGTACTCTTTCTTTGTTTTGAATGACTAAAATATTTGCGTATTTCGCTAATATTTCTTGTTCTTGATTTTTTGGGTTTTTTGTTTGGTTTCATTGCATGGTTGTGGTTTGTGAAAGCTACTGGGAGACATTATAATTTTTACAAAGTTCAGTTTGTAGGTCTTCAGCATATATGTATGTAACTATTGGCTTTCACTGATCTGAGACTCAACCACTTTTTTTTAAATACCTGTACTCAGAGAACTTGTTCAATGACACTATTTTATTGATAAACACATTTTTTTTTTTTTTTTTTTTTTTTTTTCAAGATAATATTTTAATTTGGCCACGAAGCGATTCTCCAATAACATTGTTTTTATACAAAACAATCCATGTGTTTTGATTTTTAAAAAATTTTACTTTTTATTTCTAAAAACTCAATTATTTTTTAATACATTTCTTGTTTTTTTTTTTTCAAATTCATTTGTTGCCTGAATTTCGATTATTTTAAAAAATTTGTATTTTTTTTTTTTTCAATAAACCGGTACCGATAGTTTTATATTAAATTTATTTTCAAGAATGCAATTATTTTTGATATCTCTTTTTTTAATAAATTTTTTTCTTTCACAAAAAATAGTTTCTATTTAATTTATTTTAAACATTTTTTGTTTCCAAATTATTACATATTTAAAATTTTTTTGTCACAAACAATATTTTTTTGAAGTGCCAAAAGAAAATTTTTTTTTTTTTTTCTGGAAATAATTTTTTTTTTTAGTAACAAAAAATTGTTTCCCTGCTCCTTTTCGCTGTACACCACATCTCAAAATGTACCGGAAATCGACAACGCCAAAAAACATAAATTTATTCTATCTTTAAATGTGGTTAGTCAGCAGCAATTCAAATTTTCTGTTGTGTTATTGTGATTTAATTTTTTTTTATACTTTTTTTAGGTTCCCTTGCGCTCTTGTTTTAAATTTTATATTTTTTCCTTCCTTTTTTTTACTTTTGTTGCCTTTAAAAATAACTGGCAACATATCAACTTCCTTTAATCTTCGCAGCTCATTTTGGTTCTACGTTTTTTTTTGTAAATTCATTTGTTTTTGCACTAAATTTCTCTTGTCATTGCTTTCTATCTCTTCACTGGCTTGTTCTTATTGTAGTAACTTTAAAAATGCATATCAACTTCCTTTTTATCTCCAGCTTATTTTGGCTGTAATGTAATTTATTGTTAGCAAGCGTGCTCTTTTACTCCATGCACAAATATCGCTCAATCTCGCCCCTATTGCGTTCTCATTTCTTATGCAACGTTGCCAATTTTCGTCGATAATATTGACCTCGTACATTTGTCACGTATTGCCAGCAGCGCACAAAGCTCCACGTTTATTTTCTTTAAGATTGCAAGCCTTTTTTCTTTATTGCAAATAATAAGGGTATTAGCGGGATTGTGCGCCTAAAAGTATGCAGCCTTTTTTTTTAAAAATAGTCGAGATACTCTCAATCTTTGCTGTTACGTTTTTTTTTTTTTTGTGAAAAATTAGGGCGTAAACTTTGCCATTTCTTTCTCGTCATTATTTTTATAGCTTTCTCGTTTGATCGCTGCTTCTGCTGTGCCCTTTTTTCTCAACTGCCACCGCCTAACCTTAATCCTCAATCGACATTCGAGTTATTTTAATGAAATTGCTTGAATTACAACGTCGTAACCACAATTTGCTTCATTACTTTGCACAACCACACAGCAGCAACACTCATTTCCTTTTACCCCTTTCACCTTTGACTTTTGGCGTTTCGTATTTTATTTATTTTTTTCTCATTTGTTCGTAGGTTAACGTTGGTTAAGGTGCAACTTGAGACACAGCAATTGCTACAATTTGATTTGTTGTTTTTTCTATTTCCGTTTTATAGCTCGCTCATGCAATTTGTTCTAACCCACACTCGGTGCACTTACTGTTGTTGGTGTTGGTGTTGTATCTGTGCACTTGTGTTAGCCATTAGCTCTACTTCCTGTTAACTCTTCACTCGTTACTATTAAATCGTTTCTTTCCTTTTTCTTGATCCTTCGTTGGGTTTACGCTTGAATCAGGGACAAGAGCGTACGTACCCAAGGGGGGAAGGGGGCCGTTGCCCTAACCTTACCGAATGAAACAGAATGGAAAACCTAAGTTTTTAAGGCATAGAAAAAAGTGACTATTTTTTACACCTGCCTCAACTTTTTTTTACACCTGACTTTTTCTTTGGTCTCTGCCATCACCTATCTCCGTTATCCCCCTCCTGTTTTCTTCCTCTATTTTCAGCTGTTCTTGACATTCCACCTTTCAACTTTGAGCTATGTGCGATTTTGCAATTTGTTTCATATAGTTACATATTATGTGTTGCAGCTTGAACGAGTTTTAGTTCCACGCCCAAACCAATTCGAAAATATGTTTTATCCTAACTAACTAAATTGAAAGCCATAAAAGTTATTGGAAGATAATAGAGAGATAGTTAGGTAGAGAAAGTAGGTTTCGTCCATTGATTTTTCCGGTTCGATCGTTCCCTTTTCTGCTGGAGAATTCTACTCGCTATATATTGTGTTTTTGTATTCGCTAGTTTATCAAACACATCTAACACGCTATGCATCGCATTTTTTTATTCGCTTATTTTTACCAACGAATATTCCTCTTAACCAACGAATTCTACTCGCTACACACAGTACTTTTGTATTCGCTACCTTATCAAACACATCTAACTCGCTATGCTTTGTATTTTTTCTTCGCTAGTTTTTACCAACGCATATTCCTCGAATTTTGTTAGTTTTAACCAGGAAATTTTACTCGCTACACATAATACTTTTGTATTCGCTAGTTTATCAAACACATTTAACTCGCTATGCTTTGTATTTTTTATTCGCTAGTTTTTACCAACGAATATTCCTCGACTTTGGTTAGTCTTAACCAACGAATTCTACTCGCTACACATAGTATTTTTGTATTCGCTAGTTTATCAAACACCTCTTATTCGCTATACATACATCGTATTTTGTTATTCGCTAACTTTTACCAAAAGGTTTTACTCGTATTTTATTCGTCTTAACCAACGAGCTCTACTCGCTACACACAGTACTTTTGTATTCGCTAGTTTATCATTGAAAATTTACTCGCTATACATCGTATTTTTTATTCGTTAGTTTTTATCAAATAAATCTTACTTTACCAATCACCAAATTCTACTCGATTGACCTCGTTTTTTTTGTTATTCGCTACTTTTACAAACAAATCTTAGTCGCTATACATCGTATTTCGTTATTCAGAAGTCTTTACCAACGAGTTCTACTCGCCATACATCGTATTTTTTTACTCGCTAGTTTTTACCAACGAATTTTACTCGCTGATACATCGTATTTTGTTATTAGGTAGTTGGAGACATGAGGGTGTGGAGTATTTGGCACACATAGTTATTATTTAGAAAATTTTCGGTGACGTCTTTATGTACTATCGTGCAGTCTATGGGTTCATGTTGTCTATGTGGCACACCGTAATTGTATGTCATACAAATTTTGTTATAGTTGTTGTACGGCTATTGCGTGCCGTAGAGTGTCTGCTGCAACACGACAAGGCCGATGTTATAATTTAAACGATTTAATGACGTACACTCTTTGCACAAAACCCAACAACAGCAACACAAATAACAAACTAAACCCAAGACCAAACTAAAAATGAACTAGTGCAAATATACTCACACACCACCTGCACATAAAAAAAAAAATATTTGCATTATAGCCAAACATGAAAATGCCGGTTCACAGCGCGAAAAAGAAGGTATCGAGGTTGTGGCTGGCGGAGTAAAGAGGGTGGAGTGTAGTTGGCGGAGTAGAGGGGGTGGAGTGTGGTTGGCGCAATGAAAATAGCATTCTGTGTTGTGTTGGTTTTTGGAAATTTACCATTTTAAATTTTCCTCCAATTCAAGGCGTCATTAAAACCACAAGCTCGCTTAAAAAAAATTAAATACAAATAAAACAACAAAAATGTGCTCGTAAAATAACTGCAATGGCAGCTGCTGGTGCTCATGTTGGCGATAGCAGCAGTGGTGGTGTCTGCACAAAACCTATAACTCCAAATAGACTTAAGAGCCGGGGGGAACCATGGAACACTTTTACTTTTCTTCCTCCACATCCCTATCAGTTATCAGACAGTATCCTGTTAAATATACACAGAAAATTTTTCATGTAAAATCAACACTTTTTCAGGTTATTACTTTTCAACACTATCGCTCATGTTATTTTAACACGAATTCTTAAAATGTAAAACTTGCCTTCGTGTTAAATTTTTATGACTTCGTGTTAAATTAACATGGCTTCGAGTATAAATTAACACGGTTTCGTCTTAAATTAACATGACTTCTTGTTAAATTAACATGACTTCTTGTTAAATTAACATGACTTCTTGTTAAATTAACATGACTTCTTGTTAAATTAACATGACTTCGTGTTAAATTAAAAAGAATTCGTGTTAAATTAACATCACTTCGTGTTAAATAACCATGGCTTCGTGTTAAATTAACATTACTTCGTGCTAAACTACCATTACTCTCTGTTAAATTAACATGACCTCCTGTTAAATTTAACAGGATTTTTCTTGTTAGTTTAATATGGTCCATGTTGAAAAAAATTATTCTGTGTGTATAGGACCGAGGAAAAAGGATCTAAATGTATGAGGGTAGGTCCCAATTTTCGATGCTGAGCCAGATTAGACTAGCTAGCCTGCAAGTGGGTTTTTGACACCATATTGCCTAATTGCATCTACCTAAGCCACTGTATACCCAACTACAACGCCTACTGCTGCACCTCTATAGAGCTAACCCCACTCCGCCCTGTCATGCTTTGCCCTGCTGCGTTTTCCCAACTTTTCTATGAATTTTGCTCTTTGTTTTTCTTATAAAAATGAAGATTGGTTTTGCACTTTTTCTCTTTTGATTTCCTCCATATTATTTTTGTACCCTCAAATGCACCTTTTTTGCATCAATCGTAGCCAACCAGCAGAACTAACACATACAATATGCAATTATGTATGGTGAAAAAATTGTGGCATAAGGGTATATGATTACATGGCAACTCCATTAACAGTGGGACAGAATTGGAAACGGTTTGGAGAAATAACGAATGGCACGGTAACGGTTCAATCGATTCGACTCTATCGGTTCGATCGGGTCAGGGACGTAGATATAGGCTTCGATGAGTCAAGGAAAATCGGTTCAACCCTTTCGATTCACTACACCTATTTGACCGATTTATGAGCACTTGATCGAAATGAAATATTATTTCAAAATTTTGTGCTCACTTCAATTATCTTAACCGGTTTCGTTTGTCAAAGTTTCATTAACTCAGCTGATTTGCCTACATCGATTCAGTCCATTTAAATTTCGCAGTTTACAGGACATGGCACAAACAACTGGGGTATATTACCGTTCGTGGTATGACTTTTTCAGGAAATCGTTAAGTATCGCTGTGCAGCTTTGCTCTTTTTCTGAGGTTGTTTTGACCCCTGAGCCATGATTTTCCAACACTCTTAAGAAAACTAATTCAGTATATCTCATCTGTCTAACTCTTGTCCCATTGTACACCCTGTCGTTGCATGTGGGCGCCTGATTGCATTCACACTGCTGGCGTTGCACCGGTGGCTTTACACGCTTAGTGCACTTTTTCCTATAATTTACTGACGCGCACTATTAAAGCCATACGTAAGCAAATTTTTGCCAACGCGTTTTTCTTTTATTTTCTTTGTGGAATGTACGCCTGGTTTTTGTGTTGCCAGCTTGAAATCTTGATTTAGTTGCTCTGCTAGCGCACACATTTTTTGGTGCACACAAAACAGTTTCTATCTCTGCTTCTTCTACTTGTTTTTGTTCGCTTTTCTTTTAACCAACTAAAAAAATCCTTTATGTAGTCGCATTCTTTTTGCTATCATAAAAGCGCATGACTGGTTATCCTCGTATCTATCAAAAGTTTTTTTTTACTCGTTTTCTGACTATAGAAAAAAACAAATAAACCTATATAGGGTGTTTGATGCAATTGAAGTGGTACCACCATGTGCCTTTTAAAAGTTTCATAAGTCGGAGGAAGTATAGAGGTGACGGATAAAGTAGGTTTAGAGCTGAGTTTCTTGAGCAAACACATATGGGAAACCGTTAGGATTAAATATCAAGCATTAGAAGTCAGCCTAGGGTATTTTATTTTTCGCTAATTTTTACCAACTATACTATACATCATATTTTCTTACCCCGCAAGTTTTTAGCAACGAATTTTACTCTATGCATACATAAATCTTTGTTTTTTATTCGCTAGCTATTACCAACGAATTTTACTCGCTATACCTAGTATTTCCTTATTCGCTACTTTTTGGCAACGAATTTTACTAGCTATACATCGTATTTTTCATTTTCCAGTTTTTACCAACGAATTTTACTCGCTCTACCTAGTATTTCCTTATTCGCTACTTTTTGGCAACGTATTTTTCATTTCCCAGTTTTTACCAACGAATCTTACTCTCTATACATGGTTTTTCTTACGCGGTAGCTTTTTGTTATTTGCTTATTTTCCACCAACGAATATTACTCGCTATAGTTAGTATTTCCTTTTTTTCCTAGTTTTTGCCAACTAAGATTTTACCAACGAATTTTAATCGCTTAACACCTTATTTTCTTATTCGCTAGTTTTTATAAACGGGTCTTACTCGCTATACAAATAATTTTTTTCGCTCTTTCTTACCAACGAATTTTATACATCGTATTGTCATATTAGCTAGCTTTCGCCAACGAATTTTACTCGCTATGCATAGAATTTTGTTTTTCGTTAGTTTCTTGCAACGAATATTACTCGCTATACATTTATTTTAATTATTATATGTCGTTTTTTGTTACAAGCTAGTTTTCAGTTTTACTCGCTTACATCATATTTTCTTATTCGCTAGCTTTTTATCCACTCATTTTTGTCGCTATACATCGCATTTTGTAATTCGGTAGATTTTACCAACGAATTCTACTCAATTTAAATTGTATTTTCTTAGGGCCGGTTGCATAAAAGCTGATAACGATAATCGCCAGATTAGCCGCGTTAATCGACGTATTTTGTATGGTTAGCTGTCAAGTTAATCAGCGAGTAGCCGGTATAATCAGCGAGTAGGTCGTTATCGGCTTTTATGCAAGCGGCCCTTACTAGCTAGTTTTTACCAACGAATGCTACTCTATATATAGATTTTTGTTAGGTACTAGTTTTTACGAACAATCTTATTTCCTATAACTAGTTATACCGTATTTTCTCATTCACTAATTTCCACGTACGAATTTTACTCGCTATACATCGTATTTTGTTATTCGCTAGTATTACAAACTAGTGGGAAAGTTGCTGAACATTTTTCCAGATATATGAAAAGCACCCTCTATATGCCTCCAACCATAGTATATATTGTAACCTCAATAAAAGAACGTCTGTTCTCGTCACAACGGTGCGTTGGTGTTCTTTATCGCCCGCCTAATATTATTCTCTCTAGCTCTGGCACACAAATCTTTGCCTTTCACAAGCCGTTGCAACGCCAACAGCTGCCGCCTTTCATTCCTTACTGTACTAACAACAACAACACTTACTCAATTGTGTGGAAATGAAAGCTTTACTTTAGAATTTGCACTAAAATAATGTGAGTTATGTAAAAAAACGTAAAAAAAAAAACTAAACATTACAAATAAAAACTCACAGCAAACCAACCTTCCATAAAATTTTCCATTTTTGCATCCGATCTGCTGCTTTTATGCGCTCTGCATTTGTTTGTGCTTTAACTTTACAACAACACGACCAACGCACGTCTATTACTACTCGTTAAACATTGAATGGCATTGAGCCGTACGTAGTTTGGAGCTTTGTGGAGGAGGAGGAGGTGAGAGCGCCTCGTGCAAGTATTTTATGCATTAAAGTCTTTGCAGTAATGCATTAAAGCTGCCAGCTGCAATTTTTTGCTTCTATTTGTTTTTGCAGTGTTGTATTTATGAATGCGTATCTATTTTTTCTGCGAAAGAATAAATGATTACTTGAAGGACTGTGAGTGTGCGGCTTATGCTTTTCATAGAAAGATATAAAAGGGTTCTGAAAAGATTACACATACACTTGAGATTGGTAAGAGGAGAGTAAGGTTTTACATATTCAATGATTTCGGCTTTAAATTAACTCAGGAAATATTGAAAATGCCCAAAAATAGAGAAATTATATATGCTATACATCGTATTTCCAATTCGCTACTTTTTACTACCGAATTTTACTCGCTATACATCGTGTTTTCTTTTTCGTTAGTTTTTAGCACCAAATTCGACTCGCTTTGCTTCGCTTTTCAGTATTCGCTGGATTCTCTTTTCGCCTACAAATTATAACCAACGACGAATTTTGCTCGTTATACATCTTACTCGCTATTTTCCACCATCGAAATTTACTCGCTTTTTATTGTCTTATCTTCTAGTTTCTTCAAGCGGTATTCTATGCATCGAGTTTTGTTATTCAATAGTTTTTTTCAACGAATTTTACTCGCTACATATTGTATTTTTATATTCGCCAGTTTTAATAAGCGTTTTATACTCCGTTTTTATCTCTTTTCCCCTACTAGTACGAAGAATTTTGCTCGTTGTACGTCTTACTCGCTAGTTTCTTCAAGCGAATTTCTATGCATCGAGTTTTATTATTCAATAGTTTTTTCCAACGAATTTTACTCGCTACATACATATCTATTTTTTTTATTCGCCAGCTTTTATTAGCGATTTATACTCCCTTTTTATCACTTTTCGCCTGCTTTGTTTAACCAACAACGAATATTACCACTATTCGCTAGGTTTTACTAACGATTTTTTCTCGCTATACTTCGTATTTTCTTACCCGCTAGTTTAGACCAACGAATTTTTCTCGTTATATTTCGTTTCTTCTTGTTCTCTATTTTTTACAAACGAATTTTACTCGCTATACATGAAATATGCCACTCGCTAGTTTTTTTAGACGAATGTTACTCGCTATACATACATGGTATTTTGTTATGTTATTCGCTAGTTTTATATACTAATTTTACACGCTTTACATCTTATAGTCTCACCCGCAAGTTTTTACCAACGAATTTTAATCGCTATTCATTGTCTTTTCTTATTCGCTCGTTTTTGCCAACAAACTTTACTCGCTATAATTCCACAGGCTTCCCACCCGTTCTGCTTCGAGTGTGGTGAGCATAATACACGCATAGGTTCAACGTCCCGGCACCAGGTCGCCACAGCTAAAACGAAAGCTTACTAAAACTTATTCGATGTTAATGAGCCTAGAACCTTACGAGTCTCGAAAAGTAAATATACCTCCCTCATGGTTCGCCACCTTATTTGGAGTAATAATTTCTCAATTGGGAATGTGTGCGCTTTTAATCAAGCAATTTATGATCTTTTGCGTGTAACTATCAATGACTCGTAAGTTTTTTATAATTTTTTTTTTTTTTTCATAATCTAACACCATATAATCAAATGGAAAGTCATGCAACGTTGTCATAGGCCCCAACTTATAGAAAAAAAAAGCAGATTACTATCATTATTTTTTTTGAAGGCGCCCATAAGTCGATATAATTCATTAGGTCTACACGCATACAGCCGCGTTGTTGATGGCGTAGTAAATCACATTTTGAGGTCGGAAATAGCGCGACCGCGCGAAAGTTGTAATTTTTTGTTTTTGTTTTATTTATTTTAATCATCAACCAACTTGTTATTATTATTTTATTATTATAATAATTATTAAACCCACATGGTGAACACTTGAAAGCAACGTTGCCAAATTTCAGGCAAGTGTATGTCATTACCGTATAGCTGTTGATGTGGCAAACGGTATTGCAACTTTTGACTAAAACGGGATTTTATTTAAGTGTAAGATTTCTCTAATTAAAAAAGAAGAGAAAAAGTTTAATTGAGAAATAAAAAATAAAAGGAGTACGGGGAAGGGATAGAGGGATATGGGAAAAGAAAGGGAGGGAGTATGAAGAAGAAAATGGAGATGTCGGGACAGAATAAGAGTGAGATATAGTTACAAGGGTCCGGTAATAAAATGTTTATACCGCTGAATCACCGACAAAAAGGCAACGCTCTAGCGTAAATCGGGATTTTCTTATGTCACACTGCTGTGAAACATGGCAACAAGGCATTTTTTTTTGTAATCTGTGGCGCGCCAAATGTGAATATGTATCCAATAAGTAACTATGTGAATAAATGCGAATGAATGCCGTAGATTTGTGCGTGTCTAGCGTGTTGTTGGTCTAGTTTTTTTTTTTTGTTATTTTTATTTTTTGTTTTTATTGTTTTTGTTTGAACGATAGCTGTTTTTGTGTGTCGTGCCGATTAGGCCTGGTTAAATAGACACGCTCGAATCGCCTACACACAGTTGTGAATAAATATGTATGTACATTAACCTGAGGGCAGGTAAATATGCGCATTAGGGTGTTCCATAATTAGGTGATATTTTGTCTTTGCCGTCCCACTTGGCTGTTTGAACGCTTTAAACTTATGAGCGGCCTATCGGATGTTTAAGTGATTTTTCCTGTAGTTAGTGTAATTCATGAGTAAGGTTTTTCGAATATTTTCATTGTGATATTCCAACCCTGCCCTGAGTTATGAACCACAGAGTGAATCTGGATACCCAATATGATTTTTTTTTCTAACATTTAAGACTAACTTTGTTTGATATTTAAACTGTGAGCTAGAAATACTTCTTAGGTCGTAGGGATGATCACTAGGCACATTAGTGCGGTTTACAGAGTTGCCACTTATCTAAATTTTTGTTTCAATATTGAGCAAGATATGTCAATATGGATATCGAAAGCTATTTTGTTCCGCATACCAACTAATATATTTTCAAGCAGGCTTGCCACCTAGGTTTTCCACCTAACCGCATTTTATTTATTCTTTCGTATAGCGACCACTATATCGGCAACGGCTGAACGATTTGGATCAGATTTGCTTTATTCTATGACTTTCTACTTGAGCCTTGCCATTTGGTGCGGCTTAGAGGGTTGCCACCTTTCTCATTTTTGTTTAAATAATGCGCAAGATATTCCAATATGGGTATTATTATGTAAATGAAAAGTATTTTGAGCCGTATACCAATAAAGATATTTTCAAGCAGGGTTGCCATATAGGGCTGTCATCTAATCTAATTTTATTTATTCCTTCCACTATTTAGGGAACCTATTGACCGATTTGGCCAAAAATTTAGTATGTGTTGAGTATGCTTCGTTCTAGGATTATGTGCTATGGTGTTGCCACTTGGGGTGCATTATAGGGTTGCCAACTATCTTAGAAAGGGCTTCTTCATTAAAAAAATAATAATAATTTGATTCAATTTCTCAAATTTAAGTAAATTTTCGAGCTATTATCTAGTATTTTTCCAGGGTTGCCACCTATTCTTAATAAGAATTTGAGCTGTCAAATTTTTATAAACCGGTTTTTGTTTAAAAAATTTCAGTTTTCATTTCAAAAATATATCGAATCGAAAACATAAGAATCGAAAATTTAAAACAGGGCTGCCACCTGCATAAGAAATTGAGGTGTTTACTGTTTAATAACGGGTTTTGTTTCAAGAAAATTCTGTTGGGAATTCAAAAGCATGTTGAATCGATGATATTGGAGTCAATATCTTAGAAACTACTGACCACATCATCATTAAAAATTCTTCAAAATTATGTATTCAGTTGCTGTCATTTTTCTTTTGAAATTCACAATATTTCCGATGCAAACTTGAAACACGCCACACGAAAGCCCGGTCAGCCAACAAATTACCTTACTGATTACGTTTAAGTGTGGTTTTCGGTTTATGCCCTTATGGAATACGGCAATTATATATTCAGGTAGATACTGCTATACCAATATTTGACCCTGGCTGTATGCTAATGGCTACAAAATATTTCAACCACTTTAACTTACACAGAAGAAAATTATGTGAGTGATTATAAGGAAAAAAATGGTAAATAAATTAAAAAAAAATTAAAAGAAAGAAAGTAAAAAATAAAATTTAAATAAAAGAAAAAATAAAAATAAAAATAAAATTTAGTTAAAAAATAAATAATAATTAAATCAAAACTATATCAAAATAATAGTAAAATAGAAAAATAAAATAAAACTAAAATTAAATAAAAAAATTAAAATATAAATAAAATAAAATTAAGATTAAAAAAATAAATTAATTAAAAATAAGCAAAAAATTGAAATAAAATGAAAAAATAAAAGTGAAATAAGAAATAAGAATAAAAAAATCAAAATAAAAAAAAAAAATTAATAAAAAATTATAATAAAATGAAAACAAAAAATAAATAAAACAAAATGAAAAAAAAAAAAATGTAAAACACAATAAAAATTAAATAAAACAAATAAAAAAATAAAATATAAAAAAATTATAACAAAATGAAAAAAAAAAATAAAAAAAATAATAAAACAAAATGAGAAAAAATTATGTAAAATAAAATAAAAAAGTAAAACAAAATAAAAATTTAATTAAATTAAATTAATAAAATAAAAAAAATAAAAATAAAAGTAAAATAATAAAAAAATATAAATAAAATCAAAATTAAAAAAAAAAATATATAAAAATTTAATAAAAAATAGAAAAAATTATAATAAAATGAAAAAATAATAAGTAAAATAAAATAAAAAAGTAAAACAAAATAAAAATTAAATAAAACAAATAAAAAAAGTTAAATTAAAAAAATAAAAGTAAAATAACAAAAAATACAAATAAAATCAAAATTAAAAAAAAAAAAATAAAAAATTATAATAAAATGAAAAAAAAAAAAAAAAAATATTAATAAAAAAAAAATTAATAAAAAAAATAGTAAAACAAAATAAAAATAAAAATAAAATACAAATAAATGAAAAATTATGAAATTAAATAAAAAAATTAAAATATAAATAAAAAAAAAATTAAGATTAAAAAAATAAATTAATTAAAAATAAGTAAAAAATTGAAATAAAATGAAAAAATAAAAGTGAAATAAGAAAAAAGAATAAAAAAAAACAAATAAAAAAATAAAATAAAATAAAATAAAAAAATAAAAGTAAAAGTAAGGGGAAAATAAAAAATAAAATTAAAAAAATATAAAAAAATTATAAGAAAATGAAAAAAAAATAAAAATAAATAATAAAACAAAATGAGAAAAAATTATGTAAAATAAAATCAAAAAGTAAAACAAAATAAAAATTAAATTAAATAAAATTAAGTAAAATAAAAAAATAAAAATAAAAGTAAAATAATAAAAAAATTAAATTAAAAAAAATATATAAAAATTTAATAAAAAATAGAAAAAATTATAATAAAATGAAAAAATAATAAAAAAGTGAAATAAAATAAAAAAGTAAAACAAAAAAAAAATTAAATAAAACAAATAAAAAAAAATTAAATTAAAAAAATAAAAGTAAAAGTAAAATAACAAAAAATACAAATAAAATCAAAACTAAAAAAAAAAAAAAAAATAAAAAATTATAATAAAATGAAAAAAAAAAAAAAAAATATTAATAAAAAAAAAATTAATAAAAAAATTAGTAAAACAAAAAAAAAATAAAAATAAAATACAAATAAATGAAAACTAAAAGGAAAAATAAAAATAAAAATTATATAAATAAAATAAAATAAAACAAGTAAGGAAAGCTGTCTTCGGCTGTGCCGAAGGCTAAATACCTTTCATGAATAAGCGTCACGATTTTCACTGTTTGATCCCCAGTACAGCCTGTGTGAATTTAACTTTAGCTCATACCGAAATTATCGAAGCTATCGATTATATGGGGACGATGTGTTATATTGGTCCAATCTCATTGATTTTTAACATCGACATTCCACATTCTAAAATAGCAACATTTACGAAATTTCACGTTCCTACCGATATAATTACAGGAGTTATCTACCAAAATCCGTTTATCGGAACAATCGATTGTATGGGGGCTATGTGAAATATTTATCCCATTTCAATGATTTTCAGCATCGATATTTTACATATAAAAATAGCGAAGCTTCCAAAATTTCGCGTTCCTATGTGTTTAATTAAAGGACTTATAGCCCAAAATCCGCTTATCGGAATAATCGATTGTATGGGAGCTATGTGAAATATTTATGCCATCTCAATGATTTTCAACATCGATATTTCGCATATAAAAATAGCGATACTTATAAAATTTCACGTTCCTACGTGTTTAATTACAGGAGTTATAGCCCAAAATCCGTTTATCGGAATAATCGATTGTATGGGAGCTATGTGAAATATTTATCCCATCTCTATGAGTTTCAACATCGATATTTCACATATAAAAATAGCAATACTTACAAAATTTCACGTTCCTACGTGTGTAATTACAGGAGTTATAGCCCAAAATCCGTTTATCGGAATAATCGATTGTATGGGAGCTATGTGAAATATTTATCCCATCTCTATGATTTTCAGCATCGATATTTCACATATAAAAATAGCATTACTTATAAAATTTCACGTTCCTTCGTGTTTAATTACAGGAGTTATAGCCCAAAATCCGTTTATCGGAACAATCGATTGTATGGGAGCTATATGTAATATCGGTCCGATCTTGCTGGTTCCGACAAATGATTCCTATATTGGAAAATGGTGGCCGCATACCAAATTTCAGCCAAATATCTCAAAAACTGAGGGACTAGTTTGCGTTCAAACAGACAGACAGACAGACGGACAGACGGACATGGCTAAATCAACTCATCTCGTCATCCTGATCATTTCGGTATACTTATTGATGGGTCTATCTCTTCTTCTTCTCATATTTACAAACATCGGACCAAAGTTATAATACCATTTCATGTTCATGAAAGGTATAAATATAACAAAATAAAAAATAAAATAAAACAACATAAACATTGCTAGAATAAGGCTTAGATATAAAGTGTAAGATATTTTTTGTCGGTTAAATCGCCCAAATTAGCTTCACACATACATATGTATGCAGTCATAAAAAAAAAATACAAAAACTAAAAAAAAGTATAACAAAATATGTAGTTTCATTCTCTCATTTCCTC
The DNA here is from genome assembly GCA_964058755.1 of Campiglossa producta. Classification (NCBI taxonomy): domain Eukaryota; kingdom Metazoa; phylum Arthropoda; class Insecta; order Diptera; family Tephritidae; genus Campiglossa; species Campiglossa producta. The sequence continues at coordinate 14,031,068 of CAXKVI010000005.1, read as the reverse complement.
CCTTTCGCTTTGTTAAAAGTAAACGTGCCCGGTTCGTTTCTCGTGTCATGTTATCAGTACTGATTTTGACATTTGTTAGTTGTCTGCCCATTCATTCAGTTTGTGCGCGTTGCAGCAAACTCTGCTCTGATAATCATTAGTTGTACATACAAATATACATACATACATACAAACATATATACAAATATTTATTTACTTATCATTTATTTTTATTTGCCCTACTAACGTGAAAACTTATCAGTCATTAGTTAAAAATGTGTTCTTATTTCTATTTCTATACCTTATAATGAAAAGTAATAGTTCAAGCTGTTCAGTGAGCTAGCGCGTTAGTATTATTATGTTTTACTAGAATATAGTAAAAATTATTTAATATTTTTTTATTAAAATTTTTTTTTTTAAATATTTTATTAATTTTTCCCTTGTTTTTATCTTTTCAGGTAAGACATTAACTTCGACTTATTTACTTAAGTGGAAGACCACTCGGTGATGTTATCGTCTTTATCTTCCACGATGCACTTCTCACCTAGGAATTGGATTGAAAGCGATTTATTGTAAGTTTTTGAGAATTTTTGCTCGATATATCATTTTTGTATATATATTTTCCACTAGTTTCTACTTCTTCACTCGCTATTTGAAGAGTTTTGATAAGTAGAAATAAAAAAAAAATCAAAAAGGGACTGTTCCTAGAGTGGGCCAAGAACCCAAATTTTTCCTAAAGGCATTGCCTATACCTTCTTTTAGACTATTAGCTATCTGCATGCCAAATTTCCTCTAAATCCGACCAGCAGTTTGCGCGTGATTGATGAACAAAGACAAATCCGAATACAAAAATTTCAAAAAGTAACTGTTCCGGAACCGGAAAGGTATCCGTTAAGCCGTTCTCGCGCGAGTAACACCTGAAGATAAGTCAATGACATTGGATAGCGCATTCTTAAAACTAATTTTTGTGCTCTGTACCGAAAATCCACCGAGATACCCCTCGGGAAAGACCCCATTGAAAGCCCAGTAGATTAAGTTTCCTTTACCGAAATCTTTTTTTTTTTTGGAATCGGTATGTATTTAATCGGTAGTAAACCCATTCGAAACATAATTATCGTCATATCTTTAAATGGTGCTTAACCGCACAGACGAAACATTTTGGGCCAATTGGAAACACCAATGTTTTTTTTTTCAACTCAGTTGAGTTGAATCTTAGCTTGCGTCATAATGACGCTTAGCCGCTTAGGCGATTTTGACCGTTTCGTATTAAAGCACGCCAGTCATTCCTTTTTAGCGATAACCGGCGCCAATTGGAAACCCCAAGGGAAGGGAGTTCAAGTCATCCTCCATATGTTGTTTCCATCTCAGTCGGGGCCTCCCCCTTCCTCTGCTGCCGAATTCGGGTGTCGATAGGAAAACTTTCTGTGCTGGAGCTTCTTTTTCCATTCGCATAACATGACCCAACCAGCGGAGCCTTTGGGCTTTAATCCGCTGAACTATGGTCAGGTCTGCGTAAAGCTTGTACAGCTCATCGTTAAATTTCCTTCGCTACTCGCCGTTGGCATCACTTGAAGGACCATAAATCTTCCGGAGAACTTTTCTTTCAAATACTCCAAGGGCCGTCTCATCTTCTCTTGCCACTGTCCATGATTCCGAGCCGTACATCAGGACTGGTATGATGAGAGACTTATAGAGCGTGATCTTTGTTTGTCGAGAGAGCACTTTACTTCTCAATTGCTTACTTAGTCCAAAGTAACACTTGTTGGCAAGAGTGATTCTCCGTGGGTTTGGTGAAGAATATATTACTTAATTAAAATAGCCTTTAACCGCCTAGGCGATTTTGGCCGTCCAACATGTTACGTCAGCCGGTTCTTTATTATCATATATAGAGTTACGAAACAGCTGATTTTGATGGCTTTTAGCTGAAAGCAATGGTTTCCACCTACATACATACATAGGTATGAGGTCTTTTGAATAATTATGGGTTTAAAATGGTCTGTTCCAGATAGTACATTTCGGCATCTTTTCCACGTGCTCCAATGTTTGCCATTCGTTAGGTTAAATTTCACACGCCAAAAAGATTTGTAAATTAAAGCAGTAAAACGGCAAAAAAAAGTTAAGCAATGTCAAATCGATTTATTTTCACATTTACCTGCATCAGTCAGTTTAGCAAGAGAAATGTGAAAAAAATCTTTTTTTGCTAAAACTTCAAGAAACACGTAACGTGTTTTACAAGCAAAAGTAACAAAAATAAAAAAGCAGCAAACAAAAACAAATACATTTTGCATTCGCAGCGAAAAGTTTCACATTTTCAACTTCTTTTTGCGTCTTAAAGTGAATGCAAACAATTCTTGTTTGCTCGCTTGCTTTTTTTTTATTTATTCCCACTTTTTATACACTTTTTTTTATTTTATTGTTATTATATTTTTGTTGCGCTATTCAATTCACTTGGGTATTTGTACTCGTTTTTTCATACATACATACACACCTATCTACATACTTAAAACGTGATGAAACTTGGCAACATAGCATCGTGTTGGGTTCTGCTGCTAAAGCGCTGCTGCTGCCCACAGTTATTTGGAATTTTCTTTGCTTTGCTGCTGCAGCAGAGTGTGCACCCATAACTGATGTTGTTATTGTTATTTGCTGACGAGATACCAACGTACATACATAAATAACGCTTATTATTATTGGTGTTGTTGGCTGTCGATTGCTCTGTAGTAGAATTATAATGAACAAGCAAAAAAAAAATTATACGACGTTTCGGCAAGTTGAACGACAAAACGTCAGACGAATGAGCGAGCAAACAAACGAACGACCTCTGGGCGGCGCACAGCCATACATACTTATTTATGTATGTGTGTATGTATGTACGACGTACATATTTTATGGTATCTGGGCATGTACATATGTATGTATAATCAGCAGCAGCACAAGTTTTCTTGTTCGGTGGGGTGTGGTGCGAAGGGTAGCAAAAAGTTGCTTGCCAACGTCAGAGGCAGGCAGTCAAAAATGCTGTAATAACACATTTGCTGCTGACGTTGACGTCGCTGCTGCTGGGGCTGCGGTTTTTGTACTACCTTCGTCTCGCTCTTCGTCGGTTTAGTTGTTGTGATGTCGACTTAGTTGATTTGTACTCGTTCATGACACAGATACACTGCCGTTCACATGAATAGATTTAATCATCGTAATAATCATTTATTGACATTTCACTGCTTAGTGATAAGTGAAGTAGAAAACACCAAGCGAGTGCAAGTGATCATCCACCTGCTGCTTCCATTTCAGTCGAGGCTCCATTCGTCGCATAACTGTGTTGTTGTTGTTGTTTTTTTTGTTGTTGTTGTTGTTGTTGTTGTTGTTGTTGTTGTTGTTGTTGTTGTTGTTGTTGTTGTTGTTGTTGATGTTGATGTTGTTGGTGTGGTTGCTGTTGTTAGCAGCAAACACTCCCCGAAGGTTTTTGGGAGTGATGCTGAAATTGAAAGTCCTTGGCAGGATATGAACCCGGTACTCCCTTGCGGTACTGCCCGACTGTCGTGGTAGCGATTTGGTATGACCAGGGGAAACTTCTAGGTCATATCGTCCCTCCATCCATGAGAAAGGAGGAGATGGGTAATGAGAGGTGAGAGGCATCATATCCGTCGATCAACCATCGAGTTAGCACGTCATTACCTATGTGCATATTAGTCGCCACTTAGGACCGGTATGCCTACCTCGGGCATATTCTAAACCCCTAACCCGCAGGGGCATTAGGGCTCCATTCGTCGCATAACTCGACCAGGGGGCAAATTCGGGTTCTATGAAATGATAAAATGAAAAGAAATTTCATACAAAATTTGTGAAAAGAAACTTCAAATTCATACAAATTTTTTTTCACGTTATCATTTCATAGAACCAGAATTCACCCCCAGGCCTCAATTCGCTGCACTATGGTCAGATCTGCGTAAAGCTCGTACAGCTTATCTTTAAGTTTCCTTATAATTCGTTGATATCACGGGAAGAACTTATCTGAAATACTCCCAAGGGCCATATAATCTTCTCTTGACTCTATCCATGATTTCGAGTCATACATCATGACGGGGATGAGGAGGGACTTTCCTAGCGTAATCTTTGTTCGAGAGGGAACTTTACATCACAACACTCTCCGATGGTTTGGGAATTGTTACGGACAGTTCTTCCCGACTTCCGTGAAAGATTTTTTGAACCTTAGGAACGTGGACTTTAAATGCTTCTTACGAAAGGGAAAAGTCATATCGTTTACTGGGGCAGAAAAACTAAAATGACAAACTCCCTATCTACCAGCTTCCAAGGGTTGATATTGGTGAGGTAGTAAACCTTTATACGAGGCTTAAAATTGAAATATGTATATAAGATTGCACGGGATGCACAGATTACATCAGAACGGGACATCGATCCACACACGATAAATCAACGGCCCAGAAAAGAATAGACAAGGGTAATTAGGGGTTTCTAAAATTCCAGACGGTGCAAAGTAGTAATTAATCTGTCGAAGAACAATCTCCGGATAATAACAAGAGTCGTCACGGGCTGAATGCATAAACTGGGTGATAATGAGTATGAAACTGTCGAACATATACTGTGCAAATGCGATGCTATCTCGAGAAGAAAACAGAAGATCCTCGGAGCTCCAACTCTTTGATTGGAAACACTACAGCCGGCCATAATTCCAAAACTTCCTGAAGGAATTTTTGCTCGCCAGAGCTGGGTAAACGGATTGTGGGGAAATTGGAATCCCTCTGCTTTTTTGTGGATGTGGTTGATGACGGAGGATCAGGCCAGCAACACCCACATAGAACGTTAAATTTTTGTATAGTTTAACTTCATATACTCCCCAAAAAAGATGTGCACAATATTCTCTTACAATATCCAGATCGAGTTGAGACAGAATGACTCGAGTCGTCCTTAGCTACTTCAGGGGGTCGACAGCTCAGAACAGTGTTCGTAGGCCGAGATCTGACAAAGGTATCAACCGACTCAGTGTGGATGTCGGTCCCGCTTATGGTTCCGCAGATCAAACGGTAGAGTGGTGGGTCTCATTATAGTGCTTATAGAGATATCCCTAAGGGCAGATTTGTGTGTAAAAGAGGTCTGTTTATGTTTCTGAGCTAGTTACAGCTCAGAAGTAACTGCCTACTCAGCATTAACGCGTGCTCTCTAACATTTAGCAGTTTGGACTCTTGATGAAAAAAAGACTCAAAGGGCTCTTTCCGGAGTTCTACGCTGTGGAAGTACCTACCTATCCCTGCTAAAGACTGATACTTTCAGTGTAACCCTATTTAGTTTGTATTCATTCTTGGTCGTGAGTAGGTAATTATGTTGTTCGATGATTCCAAACTAGTTTGCGTCTTTTGGTTATTCAGTTGAACGGCAGTGTATATATACTCGCTGTTTTATAATACAGTGCATTGTTTTTGTTGCAATCAGCAGCTGCCGGGGATTTAACTTTACTTGTTTTACTGCTTTTTTTTTAAATTGTTATTGTATGTATGTATAAATATGTGTGCATGTACATCCCGTCGAACACGTTCAATTATAAATATGGATGAATGTGCGGTTATTGCTGTTGCTGTCATTGTTGTTGTTGCCATTATAATTATAATGATTATTATATTCTGGTGTGCGCGCAATGTTGTTGGTGTCAGTTCGTTATTATTATTGCTGTTGGTCGTGTTGTTGGAAATACAAGACGAAAATAGATTGAGTCAAATTTATGTATGTATGTTGGTAGCTGTCTGTTTGGTTCGTTTGGCGGGTTGTGGAGTGATGGACAAGCATGAGCAGGTAGCATACATAATAACGTAGCGCAGCATGAGGCTATATAGAGATATGAAGTATATACTGTCTACAGTGGTGGTCTTATACTTAGAACCGTCTAAGCACCTACATTGCTCGCTGAGGAGCTAAAGAGGTGGACCGCGTATTATCTGTACGGGCGACAAGCTTCGGTTGACTATAGAAACGCAACATCAAAGTCTAGACGTATTAGACACTTCACTGGAGAGCGTCTTCTATGCCGATGACTCTATGGTTATGGCTACGGCAAAGGAACCCTCCATTGACGAACTCTGTACAAAAAAAGCTACCATAGCGACCTTTCCAGGGTTTTTACCGAGCCAAGTCTGACAATATTAGCGACTAAATCAAGCATTTCCAAGTAGGTAGTGGGTCTTTTGATCCGCTATGGCCCGCAACAACAAACCAAATTTGAAAGAAAAACACAAAAAATCTTCACTGCAGATATTATAGTCTATGTCTCATCCTCACAAGAGGCCAAAATGTTTAATGTTAGAGAGCACGCGGAAATGCTGAAAAGGCACTTTATTCTGTTTCATCACCCGAGGTCCCTATAGGGAGACAAGGTCTACTCCGGCTCATTTGCGTTCTGGATATTGTAGCAAAGTAAACTTGTGCCCATCCAGACTGAACCACGACTTGCCGAATGAATGCCCAACTAGCGGTTCGTATGCTCACGATGACAACCACTGCTCCACCTTCTAAGAACCAAATTTCAATTTGCTCCAACCCTATTGAAACTGTTCGTTTCCTCGGGCTTCCGTTAGAAGACGTTGATCGCAATTTAGGTCAAGGAAAAGCAGACGTTTTAGGCAGGCCTACTCATCGTTAATACAACAGATGCAAAACTATAATCAGACTCAAATCGAAATCAACACTGAATCGGTTGATACTTTTGTCTGTTCTTGGCTTGTGAACCCCGTTCTCAAGTGTCGACTACCTGAAGTGGCTCATCTCTCATTACCAAACTTCCTTCTTGCAGAAGGAGGTGGTATGATCTGATACGTTTCACTGGTCATATAAAATCTCTCCCGCAACAGTTGGGAAAGTACCACAGTACCAGTACTAAGTTAGTACCGGGTACGAGAAGTGTTTTTGTCGATACAAAAACAACAATAATATGAAGCAGCTCGCTATCAAAGGAACTCCTACTCCAACTCTGAAATTGATCAGCTTTCTGAAGAAAAGTTTTAGTGTGCTGAAAGAAGTTTTTATTAACAGGGTCGGCTCTCGGGAATGGTTTGACAAAATCTCTGAGTGTATTTCGGTCACGAAAGCCTTTTCAGCAAAAATGGATCTGTCTTGCAGGTGCCGCTCCTAGAACTACGAGAGCAGTCTATAACTAAAATATGTACATAAGTGTTTCTAATTATAAGCCCACCACTGTACATACCTATATTCATATGTATATAGAAATGGAAAAAAACCATCATGATATTAAAAACAGCGCAGAGTGCAGCAGGAGCAATAACAATGTTGATTGTCAAGGGAAAATAAAATTGCGGAGAAGGAAAGGTGGTGGTGGTGGTGTTTGGTCGCCGGCTACATACCAACTAACTTTTTTGTTGCAGTTGCATTATTGTTTTTGTTTGTCGCGCTGTTATGTATGTTGTTATGATTTTTTTGTTGTTATTGTTGCTATTATTACTACAATCTTGTTTCTGCCTTTTTCTTGTTGTTGTTGCAGTTGATTGTGTTATCATTTATTTAGTTTTTTTTTTTTTTGGTTTGTTGTTGGCTGTGTTGGTTTTTCGTTGCGCTACGGCGACCGCTATACTTGAGTGTACTCGTTGTTGCATTTTGTTATTGTTGGCGATTTTTCATCAGTGCATCGCAGCACAGTTCTTGTTTTCTAAAAATTCTGCCATTTTTTTGTTTGTTTTTTTCTTTTTTTCACGCTAACTTTTTGCGGTTGTAGCTTTTTTGTTGTTAAGATCTTTTTTAAGCTTCCTAAGTCTAAGGCGGTGGTAATAAACATTTTCTGAACTCCCAGAGCTCTGAAGATAAAATAGTTATAGATTTGCATTTCATTTTCTTTGCATCACCACTTTCCATCGTTCAATTTGATTTACACATAATTTAAGCACTTAGGTAATATTGCATGTACATATGTAAGTTGTTAAACTTGCAAAAATTTGATAAATTATAAAATGCTGCAAAATGACCGCAACATCCGATCAGCTGTTTTGATGTATGACAACGAGCTGAGTTGCCATAAGATTTACAGCGAGTTACCAAAATGCAATGTTGCCACTTAAATGAACGAAACAGCGAATTAGTTCAATTAATTGCCAAGTCTTTTCAAGTTCTCACCTAAGCCTATTTCATACACATTTTTAAAAACAAAGCCCATCCTTTTCTCATTTCCCAAAGCACTAAAATCTACTTCATCCATGTGCCGAACATTATATAGTACTTAGATATGAGTATATGCATGTATCTACTGTCGAAGCTACATATGTATGTATATTGCTTCAATATTTCCACCACTTAACCTTCAAAATTACTTGAGACTTGCTCTTGCTCTACTAGCTCTTCAAATGCTTTCAATTGCCCTTCAAGTTTTGTGTCTGTAACTTAATTTTCGATTTTATTACAAGTAGGTACCTATAGGTACAATCCCCCTCGTTCAAATTAAATGTTATTGTACATCTTCAATTATTTTCAACTCGCTCATGTAATTCCTTGTGATCACTGGTCTTCAAATAACTAATTTTCCAGGCTATCATCAAATTACTGACTCTTGTTGTTGTTTGAAATTGTTGCTTTACTTTTGGTTTGTGTTAAAACAGTAGCTATTGTTGTTATTTTCAGCAACTATTGTTGTTCCTGTTGTAGCAGCAACTATTGTTAGTGTTAATGATGCTGCTGCATTAGCTGTTTAATTGCTGTGTGAAAAATTAATGTCGTTCATTAAAGTGAGTGATGCGATGTTGCCAAATTTCATCTACCTATTGATAGTGCAAAAATGAAAAACAAATCTTTCACAACGTTTATTGTTGACGGGGTTTTTATATATGTTTTTGCTTTTATGACTAATTATAATTATTATGTTTTTTAATTAATCGTAATACTTTTCTAGTTATTGTTGAATGAACCGACCTGTCTGTATAGTCGCCGTTCACCATTGATTTGCGCGAATTTCAGTAGCAACATCAAAAAAGGTGATGAGATTAATGTAATTGAATTCTAACCCTACTGATGGTAGCTGAGGAGGCTGGAACTACCGTCTTCTGCTTTAAGTTTTAAGCATATCGCATTAAAGGTATTCGCCTTATTTGAATCCTCGTTTGATCTATCGTTCATTTAAGTGATTGATGCGACGTTGCCAAATATTATCTACTGATTATTTTGTTTTCAATTATGTATCTAGTTATACTGCCAATTGCTGAGTCAATCGACCTCTCTGTAGAATCAACTTTCACCGAAGGCATTATCGATTTCTGACGAATCGACTTGATAATCGCTGGGATGGCTCAGACTAACTTTTCCTGCTTTAATTTAAAGATTTCGCATTGCTCTATTTACATCCTCGTTTGACCTCGAATATTTTTGAGAGGATCTTCCCAATGCTGACAAAGTTGGTTATGTTGCTTAAGGTCAAGACCAAATGGTGGGCTTGCGGATTCTCTTTCCCAAAGTTTCTCCGAGGCTCAGATCTTCTCGATATTAGACTTGTAGGTTTAAAGCCCTGATAATGTACAATCAGCTCGTTGACATTGGAGTCTACATATGTATTTCTGGTCGGCATGTCCATTTCTGAAAGTTTTTTTTTATCAATATCTTCTACTGGAAGTCCTAGAAAACTAGCAGATTCAATGTGGATAAACCAAAGGGAAATTGGCGCTTGAAGAGTCTGCTTCACGTGTCGCTCATTCCTTCTTGGTTCTTTCGACATAGGCTATATTTGTTTCCGCTAGATGGCGCTGGAGTCAATATATTTGAAAAATCTGTCTTTACGATCCTATTTTCTGAGTTTTTGGCACCTATGTTTGATATGTAACCAAAAAATTTGTTATAAAAAAGTGACCCGTTAGATGGTGCTGGACATAGGCTATATTTGTCCCCGCTATAATCCCTAAAATTGCTAAATCTGTATTTTCGATCCAATTTTCGCTAGATAGGTATAGAGTTTTCCCCGCTAGATGGCGCTTGCGTCGCTATATTCGCAAAACCTGTATTTAAGATCTGATTATCTTACCTTATAGTATACCTACCTACATGCTGCAAAAAGAGAAACCCGGTAGATGGCGCTATTAAAAAAAATCTTATTTAAGGGTTTAATCTCTTACAGTATCCAGACCAAGTCTATGCCTGAGTTCATGTTCAGTGGAGAGGGCGAGATTTTAAAAAGGGAGTTTACCGCTAGCTGGCGCTGTAGTCGAGATATTAAAAAAACTGTGTTTATGATAACGAACCTATGCCAGAATGGCTCGAGTATCGATGATCGCGTTGCCCTACTGCTGTACCTGGATTTGAAAAGAAGAAGAAGATAGATGGCGCTATTAAAACCTTATTCAAGGGTGTAATGTCTTACTGTATCCAGACCGAATCTATCTATGTCAGAGTGGTTCGAGTCTCTCTCTCTCTGATGTTCACGTTCCACTGTAGCGTGCGGAATTTGAAAAAGTAGTTTACCGCTAGATGGCGCTGTAGTCAAGATATTAAAAAACTGTGTTTAAGATACCGAAACGATGCCAAAATGGCTCGAGTCTCGATGTTCGTTTTCCTCTACTGATGTTCACGTTCCACTGCAGCGTGCGGAATTTGAAAAAGTAGTTTACCGCTAGATGGCGCTGTAGTCAAGATATTAAAAAACTGTGTTTAAGATACCGAAACTATGCCAAAATGGCTCGAGTCTCGATGTTCGCTTTCCTCTACTGATGTTCACGTTCCACTGCAGCGTGCGGAATTTGAAAAAGTAGTTTACCGCTAGATGACGCTGTAGTCAAGATATTAAAAAATTGTGTTTAAGATACCGAAACTATGGCTCGAGTCTCGATGTTCGCTTTCCTCTACTGCAGTACATGGATCTGACAAAGGATGTGTGTGGATGTTATTGAGGGCCTGCCGGTGCAGCCTTGGGTCAGATGACGTTGGAACCATTGTGGGTTATACCTGGTACACAGTGGTTTCAACGGATCATCATGTCGGAGATAGCTCCTGACTATAAGTAAATTCAAATTGTTCATGGACGATTTTCTATATCTCGTTGCAGTAAAGTAGAAAATCGATTAGTTTGTATCTAGGTGTGTGCTTGTTTTGGCCATATGGATTTACTGAAATGTACATATGATATATACCATGTGTTATGTATGTAATTTTGTATGTATATAAAAGTATTTTCTCTTTGGTATGCCATACCACATTTACATAAGGACACACGTACATATGTATAAAGATATGTATCTATCTATTTACTTTTGCTGCTGCCGTCAATAAGGGTGCGGTAGTTTTTGTGGAATTGCGTAGGTGGTTGGCTTACAGAGGCAGCTGTTTTTCAACTTGGTTTTCCTGCTGTTCACATACGTACAAACATATCTAAGTAGGTATGTATAACTTTGATTTCGTTTATTTGCAATCTTTGTTTACTATGATATTTTCTAACATTAATGAGCTTTTTGCTCTTCGCCATAAATTTACCCTCGTCAGTGTTTTTTTTTTTTTTGTTTCCAACTTTTTTGTTTGCTTTCGCTGTGACCTTTGCGAATTGATTGAGGTGTGGTGAGTGAGTTGTGGGTGGTGGTTGGGTTATCAACATACATACTATGTGTATCTATTTGCACATATGGGCATAAAAAGTAACTGTTTAATTACATCTCGAAAAGTCCCCAATGCTTATTTAATTAAACTTGAAAGAGAGAGCGTTAGAGTAGCTTAATTTTAATATTTGTGTTTGTGTTTTTGTATTTTAGTTCTATTTAATTTTAGTTATTCATAAAGTTCAAAAATTCTATTAATTACACGCACATCGTAGTTAGTTAGTCGGGTACTTATACAATTTATTTTTAGCTTTATTCGTTCATAGTAGGCGCTTCCTAGTCAAATTACAGTTAATTTACGTTTTTTGTTTGCTGGGATTTTATCGAGCAGTAATTTGAAAGTAGAGTGGGGTTGAAAGTAGAGTGGGGGAAATTTCAGTAAAGTGAACTAAACTTGTATGTGGCAACTTTGCAAATCAAAATTGTAGTAAGTTTTTTGAAAGCTTGTGGCAACTCACTTCTCGCTGTGATACATTGAATCAGCTGATTGAGCTTTGTGGTAATTTCGCAAAATTTTATAGGTTACTATATTTCGCAAGATTAGTAATTAAAATGCAAAAGTAAGTCCTTAAATTGTGTGTGTATAAAAAAATAAATTATGGAAAGTGCTGATGCAAAGAAAATGAAATGCAAATACATATGTATGTACTGCGGAATTGAAACGTGTATTTCTGGCGGCTCGCAACCTGTAAGGCGATGGAAGGAAGATTCTATGAAGAAGTAGTTCAATGAATTTCATGAACTAGAAGTTATACTTTCATTGAACTAAGAAAACACAGCTCTCAACCTGATGTACATAACACTACAAGAAATTGCTCATATAGGCAACATATTTTTCATATTGCTACTGAAAATCTGATAACCATTGTGATCTACGCCCTGATGGTCGTTAAGCTGGAGGGTTATATGATGAAATGAAGACTCATATGATGGTCAGTTGTTAAAAAAATGTACAACAACAAAAACACAATGAGCTGTCTTCTCGGGAAGTGACTGCCAGAATAAACTAACAGAAAGGCGTTATAAGGTGACAGGTGCAAATGGTGCTATTAGGTATCCAAGTTATCGCACGAAAGTGGGGTCCAGTACCTATACGGACCGGATTAAGAACACGACATGGTATGGTACTAGATCCTTTGCGGGGCTTACGATTTGTTTGACCCATCTCGTAACGTAAGTCTAGGCTAGACCTCTGCTTAGTACAAGCAAGCAATTTTGATAGGACTCTGATCTTAGCAACGATATAATCATCCCAGAGGAGACCTAGATATTTGAGATATGAAGTGGGTAGCTAATGTTAAGATAAGTTGAAGTGGTTGCCGCAAAGGCACACTAAGATTAGCTTTAGAAGGCCCCTTTGTGATACTACCGGCACTCTTAATCTTCCTCCTCGAACCATTTAGAGGACTAGATGAAGGCGTCTGAGTTAGTTTGGATTTGTGTTTTTCCGACAGGGTGGATGCTAGATGTATATTGGAACGATTTTTCGTCATCCCTTGCCAATTTTGGTTTTGTAACAAACCGGTTTCGGAGATCCGCCATCTTCAATGTTTGATTTCGTTCGAGAACGAAACCGGTTTGTTACAAAACCCAAATTGACAAGGGATGACGAAAAATCGTTCCAATATACATCTAACATAGACGTCCCTGATGTCTTGCTTCGCAACCTGGCGTATGCTATCCAGGAAATGCCTTCTGGCGATATCCGGAGCTCTGGGGATTGTAGCCATCGTTCGTTGGTTTGTCAGAGTGGGTGCTACTTCAGCATTAGTTTGCATGTGGCCGCTTTTTGCCCGAAAGAACCCGGTTCGTCTGCCCTACAGTTTCCTTCAATTTATCTTTGTCTAGGGACACATTTGTGGTTCGCGTGCCATTTTGTGCCATCTCTGGAAGAGATCGACGACAGTTGACCGTAATTTAGAGTTGAAAGAGTAAGAGCTAAGGGATTTGATAGCCGCTTGGCTGTCGCTGAAAGTTAAGATATCCTGTCCGATAGGATGCATTCCTATGAAAGCCTCTGCGGTGTCCATGATTGCTAAGCTTTTAGCTTGAAATACGTTGCGAAGATCAGAAAGTCTGAAACAGAGTTCAAGGTCCAGGTTCTTCGAATACCACTTGGATGGCCCACATCAGGAAAGATAGTTCCTAAATCTTGGTCAATAAATAACAAAATGGAGCGAAAAGGAACACCGTCAAAACTCTCTTGTGAGAGCGATATTTTCTCACTAGTATTAGAGCCGCTTTCTCAAGATAACTTTCTGCCCGATAAAAATCTTTTTTGCATGGAAAGCTTCGATTTATATCTAAATAAATTTTTCACCAAAAAACCGTACTATTCAAACATGTGTGCCGCACGCACACACACACGCAACTTTTAACATGTGCGCTCAAACACCATGCAACATCTAACTGGCTGCATTCAAACACATCAAACAACATACAACACCAACATGTTTGTCATACATTTCTAAACCGTTTCGTTGTCATGACATATTTGGCGGCCATCATGAAATTACCAACACACGTATACGGCTTACACGAAATTGAGTGAGTCAAATATATGGCAGACACATATAGCCAACTCAATCTCACACATGCTTTCCAATTGCCGGCGCATCTTTGGCGGCCATCATGAATTTCTATGAAACGGTTTGAATTGTAGAGAGTTATAGTTGTCGCACTTTTACATAAGCGCTTCAAAGCTGGTTACCAAAATTCACCACGAAAAAGATGTCTCTATTTGTATTTCTTTAGCGGCGAGTTGTGAAGCAGCGAGTAATTCGTTGTTTGCCGCTTTTTTCTTGACAGTTGTAAGAAAATTTGCGTGCGATTCGGTTGTGAAAGTTTAGTGTTGATTTTTTTTAGTGTTTTTCATGCGAAAAAATAGCAGAAATTGCATAAAATAATAGGTGGCAGAGCAGCTTTAAACTTCTCTCACTTTTGCGGAAGAGATATTGCAGAAAATAGCGGTGATTCACTTGTTTGTGTGGCGGTGTGCAGCTGCGTGAAGAATCGTGTATTTAACCCACTACAATTTGACTGCATTCATTTTTCAGTTTCTAGTTGATATTTAACGCTGCAGCAACCTCATATATTGCCTGCAGATGCTTTAAATTAACAATTTTCATTGTTTATAAATCAAGCACGCCACATACATACATACTTCATCATTTGCACGTTTTGCTCGTTCTTGTCCGAAGCAAAAACAACAGTGGTATAAAAACTGTAGAAGTTGGCCAGCCCTACAGCGAGTCTCAACTTGTTTGTTTACAAATCTAACAAGCTTAAAAGAAAATAAGCTCGAGTAAAAAGGTAAGGGGAAATTATTTTAGTGAAAAATGCAAAGTTAATTAAACAAATTTTTCAGATTTCAGATTGTGATTTATTGAATAACATCAAGTAAACAGATAAGAGCAACATTACCTCGCAATTATACCAGCAACCTGATTGGTACTGGCATTTGCGGTTTTCACGAATTTTATTAGCATTTACACTTGCCACGCACATTTGTAGACTCCACCAAAAACAGCAGAGCCTATACTTCAAACGACATACAACTTTACCAACATGTCTGCAGCAGTAGCAACATTATCCAACCCCACACCAAACGATTCCGGCTCGGGAGGTGGTGGCGGTTCTGGCAACAATAATGTCGAACGCCGTTGCGAAAACACCGACTGCAATGTCATCAAGCTTGTCTCAATGGTGCCCAAACGTAAAATAACACAATTTGTCACCGAGCCAACTGTTATGGAAAAACCTATGCTCATCAATGGCTTTACAACCGTCTTTCAAGTGGAGGGCTCATCAGCAAAACTAAGCGATTTAAAAAATCCCACTCCTAATACCGCTGTACCACCCAAAACCATATTTCGCATTGTACCAAATACTCACGCGCACATTGTTAATTATGTTGTCGTTGATGCTGATGGTGATTCGTTGCGTAAAATCAATGAGGGTGATCCGGCCACCATGCGTAAACTGCTCGAATCACAAAAAGTAAGCGCTGATCAAATGTTGAAGAAGCTAATGGCTGGTCATGGTCCTAGCGTGCCTATAGTATGCAGTAACGCCATTGCACCTGCTGGTGTAAATACCGTATCGAATGCATCGACAAATGCACGCACCCTAACAAACAATTCCAGTGCCACAAATACTCCAATAGCAGCACAACTTAACTCGTCTAATATGAGTGCGCGTTTAAATAGTTCCACACCAAATGCTAATAACATTTCTAACGTCTCTAATAGTACGCCAACAGCAGCAGCAAAATCTTCAGCTATACAATTACCATTACGTATGCATCCTAATTTGAAGATCACAGCAGTCGCAAGTAGAGATACAATTGGACAACTTGTGGAACCAAATCTTTCGGCACCATCACCAACACAAGTACCACCAGTACAAGTAGCTCCAGCTCCTGTCGTACCCTCACTGCCCATAATTACGCCAGTGCCATTAGCTAATTTGCAAAGTTCACCATCTATTGCTGCTGCCGCTGCATCTGCGGCGGTTGGAAGTATCACACCTGTAGGCGGTGATAAGTATGTTATTTTTTACTTATTGCTATTTGTTCATCCTTTCTAACACGCATCTCTTTTTATTTATCATCTAGAACTCACATAGATAAAATGCAAGCAGAACTAGCGGAGTTACGTCGTACCGTTGCTATGCTAGCTGAAGCTATGCCTATGAATGCAACTGCTCAAAATGTGCTGCAACAATCGTCTACATCACAACAGCAACAACAACAGCACCAACGTGGACCTATTGCAGCAAAGCGCCAACGCTTGAATTAGTTTTATACATAACATACAAATTATTCTTAGAAAGTAACTTTACATTAATAGTTATAATTAGTTATGCTCAACGTTTGCAACAGCTTATACATAGTTCAAGTATAATTCGTACAAGGTAGATATGTTGTTGAAAAAACACTCCCGAAGGTTTTGGGGAGTGTTGCCGAAAGTGACAGTCCTTGGCCGGATATGAAACCGGTACGCCGTCCCGGGTCGTTTCAGCACGATGGGTACAGCACAAGTACTGGTACCCTTCTCGTAGAACCGGCAATACAAGAAACTAGCCGTGTAGGCTATGTAGGTCATTTAGCGTTACCCAGGGTGCACCAACTGGGAAGCAGTGTAGGTGTAAGAAGATAGTGGATAACAGTTTCGTTTGAGTATAACCATGCTATTTTTGCCTCCTGGTTTCACTGCAACTACCTTGTACGAATATCCTTGATGTCTCCTTAGTCGGTTTGCAAAACTAACTTTGTAGTGGATAAGAGTTGTATGGATGTATGTTTATTTGAGCATTTTCCTTGCATAAAAATAGAGTTCCCAACTACATAAAAGCATTTTAATTATCATTTTACATTTAATTATGTGCTCCTTTTGCTGAAGAAAGTTATTTATAAATCAGTATCACTAATCGTACTACATAGTATGAAAGATTGTACCCTCCAAAAAAGTATAATGTTTATAATAGAAAGGATAAATATTTTTTCATATAAAATTTCAATTGTTAAATATAGAGAAAAGAAGCGCAACTACTTTAATGCATGATATCATGACTCAATAACTAACTTTGTCAGTGACAACTGATATTGCGTTTTGTGAAAACAGTGGTTCAATTGTTATCTGCCAACAAGATTAGAATTTATATGCATATCTGTAAGCATAAACAAAAGCAGCTTAAATCGACCTAAGAAAAATTAGACAAGACAAAATAATTTAGATTACCTGAAGATGTGCATGCAGAAAGAGTTGTGAGAAGGAGACATTGATTTAATCCGACTAGGTTTTGAGGTACAGACCTATACGTTTATAATATGTCGACTTGAGCTACTATTGCTCATGACCACAGATATTATTATTAAATCTCATGCATATAATTGAAATTCACTATTTTTTTTTTGTCGAGATACACATCTTGCATTACTTTTTATAGACAAAACTAATTTGAAGAAGTTGTAATATTTTTCTTTTTACAAATATATTAGGATGATATTTTCTTTTTTATGCCTTAGAGCAAATTCTAATTATTGAGTGATGGTCTCAGGCTTGTGTAAGACAGATTGTAGATCATAACCAAACTTTGACTTTATATTATATACTCACATTCTCCGAAATTGCAATGACGATTTCTTGCTGTTAAAAGTCATTGATTGCTTTGCATTTTGAACCCTGACACCAATCTCTTAAAATGACAAGTGATTAATGTTAAAAGGTTAAAAGGTCTCAGTGAATATCCCAAAAATATTTTATACGATTTGAAAGCTAATATCACATACATTTTTATGTAAATTCATTTTTGAATAAGGACCCTGTACCTACTTTATAAGCATACCTTTCCATTCGTTTGGTTTTATAACTTTGTAATTATTTAAAAATAAATTTATGCACATTAAACGACAAAAATAATAATACGAAAAAAAGTACTTATATTTTCTGTAAATAGAGTGGCAATGATAGCTAAAGTAAGTAAGTATAACTAGGCTGGCTAAAATGCACATAAGATTGCTTTCTGGGCATGGTTAAATCGAAGGGAAATAGTAAAATAGAGCCCGAACAGAGGACTTATAATATTCGCGTAGCCACCTTCACCTTCATGAGCGGTATTTTTCAAAACAAGAATCTCCAAGGAAATCGCCTTAGATTGCAAATTGGTCAGACCTATTTACATCCTTTTCAGCTTCTTGAATCACTTTCAATCCAATATAACCTCTTTTCAAATTCCAAACTGTTTAGTCTTTTAATCCACTTTGATTACATACAAATCTAATAATCGGTTGGTTTTCCTCCCACTATTGATTTTACAGGCCAATCGAAGGGTCGCAGTCGTATACAAAGGGCGGCGGCGGCGCTCTCGGCCCACCATCTTCTCACTCAGCGGCAGCAGCTGCCGCAGCCGCCGCCCAGCAGCAGCTGCACCAGCAAATGCATCAAATGCACCAGCAGCACCAACAACAGCAGCAGCAGCAGCACCAGCAACAACAAGCTGCGCAGCAACAACAAGCTGCACAACAGCAGCAACAAGCGGCACAACAGCATCAGCAGCAGCAACAACAACAGCAGCAGCAACAACAGCAAGCTGCTCAACATCATCTCCACCATCATCAGCAGCAGCAACAACAAGCGCAACAGCAACAACAACAACAACAGAACGCCCGTTCGGCAGCTAGTCCCCTATCCCCACCACGACCCGGCCCTGGCTCGGCGGCCGCCGCCAATACGTACGCCAAATACGCAGAACTCAATGCGGTACGCGAAGCGCCACATCCCTACATCCAACAAAGTTCGTATGGCATTGGTCCGGGCGCGCAATACCGCGACAACCCCTACACGCGAATACCTCAAATGGCGCCTGATTTCCAGCGTGCTGCGCAAGCTGCTGCAGCAGCAGCGGCAGCAGGCGGTAGTAGTAGTGGTGGTGGGGGTAGCGCGCAGCAGCCAAGCAGCGTTGTGCAAGTTCCAGGCGGCGGATTGCAACCACCTCCACCCACGAGTATTGGAAGCGCAGCCCACCTGGAAGCTTTGCATTTTGCGCATCAGCAGCCAACATCGGCGGGACAACAAGCTGCTGCTAACGCAGCGCACGTGCTTAACGCTGCCAATGCGGCCGGAGCTGGTGCGCCCGCACCGCTCAATGCCAGTTCTGCAGCGAGCAGTGCAAATTTAATACGTCAGCGCATAATACTGCCAGCGCACCCGCACTACCCAAGTGAGTATCTGACGAATGCTAATGTAGTTGCTGTGACGAATGCGCGCAGCCAACATCAGCAGCAACAACAACAACAACAACAACAGCAGCAGCAACAGCATCATCAGTTACAGCAGCAGCATCAGCAACAACAACAACAGCTGCAGCAGCAACAGCAGCATACGCAGCTGCCGCAAGCGCCGCCAGATCCCGGAGGACAGCCGTACAAAAAACTCCGCCTGACTGATGTGACGTCGAACTCAGCCGTCAGCAACACAAATCACCTGCCTCCTAAAGTAGCGAACACAGCGCAACAACAACAACAACGACAGCCGTCACCAGCTGCTGCTTCGTTGGCTGCTGCTGCACAACAGCAACACCACCAACAACAACAAATGCTAGCCAACAGCGGGGGTCTGCGCAATAGCGGCGCATCTCATCAGCTACCACAAAACTTAGCACATTCGCATTTGACCGTGGTGTCCAGCAGCCACGTGGTGCATGCGCAGCCAACTACAGCAGCGATGCAGCAACTGAAAGTTGAGACGCAACCGCCCTTATTGCAAAAGGCGGTCACACCACCCACGAATCGCGGTATGTCCAGTAACGCAGCAATTGGCGGAAGCGGCAGCAACAGCACCAGCTCTGGCAGTGGTCCTAGCTTAGGTGTTGTTGGTGTAATAAATGCGGGCGCAAATACATCCGCCACGCTGCTGCCAGGTAACACAGCAGCAGCAGCACCACCGCCACCAACAAAATCTTCATCCTCATCCGAAGGTTATCATCCGCAAGTCGAAGCCATCTCACCCACACTGCCAAACGATAATGTTGAAGAGCGCGGAAGTGCTGTTACCGAAGATCTGCTAACACAAATACAAAAAGTAGATGCAGAAATACAAAGCGCCGAAAATTCAATGGAAACGCTACGCAAAGAAGAGAAGGGCTTAAAAGATAAAGTGGCGTTAAATAAGAAACAACGCGAAAAAGAACTTCTTAAAACCGAAAATGATGACGCTGTGAAGATGGAGCACACATGGCGCTTGCAAACGCTAGCGCAAAAAATATACGAGGTGAACCGTAAAACGGCCGCCGCGCAACATTCCATACTCAGCCCTTGCGGTAAACCAACAATTCTGCCACTATACAATCAACCCTTAGATGCGCAACAGCTGACAACGCTGCTAAAGCGTCATCAGACGACAGTGCGTGTACCGCTGCTAGAGCATATATGCAAGCTGAAGCAAGAGCGCTGGCAACACAACACTGGCCTAGTGGATACATATGCGCAAATGTCGAGTGAATGGCAGAAGCGCGTCGAAAAGTCAGAGGGTAGTGCAAAGCGCAAGGCGCGTGAGGCGAAGAATCGCGAATTCTTCGAAAAAGTGTTCACAGAGTTGCGCAAACAGCGCGAGGATAAGGAACGCTTTAATCGCGTTGGCTCACGCATCAAGTCTGAGGCGGATTTGGAAGAGATAATGGACGGTTTACAAGAGCAAGCAATGGAGGATAAGAAAATGCGCTCCTACGCTGTCATACCGCCGCTAATGTACGATGCGCGTCAACGGCGCGTTGTCTATCACAACGAGAATGGCTACATAGAAGATATGGTGGCAGTGCATAAAGAGCGCCAAACATTGAATGTGTGGACGGCGGGTGAGAAAGAAATTTTTAAAGAGAAATTCTTGCAACATCCAAAGAATTTCGGGGCCATTGCCGCTAGTCTCGATCGTAAGTCGGCACAAGATTGCGTACGCTACTACTACCTCAGTAAGAAGACGGAGAATTATAAGCAACTGCTGCGTAAATCACGTCAACGTACGCGCTCATCACGCAACCCGCAAAAGGCACAACAACAGCAAACGCAATGCATTATCGATTCGCTAACAACGGGCGTGACGACCCGATTGCAGCGGGAACAGCAACAGAAGACTGGTGGTCGTTCGGCAGCCGCAGAGCGGGAACGTGCTGAACGCGCAGAGCGTGCGGCGGAACGTGCAGCAGCGGATGCCGCTAAAGCGGCAGCAAATGTACAAACCGGCAAACCAGCGTCCTCAAGCAAGTCAGATAGTAGTTCTAATTCCCTGTCAACAGGAGACGCGGGTCACGCAGCGTCAACGACGACTGCAAAAACAGATACGACTGAAGCAGCAGCAGCCAAAGGCAAAGCGACTGCAGCTGTGTCCACAACAGCTACACAAAAATCTAATAACACGTCCAATAGCAACAACAGCACCACCGCAACAACAACAACTGGCAGCACTAGCACAGCGCCACCAACAGCAAAAGCTAACGAGATTGATAAAGCTACTGAAAGCTCAACAGCCGCAGGCGCCACCTCTGAACAGAAAACAACAGCGACAAGCGCAGCGAAAGATGCCGCACAAAGTGGCACTGCAGCAAAGGCGAAAACCGAAGAAGCAGCCAAAGCGAATGCAGCAGCAGCCGGGACAACAACCGCAACAAGCAATGCCACGAATGCTGATGAAAGTAGTAAAAAGCTTGCAAACGCATCAGTGGTGGCGAATAATATTGAAATGATGGATGTTGATAGCAACAATAAGAAGCTGCTGTTAGACGACAAGAGTGCCGTTAGTAGTAGTAGCAGTAACAATAATAACAACAATAGTGGGAACACGTGCTCCTCTACCTCGTCGGCTGTTCCACCACCGGGCGCTCTGAATGCTAGCGTCACAACAAATACAGCTACAGCTGTGAGCGGCGTAACGCATCATTTGCCCGGCTCAACACCGAACGGAATCAAAACAATTTATGCGGCCTCAATGGCACAGGCTGTGGCTGCAGCGGCAGCAACCAATAATGAAGATGTGAAAATGATTGCTGTGGGCGGCGATAAAGTCGGAACAGCAGCAGCGTCAGCGGTGAATGCAGTGCTACATGCGGCTGGCAGCAGTATAGATGCGGCTAAATTGAATAGCGGTAATAGTGTGGCCACGCCCACTACCTCAACAACCGCGGGCAATTTCCTTGGGCAGAAACTTAAAGCGGCGCAAGTGGAAGGCATTGGCGCCGGCAATGATGCCAACTCAGATGTTAGGTGAGTACGAAAAATGTTTAGAAACAAATGAAGATAGAAAAATAAAAACAAATTTTACTAAACACAAATTTTAAGTAAAAAATCGAATAAAGGCAATTCAAATAAACTAAAAATATGTTTGAAGCAAAATAGATTAAAAAAACTTAAATAAAAAAGTAACAAAACTAAAACAAAAATTCTGAAATAAAAAAAAAAGAAATATAAACTTTTTTAAATACCTAATTTCAAAATTTAAACTAATAATTGTAAATTAAAAAGTCATTATTGTAATTTTGACAAAAAAATTTTGAAATAAAATAAAAAAGTATTTAAAGAAAACAAAAAAAATTGAATTTAAATAAAAAAATTAAAAATTTAATAAAATTAACCAAAAAACAAATTAAAGAAAAAATTATTTTAAAAATTTACGAAAAAAAGACAAAAAAGTAACAAAAAAAAAACATAAGTTAAGAAATAGGAAAAATAAAAAATATGAAATAATTTAATAAAATAGAAAATTTTAAAATAAAAAAAAAAAAATTAAAAAGTAAATTAAGAAAAACAATTAAATTAAATAATTTTACATAATAAATACTAAAACCCAGTAAAAATATAAATACCAAAAAAGTTAAATAAATAAAAACGAAAAAATACTAAATGCAAGCAAAACAATAAGAGAAAAAAAAAAATAAAAAAATAAAAATAAAAAAAAAAATAAAAATAAAAAAAAATTAAAAAAATAATAAAAATAAAAAAGAAAAAAAAAATTAAAAAAAAAAATAAAAATTAAAAAAAAAAAATAATAATAAAAAAAAAAATTATAAAAAAATTTAAATTAAAAAAAAAAACACAAATAAAATAAAAATAATAAAAAAATAAAAATAAAAAAAAACACAAATAAAATAAAAATAATAAAAAAATAAAAATAAAAAAGATAATAAAAATAAAAAAAAAATAAAAATAAAAAAAAAATAAAAATAAAAAAGATAA
Source organism: Campiglossa producta (assembly GCA_964058755.1). Taxonomy (NCBI): domain Eukaryota; kingdom Metazoa; phylum Arthropoda; class Insecta; order Diptera; family Tephritidae; genus Campiglossa; species Campiglossa producta. The sequence goes on along the minus strand of CAXKVI010000005.1, from coordinate 14,007,791 downwards.
TAAAAAAAAAATAAAATAAAAAGTAAACAACAAAAAATAAAAAAAATTAAAATAAAAAAAAATAGAAAAATTAAATTAGGAAAAACCAAATAGAAAATAATAAACAATAATAAAATAAAAAATGAAAAAACTTTAAAAAAATTTCGAAGTGAAATTAAAAATAAACGAAATAATGAAATAAAATAAAAAATGATAAAAAATGAAAAAAAATTAATAAAACAAAATTTGAAAATAGAAAAAAAGTAGATACGAATTGAATTAAAAATAAACTTGAACCAAATATGTAGAATTAAAAAATAAAATTAAATAAAAATGTTATAAAAATTAAAATAAATACATAAAAAAAATAAATTAAATTAAATTAGAAAATAATAAACAATAATAAAATAAAATAAAAAATGAAAATAAACTTAAAAAAATTTTGAAGTGAAATTTAAAATAAAGAAAGTAATGAAATAAAATGAAATTAATAAAATAAAACTTGAAAAAACGAAACAAAAAATAGATACGAATTGAATTTAAAAAAATTTAAAAAAGAAAAACTTGAATGAAAATAGAAAATAAAATAATAGAATTAAAAAAAAAAAATTAAATAAAAAATATATAAAAACTAAAATAAAAAATATATAAAAATTAAAATAAATAAAAAAAAGTTTTAAAGAATTTAGAATAAAAAACATTACGACATAAAATTAAAAAATTGAAATTAAGTAAAAAAAAATTTAAATACAGGACAAAAATTAATATTATATTTTATAATTTTTCTTTATTCCTCTTCTTTCTCCGCAGTGATCCGAAACGTAAGCGTCTCGACATTACAGCGAACGCAGATGTTTCTACAGTAAATTCCTCCTCCACCTCCACTATTTCCACCATCTCCTCCAACACAATTACAACAACCAACAGCAGCAACAACAACAACAACAACAACTCTACTTCCTCCTCCATTTCATCCAACTCCATTACAAATCCGCATACGTTAAGTGGTAATCATGCCAAGAACAACAATAACAACAACAATAATAGTAATGCTATGGATATTTTGACTGGAGCTGGCATAACGTCAGCTACAACAACAACAACAACCGGTGCAATAGCAACAACATATGTTGGTGTATCATTAACAACAACATTAACAACAAATAGTGCAGCGACGCCAGCTGCTTTAGCAACAGCAACAACAACAATTACAACGACTGAAGGCAATAATGCCAACGATGGTAAAGGTAAGTTGAGAAAAATTAAAATTGAAAACCACCAACAATATTTATTTATTTAAACAATCGTTTCAACGTTTCAAATGGTTATAATTTTCTTATTGCGATATCGATGAGGTGAATGAAGCAGCCAAAGATGAAAAGTTGATGCAATTGTGAATGGGTTTTTTTTTTGGTTAATAAAGAAAAGTAAAATACTTAATAATAATGAGCGGTAAATACTTTAAAACGATTGAAGTATTTTGCGGGTAAAAAATCAGCAGCGCATCAGCGAATAATGCAGATGAAAAGTGCATTTCAAATGAGAAGTAAGCTTAAAAAATGCATCATCCGAATCATGGAAAGGCAAGAAAAGTTTGCCTCGAACAAAGACAGCACACAGTAAGGCTCGCTTAAGTGCAACACTCGCTATGCTTAAGTCCCGAATATATTTTTAAACTGAACTGGGTTTTTATGACTTCTTTTAGGGTGCTCTCGTGGAACAAATTTTCGCTCATTTCGGCCTCGGAAAGGAGCTCATTTCAGAGGGAAATGAAGTTACGAAAAAAAAAAATAAAAAAAAAAAAAAAATAAAAAAAAATAAAATAAAACAATAAAAAAAAAATAAAATAAAACAATAAAAAAAAATAAAATAAAACAATAAAAAAAATTAAAAAAAATAGAAAAAAAATAATAAAAAAATAAAATAAAATAATAAAAAAATAAAAAAAAAATAATAAAAAAATAAAAAAAAAAATAAAATAATAAAAAAAAAAAAAAAATAAAAATACATAATTAAAAAAAAAAAAAAAATTAAAATAAAAAATAAAATAATTAAAAAAAAAAATTAAAACTAAAAAATAAAAAGAAATAAAAAAAAAATATATATATACAATATATAAAAAACAAAAAAACTTAAGAAAAAAACTAAAAAACTATTTTAACACATGCAAGAAAGTAAAAAAAAAAAAACAAAAAAAATTAATATAGAGTAAGAAAATAAAAAAAAATTAATGTTAGATCAAAAATTGCGATTTTTTTGTAAAGGAATAAAAACAGATATTCGTTTTTTTAGTGTTGGTTCAGGATAGCAAAAAATGGGTTTATGGCTATGCTGGGCCATATTTTACCAATTTTTTTTTTTTTTTTTAAAACTTATGCTAATTGTGTTTCAATGATTTGTGACATTAGTTCATTTTTTCAGTGAAAATATTGTATCGCATGGTTTTTTTTAGTACATATATACTAGAAACCGAAAGTTTTTTTTGTTAACTTTCAAACTCGAAGAGATATTAAAAAATGGCAAACGCAGAACTGTCGGGAATGGATAGTGCTAATTAAATATTAAATAAAAATTTTTGAGAAAAAATTAACAACAAAATGTAAAAAAATATATACAGAAAAAATTAAGTAAAGAATAAAAATGAAAATGAATATGAGAAATAACAAAAAAAAAAAAAAAAAAAAAAAATTAGCAAAAAAAAAAATTTATTAAACCAAATTTTTTCCAAAAATAGGCAAAAAATCTTAAAAAAATAATTAAAGGTATACGACTGCTGAGTGAAAGATCGGTGACAGTTAACAAGATCAACGGACAAGAACGCATTCCAAAAGGAAATTGATAAAATTGATTATTTGAATTTTTTTTTAGGTCTTAACGCAACTTTTTATATTTCATTTTAATTTTTATTTTTTTTTTAATCTTTTTTCTATAATATTTTTTTATTTCAAACTCCGTTTCGTAACTTTTTTATTGTTATTTTATTGTCTTTTTTTTATATTTGATAAAAAAAATTTTTATTTAAATTTTTTAAATTTTATTTTCTCTCAAATGACAGCAAATCCAATACTGCCGCAAAATCCTTAAACAGTGATGCGACGCTGTATCAATTTAAACTTATTTGTTATGCTCCTATTTTAGTTTCTGTATTGACCAGGCTACACTGTGCCATATATACTCGCACTCATGTATCTCTTTCTTGCTTTTAAGCGTCGAGCTTAAACGAAATTTTTAATTAAATTGACACTTTTTGTTGACAATAAACTGACCAATAGGGCTCCCACTACCACAGTCATACAATTAGTGCAATTTGTTGCTGCTAATGGATGTTTTTTTTTTTTGGTTCTTTGCTGCTTTGACGTATATTTCGCTCCCTTTTTGATGTCTTTCAATTCATATGTGTTTTTGTACTTTAAAAGAGAATTTTATTCTCTTTATGCACATCCTTAATGCAGAATAAAGAAAAGCTTTGAGTTAATTTAAGTCCACTTAAGTTAAAGTAGTCTTTATACAGTTAGGCATTTTATTTTAACTTTAGAAAAAAATGACTTTCTAAATTATTTTTTGCCTGTTACTGGATGACAACCACAGATAATTGAAACATGAATTATATACTATTCACGAGGTCTGCTATTTAAGCCCTGATTGTGTTTTTATAATGATTTAAAAGTTTCTGTACCTTTAGTAGAGCATATCTGTTTATGAGCGCCTAAAAGTATGCTACAGTATATTTTTATGTTTTTGTGATATACATACAAATTGTGTACGCTAGTTACATACATTTTTTTATTAATTAATAATTAAATAGTGCATTTATTGAGTCCCCCTTTTTCTCGTCTTATTTTATATTTATTTATTTTCCTTACTTTGCTCCCTGAAACACCACTTCCGCCTATTTGTATGCAACGCCGCCACAAACCATTGTTTCTTTTTATTGCATACTTTTTTGCGCTTGGCTTTCTTTTGTGCGTCGTTAACTGATAGGCCTGACATTTTCTCTCGCATTTTTCTTCATCTATTTTTTATTAATTTGCAATTCTTATTTTATTTTTATTTAAAAAATCGAAACCTTGTAACGAGTTCATCTATTATTGAATATATCCTTAAAATGGATTGGCTGCTGCAAACCCAGTTGGTATTTTAAATAGTCGTATATGCAACATACATTTAACCCACTATGTGTGTGTGAGCAGTTTTTGTAGCTGCCAACAGTCAGAGCCTCGGGTTAAAAACTACTTCAAAAGTACTTCAACAAGTCAACCAGCTGGGTTTTTTCTATGCAAAATACTGCTCATTTTCATCTAACATCTCGTGTTTTAATGATTTTTCCTCCTGCGTGCTAGAAAGTGTTTCGAAAGTGTGTTGCATTACCGTGTCGTGCAGCAAAAATCATGCATGCACTCATCTCTAATCTGAAATATCAGAGGCAGATAGCTGGATCAGATTTTTACTCTAGATTCCGAAGACCCTAAACGACTAGAAAGCTAATAAAGACACTAAATAACATAAAAATATAATGATATAAAAAAAAAAAATAAAAAAAAATTTAGGAAGATTACCAATTAAAAAAACACGAATTAAAAAATATGAAAAAAATTTAATTTAATTTAATTTAAAAAAAAAAACTAAACTAAATTGAATAAAAACACTGAAATAAAATCAAATGAAATAAAATAAATTAAAGAAATAACAAAGAAATAAAATTATATGAAAAAATAAATAAAATAAAATGAAAAACAAAAAAATTGAATAAAACAAAATAAAAAAAAATTTAGTGAAACAAAAAAAAAATGAATAAAATAAACAAATTTAAAATTTAAATGAAATAAAATCAAATGAATTAAAAAAAAAAATAAAAAATTGTGTAAAATAAAAAAAAATTGAATAAAATAAGATGCAAAAAAATATATAAAAACATTTAATGAAATAAAGTAAAAAAGGAAAAAATTAAAATAAAAAAAAAATATAATATAATAAAAAAAGAAAAGATTGTAAAAAAGAATAAAAAGTAAAAAAAAAAAAAAAAATAAATAAAAAAAAATAAAAAAAAAAATAAAAACTAAAAAAGTAAAAAAAAAAATAAAAACTAAAAAAGTAAAAAAAAAAAAAATTAAAAAAGTAAAATAAAAAAAATTAAAAAAGTAAAATAAAAAAATTAAAAAAGTAAAATAAAATTATATGAAGTAAACAAACAAAATTATATGAAAAAAGGAATACAATGTAATGAAAAACAAAAAAAGAATAAAACAAAAAAAAAAATTGAATAAACAAAAAAAAATTAGTACAAATTTAAAATCAAATGAATTTAAAAAAGTAAGAAAACAAAATAAACTAAAAAAATTTAGTAAAACAAAAAAATATTGAATAAAATAAGATACAAAAAAATAAATAAAAACATTTAATGAAATAAAGTAAAAAAAAAAAATAAATAAAAACATTTAATGAAATAAAGTAAAAAAAGAGAAAAATAAAATAACATATAATAAAATAAGAAAAAAAAACAAAAAAAGAAAATAATAAAGTAAGAAAAAAATTAAAAAAGTAAATAGAAAAAAAAAAAAAAAAAAAAAATAGAAAAAATAAAAAATTTAATATGTCTGTTTACATTGTTGTTTTCAGTCCCGAAGATGACTACAGAATGTAGTCGAAATATCGACAATATCAATTTGACAAATATATATTATATATGAGAACAATAATTTTTGTTGTTTTAATTTAATTTAAATAGAGCTCGATAGAATTTCTTAATATTTTACAAATAAAGGGCGATAACAAATAAAAGTAATAAAAAAAAAAAAAACAATAAAAAAACAATAATAAAAAATAAAACAAAAAAAACAATAATATAAAAGTATAAAAAAATATAAAAAAATTAAAAAATTAAAAATAAAAAAAAGAAAAAAAGAAAAAAATAACAAAGTAAAAAAAGAAAAGAAAAAAATAACAAAGTAAAAAAAAATAAAAAGTAAAAAAAAAAAATAAAAAAGTAAAAAAAAAAAATAAAAAAAGTAAAAAAAAAATAAAAAAAGTAAAAAAAAAAAATAAAAAAGTAAAAAAAAATAAAAAAGTAAAAAATGAAATAAATAAACAAAAAATAAAAAAAAATATGAAAAATCATAATTTTGGAAATTGCCGTCCGCATATCTCTCCACTATATCTAGTTGATCTTCCAATTAGATATAGTGTTATCTGGTCAAGGAATTTGTCAAGGTCTGTTTAACGTTGCAATGCGCTGCGTTGTTGCGCTGATATCAAGTGTGGCTCTGATTTACTATTTCACCACACACGGCGTGCGTTGAATGTAATAGAACCACACTCTCACGAAAGTGAACGTCTTAAGGTAACTGCTGTCTCTATTTTGTGCCTAGCTCTTGAGCACTCCAATATAGTTCAAAACCTTAAATTTTTACTGTTCGTAGATTATCTCGACTAGTTTTGAACAAACCATTTTTCTACTAGTTGCACTGTTTCATTACTGAGTTTTTATAGGGACTTCTGTGTATGTGTGTGAGGGCGTTTTGGACATGCATCACCTGCAACAGGCAACAACGCTTGGTCCATCATGCATCAATTGTCCGAAGGCACTTGCTTGCATTTATGCATTTTCTCCACAAGCATACATGTAAAAATGTGTGTATGTGCTGCTGTAGAGCTAAAGCTCGCAAAAAATGAGAAAAAAAATATGTTAAGGTACAAAAAAACCAGTTGACATAGAAACGTTTACCCAGCTATGCGCTCATTTGCCCAACTCGAGCCTCCTTCTGTCCAGCAAGCGCGCACACACATATGCAACATATGTATGTGTGTGTGTGTGTCCGCTACAACAAGCAATTAACTCACTTTCCGCATTTGCTGCAAAAAATGGTATATCGGCTGTTGCTTTTTTTCACTTTTTGCATGTGCTCTTCTCCCCGAGACTTGCCACACACGACGTGCACCGTGCACCGTGCAGCAGCGCGTACAAGCAACACCGGAAACGGTAAATTTAAATTGCCTCTTTAAATGAAAAAAAAGACATGCATATATAAATTTATAATCCCTCGCTAGTATCGAGGGCGGTAGCGCAGTTTGAAGAAACGTTGCATACTTTTTGGCGTAGTAGCACAATAAAAATGCTTTCTCGTGTTATTTGTATGTGTTTTTTGCAAGACACATGCTGGAAAAAATGTTTTAATTAACTGAATTTTACTGCAGTGAAATGAAAAAAAAAAAAAAAAAAAATATATATATATACATATATGTATAGTAAAAAAAAAAAAAATAATAACAAAAATAAAAAAAAATAGCAAAAAAATTACAGCTAGTAAATTTTAATTGCTGTCGCTTGCTTGCACGATTTTGTCACACTCCCACAACTTTTATTGGTTTTTAGTCGAACAACAATTGCAGTTTTGAAGCATTACCTACTATTTTTAAGGGAGACAAACTGAATGGCTCTTTTTGTTCTAAAATTCTAGTTATTTAAAATTTGTATACTGACATTGTTCGGTATGCCACACAGTGGTTCTGTCACCGAAAAAATTAATTTTTATAAATATCTACTTAAGCTATAAATTTGCATATAACTTTTAAAAGCGTGATCTTAGTTGTGATTTTGTCCGAATGTATAGCACTTCATTGGCTTAACAAAGCAAAAAATCAGTGCAATTGGTCTAATATTTGAACAAATATAAGCCAACAAAAGTTAATCTGCATTATTGCTATCTATGCTTTTTTCGGTGTGGAAAAAGTTAGTCTGCTACAGCAGGCTACACCTTCTAACTATTATATTATGAAAGTTTGGAATATTTTGTATCAATTCCAGAAATAAAACGTTGCCCCTATTTGCCCTCCTTGATTTAATGACGAAAAATCTCTTAAAATTTTCATAAAAGTGACATGACATATATGTATTATTATTTTTTTTTGTTAAGGAATGTGTAGATATAGCGAAACAACTTCGATATTGTTTGAGAAACTAGTGCATTTTGCTGCATATAAATTTATTTCAAAGAAAAATTGTTCTATTGCTACCTTGCTACAAATTAGTATCTTTATCTTTTTGGTAAAATAAACTTAGGATAACTTCCTAAGCTTCAAGTTGTCCAGCAATGAAAGTGTTATAAAAATCCATTTTTAGTTTTCGAGATAATTGTGTTCAAACAGGCAGACAAAAATTCTTAAATGGTTGAGATGAGCTCTACTACGGCACCTACAGTTTTATTAAAGTACAATTTTTTATATTTTTGTAACTTTAATGTTTGAAGTTTGAAATTTTATATTTGGCAGAAACAAATATATATGTATTTGCAAAAAAAAAAAAAAAAAAATAGCTCTTTCAAAAAAAAAAAAAAAAATTACCTCTTTCAAAAAAAAAAAAAAGTTAGCTTTTTCCATCAAAAAAAAAAAAAAATTAGCTCTTTCAAAAAAAAAAAAAAAAAACAAATTACCTCTTTCAAAAAAAAAAAAAAAAAAAAAATTTTAAATATATTTAAACATTTTTTTTTAAATGTTTTATGCTAGTTTAAATAAGAACGCCATTTTCGCACGTTGCTTTCATCAGCGCTCGTTTAAAATGTATTCAAGTCGGCCTAAAACGTTGGCTTCCGTTTTCACCTACAGTTTTACCCGCCTGTTAGTCGCATTTTAGGCGCACTGAAATATCTGCTTACATACTTACGCCTTTTTTGTTCCATTTTCATATTTTTATTACATTTTTTTCTTCTGCTTCCCATACAACACATTTCATTCATAATTCACTGGAGACTTTTTTTCTGTTGCCACAAACTCCTCCGCAATTGAATTTTATAATTTTTTTTTTTTTCGCTTGCTCCCCCGTGTAGGCTTTTAGTGTTTTTTAATTGATGCTAATTAGTTTTTAATAACATTTAGCGCTTGCGTATAATTTTTGCTGACATCGAGTGCAAATGTTATAATTTTTTTTTGCATTCCAGTTTTATATGAATTTCTAAACTGCATTTTTTATCAAATGATTTTTTTTCTGTTACCTTTGAGCTGGTTTTTGTTTATTTAGCGCGTTTTAATTAAACATTTTTTTAAAGCCTTTATGCTTTTTTTTCGAACAGAAAATTTAATTAAAATTACAATTTTTAATATTTGAAAAAAAAAAAAAAAAGAATCGTGTAAAAATCAGCTTAAAAATCTAATTTTTGTATCCCTAATTACCGAAGCATAAATTAAATGTATTACTTGCATACTTTTGGGCATTCGGGTGCACCAACTCGTAACTGCTGTGCATGAAAGTGCGGCGTCTTTTGTCCTTGCCAAGTAATTTTTTATGCAACCAATTCACGGCGGAGCATTTTTCATTAAACTGCTCAATTATATCCAATAAATGGATATTATGTACTTTTTAATGGCATAATTTATGCAAAAACATTTTTTTTTGCCTTTTTGGTTTTTGGTCTTTAAAATTTTGGAGCGCTTAAGCTCGTGCAGGGATTTGTAAGTCTACACTATAAACTTTTTATTGTAAGTTTTACACTCAGGAAAGAGTTTCCTTATTTTGGCCCCAAAGACATGGCTTCCTTAACTGACATAAGTACAATATTCCTTAATTTAAAGGCTCTTCCTCAATTTAAAGACTTTTTTCCTTAAACTGAGGAAAAAATTATTTAAACTCAGGAAGCCATGTCTTTAGAGCCAAATAAGGGAAATTTTTCCCTGAAATGGGAAAACTCTTTTCTGAGTGTAGTGTAGAAGTTTGGAGTACCATTATCACCCTTCTTCCCTAGAACTTTTGAGCTCTCTTTCGCTTCCTATTTTTCTCTATCTCCCTCCCACCCTCTATTCTACTCTTAACATTCATTTCAACTCATCCAATTTCTAGTTTTTGTTTGTCCCTTTCTCTTATTCCTTTCATTCCTTCCTCATGCCTTAACTAGTCTCGATTAAATTAAAATTTTATAGTGAAAATCTTGAACTACACTTGTTGTGGCACTTTACTGCGGTCGGCTAGCTTTTGGTTTGTTCCGCCACCACATTCTAAATGCCCACAAATTTGATCTGCTGTGGTTAAGCTGGATTTTTTTTTACTTATTCTGCTATTTCTTGTCGCATTCTGCGCTCATCGCTACTCTGTGTGCTCAGCAGTAAAAGTTTGCTTAGCGTAAATAAGTCTCTAATTAATTTCAAATATTATTTTTTGTAGTCACCATGTTTCTGGCGTATTCTAGGACATGTTGGGATGTGACTGCTTAGGTGGGTTTCCTTTAAGAGGCGCTTTGTAAAAAATTTCATGAAACTAGTTAGTTGAGACACATAGATGGACAGTTCCGAATATGCTCCCAGTGTGTCCCGCGATAGAACTAAGATATTTCCAAAAGTATTTAGTATGCAAGCAAAATTTCAAGCAAATATTTTCAAAAATTACGGTTAAAAGGTGACCGAAGTTGAGAATGTACAGCTTTGAGAATGTTCCCAGATGGTCCCGCGATAGAGCTAAGATATTTCCAAAAGTATTTAGTATACAGGCAAAATTTTATGCAAATATACTTGAACGAGGTCAAAGGAGGAGGGCAAATAGATGGTTAGTTTTGAGAATGTTCCCAGATGGTCCCGCGATAGAACTAAGATATTTCCAAAAGTATACAAGCAAAATTTTATGCAAATATACTTGAAAGAGGTCAAAGGAGGAGGGCAAATAGATGGTTAGTTTTGAGAATGTTCCCAGATGGTCCCGAGATAGAACTAATATATTATCAAAATGATTTAGTATAACTAGGAACAGTCAGGCGGATGCTTTGTTTCTTATACTTGCAAATCATGGAACAATGTAATATACCATCTGATTTTTGTGAAAACCTATTAATTTTCGTTTGCAATACAAAACACAGATTTTTCCAGTTTTCATAGCTCATCAAGCTTTATTTAAATTTTTTCATCAATTTTTATACAATATTTTGAGCTTTATTATTTTTGTTCAAGGTTTAAAGTTTTTTGTTTTTCAATAATTGATTTTCATTAAATTCGTGTGTTTCACGTGTACTATTAGAGCACTGATATTTTCTTGCTTATTTAAATATTTTTATTTATTTTTTATACTTGTTTTTCGAAAAGCTTAAAAACTAAATTAACACGTATTTTTGAGAGTTTGTAAACTTTAGCTTAGAAAACAATTTTTTTTGCTGAAACACTTTGCACTGTACTGTGCTCTTTTATTTCACTTAACCTATAACTTTTGCTTGCGCCCACTAATCCACCTTCTTCTCAGCCGATTTTTCACGCTTGCTTTCAGCACCACTACCATCCCCACGTTTATTTGCCGCCTCTGCTGCTGCAGCCGCCTCCTCTTCGGCGTGACACATTTTCCGGTGCTTGTGCACAAAGTAATAGCTAGGGAATTTGCTGCCACAAGTTTTGCATGGATAATACTGCACATTCATGTCTAGCGGACGCACTTCACGACGCAGCAGTTCGCTGGCGCCCTGCTTGTTGGTCACAACGGGCAGCGCTTGGTTAGCGGTGTTGCCACGCGCTGAATTATAACCACCATGTGCTGATTTAGATGCATTTGTTGCTTTGTCATCACCAACTACTGTGTCGGCACCTAGATTAGCAGCAGCCGCCGCTGCTGCCGCTGCACAATTAAGGCTCAGCGGATTTAGATGACGCTTGGCATGTTTCTGATAGCAATATTGTGATTTAAAAGTATGCTTGCAATAGACGCATACGTAAATTTCATTGTTGGCCGCCTTGTTGTGCTTACCGGCGCCACCAGCAGTGGTGCTGCTTCCTCCACCGCCGCCGGCACCACCACCACTTGACTCACTATTTTCGGATTCTTCGTTGGCTGTTACCAGCTGACGCTGCTGGCTAATCGCTTTGGCCATTTGTTGATGAAATGATAGTGAAACGCTTTGCTGCGTCCGCTCTGGCATGACAGCGTATTCCTCGGGCTTGTGTCCATAAGCTGTATTTAAAATGCGTCTAAAACGCACCGGACCATCGCAGCTAGCCACGTCTATAATCACCTTCGAACTTTCATTGTTATCCAGTTGTGAAGCGGGAATAGGCGCTTTAGCGATTTGTAAACCAGAAATGCGTGAGCTACCTGATTTATGATGTATGCGCGCTTGCTTGCGTCGCTCGCGCTTACTTGTTGTGACGTTGCTGGCGCCTCCAGCTGCAGTTTGTGCCTTCTTCCGCTCTGCACGTTCAACTTCTTTATCGCGCGCTGCACGCGCTTTTTCAAAAGGTACGGGCGCTTCAGCAACAGTCACTATTATTTCACGCTCCGCGCTACTTTCTTGCTGCTTCTTACTGCTGCGCGCCTCATTAACTCTCTCACGTTGCGAAGAATGCGATGTTACCGAGATAGCGCAATCTAAATCGCCATCTAAATCAGATTCTGTGTTGTTATCGATAAAAACTTCTACATCTTCGTCGTCTTCATCAGTTACGGCGTGCGTGTTGCGTGTTGCTGAGGGCACGCGTTCAATTTCAATATCAATGCTGCTTGGAGGGCGGCGCGCTTCGGCGGCATCAGCGGAGCGGTTATGCGTGACTAATGCGACACCAGCGCTGTATGCTTGCTGTAATTGTTTGCAGGTGTCATTTGTGTTGGGCGGCGCTGCAATAGCGGCTTGTGGCAGCGGCGGCAGTTGATGCGCTGTCGTAAGCGGTAGAAAACCAAAATTGGGTAGTGTAGCTTTACTTGGTATGGGACGTATTATTTTTGTACTTGAATTTGCAGCGACGCTAAGAGGGCCACTGCCGGCCATATAACCTTCGGTTTGAGCGCGCGCCAAAAATGAGCTGCGTGAGAGAAGAAAAAGTTTTTCCAAGTTGAATTAATTTGGTTAAAATTTTTTTAAATAAATTACGCGCCTCAACCAATTTACTTACCGACAAATTTCCAATGCGCGTGGCATATGCAGCACATGCGTCGCCAACAACACACCAAATATATTTTCAACATTTAACTCCAAGTAGCCAGTGTACATGTAGGTGAGTAGTGGCGCAAATTGTTCCGCCGTCACATTACTCAAATACAAAACGAGAGCATTATCCACGCCAATCATTGCCGCATTGTCATCTAGTCGTATCGCTGAGCGCAAATAGCCGCTATGCATACCCAGCACAATGCTATGCGCCACAAAACGTACACTAGCTGCTGCGGCAGGACCCACCTCGAGCACCACATCAGGTGGCGTTGACATAACGCTGGACGCTACAGAGCCCGCAGCGGTTACAGCTGCTGGTAGTCCTGCGTTTTCTGTATTATTAGTCGCTGCGGAAGCGCCAGCACCTGCGTTAACTCCACTACCACTGCCGTTGTTCGCTGCGCCACCTCCGCTACAACCAGTAGTGCCTGTCAGCCAATTAGTGAACATATTTGCTTGTCTCACGTCTAACAATAGGCGCACATATCCTTTTGTATGCAATAACAGACAATTATTTTTGAAAAAATATTTTTTGCTTGCACGCCAATTAAAATTTAATAACTTCTTTATTCTCTGTCTAATTTTAATTGGCCAATTAGTTGGCAGTTAAGCGCGCCTCTTTTGTAGTATTAGCTTCGCTTATGTTGCTCTCTGATTTGTACCGTACGCGTTCGAAATTCGTTTTGAACTGATTTATGACGGTAATTGCGCGCAGTTATTTATAGCTACGAGTGTGGCATACATTCAGGCGCACAAATATTCAACGTCCTTCTTACTACTACTAGCCAGTCATTTTGTGTATGGTTCATCATTATGACTACCAGCAGCAGCAACATTCAGTTGTTCAGCCCTCGGCCAGCGTCATTCGTGCTGTCGTCTGTCGTCCTTTCATATCACACAGAGTATCATGTGCACTCGTGTGTTATACGCATATTTTACTGCTTTAATTGGTGTCCCTTTTGGCTTTCACAATACAAACGAGCGCACACATACACACACCCTTACTCACATATACCGCCTGCTTTTCCGCCCCAAATTTCAATCCCAACAGTCTACATTTGCGCGAGTGTAAATTTTCATATTTTCTACCAATTTGTAGGATTAACTACCGTCTGTATTTGTTTGGCCGCTTGTATGTGCGGTTTTGAATGTTTGCTGGTGAGTTTAATTCAATTTTCTCCGTTGTAAACAGAGAGGAAATTTGAGTGAAGAGAGCAAAAGCGCTGAGAGTGAGTTGAAAAATTGTTTTTAATAGAAGAGAAGGCTTATTTTAATAAAAAAAAAAAAATGTCTCAGAAAAAAAAAATAAAAAAAGTTTAAAAAATTTTTAAGTTGAAACAAAATTTAAAAAAATTTGAAAAAAAACATAAAACCTCAAATTTTTAATAAGTTCAAAAATATTTTTCAAAAAATTTAATTTAATAAATAAAAATCTTTTATTTGAAAAACCCTAGAAAAATTTTAGAAAAAAAATAAATTTCAAACTGTAATTAAAATTCAATATTTTCTTTAAAATATGCAAGTAAAACACTAAGGTTTTGAAAAATTAAAAAAAAAAAATAATAAAAAAATTAAAGAATGAAAAAAAGATAAAAAAGGTACAAAAATTATAAAATATACAAAAATATGAAAATTAAAAAAATATATGAAAAACAAATCTCCAAAATCTTATAAATTGAAATTATAGTTTAAAAATTAAAATTTACAAATTAAAATTTAACGAAAATATTTACAAAAAATTAAAGCAAATAATTTTAAAAAACTTCATGAAAAAATTCCAAAAAACAAACAAGCTCTAAAAATCTGTAATGCAATCTATTTAATTTAAATAAAACACACAAATACAATTTTAAAGTTTTGCTAAATTAAAATAAAGAATTATAAAAAAAAATAAAAGTGTGAAAATTAAAAAAAAAAATTGGAAAAATTTTGAAAATTTAAATGAAAAATTAAAAAAAAAAAATAAAAAAAAAAATAAAAAATAAAAAAAAAAAATTAAAAAAAAAATTAAAAAACAAATTTGAAAAATTTTGAAAATTTAAATGAACAATTAAAAAAAACAATTAAAAAATAAAAAATTAGAACTAAAAAAAAATTAAAAATTAATTTCAAATAAATGAAATTTTGTTTACCTTTTAAAGAAAAATTTCAAAGATAACTAAAAAAAAATGAAGAAAAAGAAAAATCATTATTTTTTTAATAAAAAAAATTAAGTAGATTATTTTATTTTGTTAATTTTTAAATTCGAATTTACAAAGAAATTAAAAAGGTCTTGAGTTCAACAAAAAATTAATAAATTGAAAAAGGATATTTTTATAAAAATTTGGAAAACATTAAAAAAAATACAAGGATAAGAAAAAAGCTAGCACCTCTGCTAGTGCATAATTTATTTTAGCTCACCCTACTTAAAAATGTATCACTCCAGCATCCGAGCACTTCGGCGCATGGCTTCTCTAGAGCATTTCTCAGCAAAACACGCTCGTGTTATTGCGCTCTCACTACACTCACCCTTACAGCAGCAAACAGTTCTCACTAAACCCCTCAAGCGCATACTCCCTCCCCTCAACCTCTCCCCTTCGCTGCAGCGTTAGCTTGTTTACTTTTAATTGCCTTAAATAACTGCATCACTTTAATCCAATTTGCATACAAATCATTCAACTGCATATTGCGACTGTGTGTGTGTGTGTGTGTGTGTGTGTTGAATTGCAGTTTCACCCTCAACTATTTGCTTCAATAAAATTGGTAGGCATGTATGTATGTATTTAAAATTTTTTATTTACTTTTTTAGAAACGCTGGGCAGTCATTTGTTGCTTTCTTTTCTTTTTGTTAAGCGTGCCACATTTTTCATTTTTTTCTTACTCTCTTGTTTTTTTTCTTACACTAAATTGTCTTATCTGCTGCACGCAGCGTCCCCCATCATATGACCAATTAGCGTGAGCAACGCGCGTTATTGTTCTTACTCGTTTTCTATTGTCTGTGTTAAACGCCTTAACTTATGCTACACTTTAGCAACGGCGCGCTTGAGTTGATGGGTTGCTGCTGTTTGGTGCGTGCTGCTTGTGCGTTGCTTCTTGTTTACCCATCGCTATAAGTACAGCTGTTGGTTGATGTGATGTGCCGGTGATGTGATATGGGAGTGAGTCGTGTGCTGCTTTTGTGTTGAGTTGTCAAGTTTACAAATTTTTTTTTTTTAACTTTTTTTACTTTGATTTTTGTTTGGCCTTTTTTGGTTGTTGTACTTTGTTGGATGATGTTATTGACAGCATTCGCTTGTCAATTGCCTTAATTGATTTGTTGTACGCTCATTTTGCTGCGCTTACAAAAATCGTTCTCGTTTGTCAAATATATTTGTTCGGTTGGTTTGTTTTTGGATTTTTTTTATTTTTTTTTTTTTTTTGTCTCGTGTGGTTGGCTTTTATGCACTTTTTCGTTGGATTTTATAGGATTTTGTGTTTCACATTTACTTCTTAATGTGACATATTTAGTTCGTCTTCTAACCACTTGAGGGTATCTTGTGTAGCTCATATACAAATTTGTTAAGCCAGCTCGTTTCTGTTTTTTTTGGTATTTTTTTTTTAAAGTGTTCTTGCCTTCTTAATGTAATTCTTTTCACCTTTTCCCATTTTCATGTCCGCTTTGTATCGGCCTGAGTTGATTTTAATTACTCTTTGCTGTGGCTTGAGGTTGCATTTGAATATGTCCTCCATATTTCTTTTCTTTATTTGTCCTTATTGGCATTTGTTTGATACTTTGATTAGCATGACAGTTACACCTGTATGTCAGTCGATAACGTGCACTTACTAATGGCTATTTTTGTAAATTTTTACATGCCCTTTTTGACAACTCAAATAGTCTTATCGCTTGAGCTATCTTAGATCGTATTCAATTCGATTTAGTGACCAAATTTGTGGTTTAATATTTGGAGTGAGTCGAAGAAAGCGTGGAGTTTGGCTTGACTTAGAGGTGTCAAACTATCGATAGTTTAAATTTCAAAAGAAACTAGCTGACCCGACAATGTTCGTTCTGTCCAAAATAGATTTTATTGAATTTGTTTCAAATGACAAACAAATTTTAAATTTTCGTTTTGCCAGAAACATGAATGTGTTGTACTCAACAAGGGACGCCATGTCGTATACGTAACAATTTTGCTACACATTCATGTGTTGTACTCAACAAGGGACGCCATGGTGTAAACGTAACAATTTTGCTACACATTCATGTTTCGGGCAAACCGAAATTCAATTGCTAAACTTTTTTGTTGTGCCAGAAACATGAATATGTAGCACATTCGTTTTTCTGGCACAATTTTCACAGATTGAACTACACATTCATGAAAATGGCATTGCAAAATTCCGGAGGTTCCTGCCTTAAACCGTCTTAGAATATTAACAAATTAGTTTAAGAGATATTCAGTCTTAAAAATTAAGTATGCATGTGTTCGAGAAGCCACGTGCTATGGCATTGACTCCTGACTAATTTTCAAATTCCTACCATGAACCCTTTTAATGATATTACGACTGTAAAATAAAGTTTGTTTGGGTGGTGCCACGCCCACTTTTATATAAGAATGTTGTAAGAATGTAATGCGTCTCTCCTCAATTGAAAACTTGTCAATCAGTTAAGCTCCATAATCAGCTTTTTTATCCGCTTTGCTGTTTTATCATTAAAACGACTTATCTCTCTCTCTCTCAATCCGATTCAATTAAATCGATTATAAATACGGAAAATTCAATCAAATAATCATACCTTTTTTCCTCCAAGCAATAAATCTGCCAAAGCCTACATTTTGGCGCAGTAATTAGAGAAAGCTAGTAGCCAGCAGAAAAACATTACATACATGAATTTTACTGTTTATTACTGTTATATGCAGAGGTGGGGAAAATGTCTTTGAATAAAATATTAACTTACCAAAAAAAAAATTAAAAAAGTTTTCAAAAAAACTTAATAACAAGAGAGTAAAAAAATACCTCACTCAAAAAATAAAAATTAAAATTAAATAACAGTTAAAAAACATTCAACAAAAATTATTAATTAACTAAAAACCAAAAATTATAAAATAAATATTTTTTTAATTGAAAAAAAAAAAGAAAATCAAAACAAAATTAAAAAATTAACAAAAAAAATTAAACCGGATATAGTAAAAGGAAGTGAAAAAAAGTTGAGAAAATAATACAAAAAACAGAAAAAAACAAAAAAATTAAAACGAAATTAAAAAAATGTTGACAAAAACTAAAAAAAAACTGCAAATAATTGAAAAACAAAAACAGAAAATATTTAAAAATATTAATAGCAAAAGAAAATCAGGAAACAAAAATTTTAACTAAAAAATATTAAAAAAATACAAAAAAGTAAAACAAAAAATACAAAAAAGAATAAAAAAACAAAAAATTAATAATATCAAAAACAACAAAATAAAATAAAAAAACATGGAAATAAAAAAATAGTAAAAGCACAGAAAAAGAAAAGAAAATAAAGAAAAAAATAAAAAGAAAAAAAAAATTGAAACAAAAAAAAATATAAATATTAATTAAAAAAAAAAAAATACAAAAAATACCTCCTATAAAAAAATAAAAGTATATAAAATAAATACAAAAAAATATTAAAATCAATACAATAAAAATTGCAAATAAAAAGATGAATAAAAAAGAACTAAATAAAATAATACAATAAAGAATAATACAAAAAATACAAAAAAGAATAAAAAAAAAAACAAAACATAAATAATATCAAAAACAATAAAATAAAATTAAAAAAAAAGTAAAAAAAAACATGGAAATAAAAAAAAGTAAAAGCAAAGAAAAAGAAAAGAAAATAAAGAAAAAAAGAAATAAAAAAAAATAAAAAAGAAATAAAAAATAAATAAAAAAAAATAAAAAAGAAATAAAAAAAAATAAAAAAGAAATAAAAAAAAATAAAAAAGAAATAAAAAACTAAAAAATAAAAAAAAAAATAAAAAAAAAAAAATAAAAAAGAAAAAAAATTAAAAATGAAAAAAAATAAAAATGAAAAAAAAAATAAAAAATAATCTAAATAAAATAAAATCCAAAAATATAAAAAACAAGGAAAAAAATAGCAAAGAAAAAAGACAAAAAGAAAAAAAATAAAAAAGATAGAAAAAATTTTTAAAATAAAACAAAAAACTAAAATATTAAAAAATTATAATAAAAAAAAATTAAATAAAATAAAAAATTATGAAAAATAAAAAAAATAAAAAATAATAAAAAAAACAATGAAATAAAAAAAAATAGCCAAAGCAAAACCAAAAAAAATTTAACAAAAACAAAGGAAAAAGGAAAAAGAAAAAATGGAGAACGCAATTTTAATTTAAAAATATATATAGAATAAATTGCCCAACTCTGGTTATATGCATCTCCAGTTAAACATAATTTTTTGTATGTGCGTTTGCTGCTAGCGTTAAACCTCAAAAATCAAAACTCCATTAACACTTTGCTACAAAAAAAATTTGTATTAGCAAAAATATATAAAAAAAAACACATTGCAATTGGCAGCCAGTTGCAACACAGGAAAAACGATTTCCAATTAAATTCGCATTGCTCTCCTGCCACCTCTACATTTATTTATGATTGTTTTTCATGTTCACTTTTTTCACTCGCACCATTCGTGCATTACGCTGCTATGTGCTTGTCCTTCGTGTGCTGCTGCGCCAATCCGATATTTCATATAACTATTTTTTTTTGTATATTGTTGCTGTTGTCTTTTTATTTAATTCAATTTCAATCATGTGTAAAAATTAATTAAAATGGCAAATAAATTCGTAAATTATAAATTGCACACAAATTTTAATATTTTACAATTGGCCGTGCTCTCGCGCTGATGTAGCACACGGCTAGCTAGGAAGTGGTGGGAGTGTGTGTCCTTTGGTTTTGCTATCCGCACAACACTCAAGTGAATTGTTGTGCGCCACCCATCCACTCTTTTTTTATTATATCGTTTACAACCATTTTCAATAAATAATTAGCGCGCATACAAAATGCCAAAAAAAAAAAATAAAATGAAGAGACACAATTCGCGTGGGTTCTGAGTGCAGAAGGAAGGGTACAGGCCCGCACTCTTTTCGCCTGCATTCACGCGATTGCAGTTGCAACATTTCGTTGGCATGAGTGCATACGTTTCACATCCATGCTTGGTCAGCAAGCTTTAACGAACTCTGCCTCCTTTATCTGCTCTCTTTATGCTTTTTTCATGTTGCCGCCCTTGTGGCATATGGGGTCACTTCGCTTCGTATGCCATATTTAATCCTTTCATTTTAGTGATGTGACATTTAACATTGCGCCACAATCAATTGTCTCCTGCCCTCATTTTTTAGCCATGCAACCAGCGGAAAAAGGACAATTTTTGCATGGGAAGAAAAATAATATTTTTTTGTTCAACTTTTTACTTGTGTGTGGAGTAGTTGTGTGCATTGGAGTTTGGTGATTTTTCTGTGCGCCCATTAAAAGTTTTTAATAATTGAGTGAGGACGAAAACGAAGTGGTAGAGCAAGTGCCCTTATGTAGAAGGTACCAAGATGGATGTTTTGGAAAGTGTAGAACACGAGAAAAATTTTCTTAATTATATGAAATAAAGTGCACTTTTTGGTTGCACTTTTTGGCCAAGCAGGTTGATTTATTTTATTGAAATTTGGAATATATACTCTTTATGGGTAAAAATTTCAAAAAGGTAACGAATTTTTGAGATATTCGTCAAAATCTTTTAGTAAATAATAATTTCAAACAAGTGGCAACTCTTGATTTTTTGGCATTTTTTGAAAAGGTGGCAACTCTAGGTTTTTCTTCGCTAACAATCATCTTGGTCGTTTAGGAAATACCCATAAAACAGAATATTTGAAAGCGGCCAAGCTGTTCTAGAGTTTTGATGCCTTTTTTAAGAAAGGTGGCAACACCATTTTCTTTTACTAAAATCATCTTGGTCACAGCCAGTTCAAAGTTTTGAATCCCGTTTTTTTTTTTGAATTGTGGCAAGCCTGTCAGAAAAAATCATCATTGAGCGGCTAAGCGCGTTCTCGAGTTTTGAAACCTGTTTTTTAAAAGGCGGCAACGCCAAAGAAAAGTAAATTTTTTTGTCTAACTTTGATCTTGGTATTATGGGAAACAATAAAAAAAAAAAAATCATTTTAATCGGTTAAGCCTGTTGTGTTTTTTTTTCTTACTTACAAATACCTCCAGAGATATACAGTGCCACGCCCCCTCAAACAATTTTTTCCTTAACATTTTTCGTTTTATGCATAACACTCAAAAAATCCCAAAGGGGTTCTCATCGTTATCTAAAGCTTTTGAGCATGCTGTATCCGAATCTGAAGTCAGACTTTTCTGGTCACCGTAGGTTTTCTCTCCAGAGATAGATAGTAGTAAGCCATTTTTTTGTTTATTTTTTTTTCTCAACAACTTACTATACTCCATTTATTTCCACTATGGAACATCTGTATGCCGCCAAATATAAAATTCAAAATTAAATTATGGTTCCTTGACCCCAGAAATATTGTTAAATAATTAAATTTTTTAATAAAAACTTAGGGTGAGATTTTCAAAAACCTAAATTTTTTTTGTACCGCTTAATAAAAAAAAAAAAAAATAAGAATAATAAAAAAAATTAGTCTATCTACACACAGAAAAATTTTCATGTAAAATCAGCACTTTTTAACCTTTTTCAGTTTATTATTTTTCAACGATAACGTTCATGTTATTTTAACAAGAAGCTTGTGTTGAATAACTTCACATAGTGTTAAATTAACATGATTTCCTGTAAAATTTACAAGAAGCTCATGTTGAAAAGCTCAAGTTCGTGTTAAATTAACATGATTCTGTTAAATTAACATGACTCTATGTTAAATTAACACAATTTCCTGTTAAATTAACATGACTTCCTGTTAAATTTACATGCATTTATTTTAAAACATCTTTCTTGTTAGTTTAACGAGGTTCTTGTTGGGTATATTTCAACTTCAAAATGTTACTCATACGCCCTGGATACCATTTCAGAAAATACCCCCTCAGAACAAAACCCTGTGAAGAGTAGCGGGTTTGCATTAGATACTTCGCTCTACAAGATATTCATACCACAAATTAAGCTTTTGACTCCACCTAACTCAAATAACCCTTCACATTCATTCACAATATATAATGAAAGATTATGACACTCACAATGTGGCTATAGTGTATTTGGTGTATTTAGAGTTGCATTTGTATTTATGTTTGTAGGTATATGTAAAGGGATATAAGAAAATCCTCATACACAATGTTGTTTATTAATGTTGACCGTCAATTATGTTTTAATTGTCATAAAAGCTTTCACCCCGTTGGCACACACATACATACAACAAATTTTTGCAAATAAACAAATTGCCATTTGTATGCAGCACATTTATGCTCGGAGATAGAAAAACTAAAAGGGTAACCAGTGGCAGCAGGTGGGCACCAGCTCCACTTGGCTCGCACCTCACTCTCTCTCACTCGCATGTTATGCATTTGCCCACTACTACCTCTAACCATTTGCAAATTTTCGTTGAGCTTTTTTTGACATTGACAAAGGGACTTGTATGTATGTATGTAGTATGTGTTTGGTGCGCGCAAAGAGAGTGGGTGCATATGTTTTTTGTTGTCAGCGAAAAGTGCAAACAATTAAATCCAATGGGATAAACCAGTTGTGTTGAGGGGTAGCCAGCAGGCAATGGTTGCTGTTTGTGGAAAATTACAAATGTATCTACAAATAATGTGCAGGTGTATGTAGTTTCTGGGCACATAGGTCATTTTACATATTGCTTACGAAAAAAGATAAAAGTAATAATATTTTGCAACATTCAGCAATAAAATTAAGTATTTATTCAAAAATCATACCCGGTAGAACTCTAATAGATATTTAAGTAGGTTGTCATAAACCAGTGGGAAAAGGTTATGGTTGGTAATGTATAAAGTAATGTACATATATCCCCCCAAAAAATGGGTATGTATACATGAAAAGTAATGTGTTTGAAAAATAAAACCTTATGGCATACATAATATAGATTACATCGATTGATTTTTCAAATATTATTTCATACATTGTTGTTGTTGTTGTTGTTGTTGTTGTTGTTGTTAACAACAAAACACTCCCCGAAGGTTTTGGGGAGTGATGCCGAAGTTGCCAGTCCTTGGCCGGATATGACCCCGGTACGCTGCGGTGCTCCCTTGCGGTACTGCCCGACTGTTGTGGTAGCGATTTGGTATGACCAGTGGAACCTTCTAGGTCATGGCATCCCTCCATCCATGAGGAAGGAGAAGATGGGCAATGAGAGGTGAGAGGCATCATATCCGTAGATCAACCATCGAGTTAGCACGTCAATTACCTATGTGCATATTAGTCGCCTCTTACGACCGGTATGCCTACCTCGGGCATATTCTAAACCCCTAACCCGCAGGGTTACTTTGCTCATGCTTCTTTCATGCATTACCTACTTTCCCACTGGAAAATTCTATGAAAATATCCCGCGGATGATGGACGCTTTTAAATCTGGGGCAAGTTCCTGTAAGGACAATAATGACGACCTGATAACCGACTTACAGAGTGTACTTAAATTATGAAGGGATCACTTTTTCTCACTGCTAAATTTCGAAAGAGACGTCGAACCCGATACCCCAATCCCTGACGATGGAAAAGTCGTCCCACCACCTGACTATGATGAAGTGAGGATAGCTATATCCCAGCTTAAAAATAACAAAGCGCCTGGATAAGACGGACTACCCGCCGAGCTGTTCAAACACGGAGGCGAAGAGCTGATAAAAAGCATGCACCAGCTCTTAAGCAGAATATGGTCGGACGAGTGCATGCCTCCAGATTGGAACTTGAGTGTGCTCTGTCCAATCCACACGAAAGGCGATCCCGCTAACCGCACAAAACAACCGCGAAATCAGTCTTCTTAGTATCGCATATAAGGTGCTTTCTAGCGTATTGTGTGAAAGACTGAAGCCCACCGTAGACAAACTGATTGGACCTTATCAGTGTGGCTTTAGACCTGGTAAGTCTACCATCGACCAGATCTTCACGAAGATCCATGATAAGAGAATCGACACACACCATATCTTTGTCGATTTCAAAGCTGCTTTTGACAGTGCGAAAAGAAGTGGCCTATATGCCGATTTTGGCTTCCCTTCAAAGCTTATACGGCTTTGCCAAATGACGTTGAGCAATACCAACAGCTCCGTCAGAAGAAGGACCTTTCTGAGCCATTTGAAACCAAACGAGGCTTTAGACAGGTCGACTCTCTTTCGTGCGATTTCTTTAACCTGATGCTGGAGAAGATAATTCGAGCAGCAGAGCCGATGTTATCGATATCATTGGCCTTAACAACCGCGCCGTAAGCGCTGCCTTCTCTGGACTGGATAAGGAAGCGAAAGTCACCGTTGATAGCTACAAATTTGAAACGATGAGGGACTTCGTCTATTTGGGAACCAGAATTAACACCGAAAATAATTACAGTCTAGAAATCCAACGGAGAATCACTCTTGCCAACAAGTGTTACTTTGGACTAAGTAGGCAATTGAGAAGTAAAGTCCTCTCTCGACAAACAAAGATCACGCTCTATAAGTCCCTCATCATACCAGTCCTGATGTACGGCTCGGAATCATGGACAAAGGGAAGATGAGATGGCTCTTGGAATATTTGAGAGAAAAGTTCTCCGAAGGAAATTTAACGATGAGCTGTGCGAGCTATACGCAGACCTGACCGTAGTCCAGCGGATTAAAGCCAGCTCGCTGG
The DNA here is from genome assembly GCA_964058755.1 of Campiglossa producta. Taxonomy (NCBI): domain Eukaryota; kingdom Metazoa; phylum Arthropoda; class Insecta; order Diptera; family Tephritidae; genus Campiglossa; species Campiglossa producta. The sequence goes on along the minus strand of CAXKVI010000005.1, from coordinate 13,983,179 downwards.
TTAGGACATGTTATGCGAATGGAAAAAGAAGCTCCGACACAGAAGGTTGTCCTATCTGACACCCGAATTCGGCAACAGAGGAAGTGAGCCAAGATTAGATTAGTATAGATAAATAGTATAGATATAGATATACAGCAACACCTTAAAGTGTTGTTTTGACACCAACATTTTTTTGCGAGTAGACATAAATAGTCGATAACCGGTAGCCTATGACTATCGTCGTAAAATTGCAATACAAGTTTAGATTGTACTACTACTACTAACTGCAAGTGCTACTTATCTGTGGTTTTAAATTCCCCTTTTTATTACTATTTCGTTATTTCAACTCTTGCAAAAAAATTAAATCCATTAACGAGATATCGACTTATTCTCTGCATTAACCTCAAAATGTGAACTGTTAAAAGTTGTACAAAAAAAAAACTAAAATACCATCCATTTAGGCTACTCAAAAATTCTATTTGGACTGTTAAAATCTGTGCTATTTCCAACCAACTCATACAACAACAGCAGAGTGCTATTAGTATGACCAGTGTGTGGTGAAGTACTGTTTGTCACCGCTTTGTTGTATTTTTTTGCTGTCGAAGCATTGTTAGATTTTACTTTTAGCTTTCGTTACAAGCAATTCAAATTAACCAAAACAAAGTGATTGTAAATATGTATGGCGAAGTATGGGTGTTGAGTTCCATCCCTACCATCATGCCACCAGCGAATATTCTATTTATCAAGATATATCATCATTCTTGCCATTGAACTAATTTGTTTATTGCATTTTAAGTTGATTGCATAACGCCAGCCTAAAAGTAGGCAACACACATCATCGTGTCTATTGAAAGTATAGATTGTTCGCCTTATTTGAACAAATGTCATGAAACAAAGTGCTTGCTCTAACTACCAAAAAATCCTTGCTAACAATACAGGGAATTATCGCTAATCGCAAGCACAAATATGCATTTCAACATAGGTACACACACACACACACACACACACATACAAAAATCGTGTAATATTTTCAACATCATCTTTTCGCTTTTATGCCGTTTGATGCATCCAATTTGGCGCAAAGTCGAAATTTTACTCGCGAACGCGCGCGGCCCTTTCAAAAGGATGTTATTGTTTGTGTTGGTGTTTTCAGGTAAAAAGGACAAGTGAGAGAAAGAGATAGATGTGTAGTACTCGGGTGTATAAATTTCGTTTGTTTGGTTGCTTGGTGGGGTTGTGGTTTATGAAATTTTTAGCAAAAATTGAAATTACGCTAATTGTTTGCTACAACGGGCGCACACGAATGGACACACATAGACATAGTAGGGATGTTGCGAATGTAGAGTTTTTGACATTATAAAGGTATGGTTATAGTCAGCGGGGATCCAGGATTTTGGGAAGGGAGGTTCACATTTTTTTTCCGAGGCGATTTTTGATTCTTAAAAAAATACGGGCAATGTCAACTTCCAAGTATCACGCAACTTTTACTGTTACCGACAGAAATATAAAATTATTGGGACAGCCTAATGTAAAGATATTGCAGCGAAGATCAGCAACATTAACTGTGTACTTATGTATTCACGTATCAACATACCTATGCTGTGGATATGCAAACCACCACCTTTTTTACCAGTCTTGTTTTCGTTGGTAATAATTGACTCTTATATACAAACGTGCATACTCATATTTTGTCTATGCTAAAATGTACTTATATACCTTCTATTGTCTAAATCTTCATTGTACTAATTTTTTATGATACAAACACTTAACTATTGAAAGACAATGTATGTATTAGAAAACGGATGATTTTACGGTATTATCACGCGAGATCTTATGTGTATATTTCTTGCATAAATAAGAGTCATACAAATTTTAATATCACAGTTGCAAACGAGAAGACGAAAAATACAAAATAATTTTTAAGCTGCTCACGCTTGTACGGGAAATTAAATTCGAGTCGCTAACAAAAATTTTGTGTGTTTTATTTTATTCGGAAACAACTGAGTTGCGTTGACCGCAACATTCTTAAAAATTATTTTTGAAATTAAATTTAGAAAGTCAAACTTTCAAAAACTACTTTATTCGGAAAATTTCTTCAAAAGTTCTGTTTAAATTCGAATCAGCAAATCGCGAAAATGTTCAATAATCGCGGAAAAAGTTCGGAAAAGAGTTGTAAAAAATGTGATGAAATAGACAACGAAAGTATGGTCCAGTGTGACACCTGCGACGCATGGTACCATTTTGATTGCGTTGGAGTCGACAGCAGTATAGCTGACAGGAGCTGGTCATGTGGAATTTGTGACCACAACGGGTCAGCACGTAGCATGCAAATGACAGCAACATCACCACCAACAAACAACAACCAACAAGAGCAGACTACTACATCCGTCTCAATTCGGGGACAGGCTCCGAATACTGAGTTAAATCTACCGCAAAATGTTACTGCTGCAACCACTTCTACCGCCGAGGGTGTACCTATACAAATGACGTTCCCGACTTCGCAATCAGCCACCGCTGTTAGTTCATCCTTACCAATGTTTACGCCTAACTGCTGGGACTTTTGGGGTTTTGAATCCAGCCCACAAATGCAATGGCGCCAACCAGCTATGATGACTACAGGGCGTTATGCAACGCTCCCAGCAAAGGTATCTTCGAGCCAAGTCATACCAGGTAACAAATCAGTTTATTCAGCATACCCCACATCGTGCGTACCAACTGCCAGAGAAGGTGCGCCAAACGTTCAAAGAGCGCAGATGCCAAACAATCACGACCTTCACCGCAAGCTACAACTGGAAAGGCTAGAAGAAGAAATGACAATTCAGCGACAATATTTGGAAAGTAAGTATAAAATCCTATCGCAGTACGATGAGCCGCATACAAGCAACAACGCATATTTTACGTCTGCCGTCGGGCCTTCGCCCCAACAATTGGCTGCAAGACAGGCTATCCCCAAGCAACTTCCGACTTTCAATGGAGATTCTGACGAATGGCCACTTTTCATCAGCAGCTTTGAAAATAGCACGGCTGTAGCGGGATACACCGACGCAGAGAATTTGATAAGGCTGCAGGCATGTCTAAAAGGTAAAGCACGCGACGTCGTAAAGAGTAAGCTGTTCATGCCATGCATGGTATCAGATATAGTCAAAACTCTCAAGATGTGTTTCGGTCGTCCGGAATACATTCTTGAGCGCGCCGTAAGTAGAGCTCGTGCACTCCCACCAGTAAAAGACAAATTAGAGGCGCTTATCGAATTTTCTCTTTGTGTGAGGAATATCTGCACGACGATGGAAGGGTGCCAAATGTATATGCACCTACATAACCCATTGCTAGTGAAGGAACTGGTTGATAAGCTCCCTAATAACCAGAAGCTAAATTGGGCTGTTCACCCTAAAGATGACAAAATTCCCGTAGTCAAACAATTTAGTGAGTGGTTGTACAGCTTAGCTGAAGCAGCTAGCACAGTGGTTAGCTTAGTACCAGCTAATACTCGCATGATTAATACCCATACAATAGAAAAGAGTCAAGATCGCTCTTCAGCAAAAGAATCGTCATATCAAGGTAAGAAGTGTCCAGTGTGTAAAAGAGGTGATCACAAAGTAGCGCAATGCGAATCATTTGAAAGCCTCTCACTTCAGCGAAAATGGGATGCAGTGAAAGTGAATAATCTCTGTCGACAGTGCCTAAACCCACATAGGCGCAAATGCTACCTAAACAGAATCTGCGGTAAGGATGGATGCACTTTTAAGCATCATCCTTTGCTCCATAAAGCGGTAAGCCAAATTCAGCCGGCTAGCACGGTAACTGATGTTTCAAATGCACCGGTAAACACCCATTGCGATAGCTTCGAGCGAAAGCAACCTTTTTTCAGAATCGTACCAATTCATGTTCATTCTAAAGATAAAACAATAAACACTTATGCATTTTTAGATGAAGGTTCATCCGTTACTTTGATGGAAAGAAAGGTGTTCGACGAACTTGGTTTGGATGGTGAAAATGATCCTCTGTGTCTACGTTGGACCGGCAACACAACGCGCCATGAAAGAAACTCTGTTAAAGCAGCGATACAGATATCGAGTACGACAAATGACCGCAAGTATACCTTAAAGGACATCCACACCGTCGACGACCTCGATCTGCCACCACAATCAATTGACGTTTCCGAGTTACAAAAGGCGTACCCATATCTAGCAGGTCTACCAATCGCATCGTATGACAATATAAAACCATCAATTTTAATCGGCGTGGATAACTGGAAGCTTGCGATTCCACTCAAAATAAGAGAAGGAGCATGGACACAGCCAATAGCCTCGAAAACCCGCTTGGGATGGACGCTACAAGGGTGCGATGCTGGGCGCAGTCAAGAATTCAGACTAAATATTCATACATGTGATTGCCATAGGAAATATGATGAGTTGCATGACATGGTAAGCGATTTCTTTAAGATTGAATCCTCTAAACCGACTCAAATAATGTCCAAAGATGACGCAAAAGCCGTAAGTATTATGAATGAAACATGTCAAAAACTAGGTAACCGTTTCGAAATTGGACTATTATGGCGTGACTGTAGCGCCACCTTGCCTGATAGCTATGCTTATGCGAATCGCCGATTAGACTGTTTACGGAAAAAGTTTAAGAAAGATCCTCAATTGAAATTTACAATACAAAGTCAAATTGACAACTTGATAGCAAAGGGCTACGCGAAGAAGCTGATGGAGGAAGAGATTGAACAGCCTGAGGGCAAGGTATGGTACCTACCAATATTTATTGTAACTAACCCAAATAAGCCAGGTAAAGTGCGTATGGTATGGGACGCAGCTGCAAAGGTAAATGGAGTTTCGCTTAATGATTTTTTACTTAGCGGCCCTGACTTGCTCAATTCGTTGGTCGATATTTTGTTATCTTTTAGAGTCGGCAGAGTGGCGATATGTGGAGATATTGCAGAGATGTTTCACCGCATTAACATTCGAGATAAAGACATGCACGTACAAAGATTTTTGTGGTATGACGATTTTAAGGAACAGCAAAAGCCCGGCGTATACGTTATGAAAGCGATGACATTTGGACTTAATTGCGCACCCTGTATTGCCCACTTTGTACGAGATAAGAATGCAGATTCCTTCAGTGAAGAATTTCCTCGAGCGGTGGAAGCGGTGAAACACTCTCATTACGTGGACGACTATATTGACAGCGAAGATGATGCAGCATCCGCTCTGGCTCTGGCTCAACAGGTGCAGAAAATCCATAACAATGGTGGCTTTCACATACGAGGATGGTCATCAAATTCAGTACACGTATTAAAACAACTCAATGAAAATTCTACACCGGCTCTAACTGCTAAAGAATGGGGCTCTACGACAAAAGTTCTTGGAATGTTTTGGGATCCCGAATGTGATAACTTTAAATATATTTGTCGATTTGCAAGGCTTCGTCGAGACGTAATTAATCAGCCACTTGTACCTACAAAGAGGGAGGCTTTACAAGTTTTAATGTCCATCTTCGATCCACTTGGGTTTGTAAGTTGCTATACTATCGGCCTTAAAATTCTTTTACAGGATGTATGGCGGTCTGGTATCGCTTGGGATGAGCCGTTTAACAAGAATCTCTATGAGAATTGGTGCGAGTGGAAAAGTTTCATGCCGTCGATAACAGCGGTTGAGATTCCACGATGTTATTCCACATGTTTAAAAGATGCTGATGACGTTCAACTACACACCTTCGTCGATGCTGGAGAATGCGCCTATGCAGCCGTTTGCTATCTGCGGGTGAGAAAGGGCGACAACGTTACAGTAGCACTGGTAGCAGCTAAGTCAAAAGTTGCGCCACTAAAGCCGCTATCGATCCCTAGGTTGGAGTTGCAAGCCGCAGTGATTGGGGTTAGACTGGCCGATAGGGTGAGTAAAATTCAACGTATGGGTATAACATCGAAATTTTGGTGGTCAGATTCGAAGACAGTCTTGCGATGGCTTCGGATGGATCCGAAACATTTCCAACAGTACGTGATGCATCGCATCGGAGAGATTTTAGAGGCCACGAATGGCAAAAATTGGCAATGGGTACCATCAAAATTGAACCCAGCAGACTTGGGTACGAAGGTCTCTTCAAAGAGCACGTATCAACCGTGGTTCAGTGGTCCAGAATTTTTAACATTAAGCCCGACGTCATGGCCGAAATGCGACGACTTAAGCCAAGACCCAATTGACGTATCTGAAATGAAGCATTACGTTTTGCATACTACCAAAGCTGAAATGACGCTTCCCATTTTAAATGTAGAATACTTTTCTGATTGGAAACGTCTCTATCGAGCAGTGGCTACATTTTTACTGTACATCGATCGACTGCATGCACTTGTAGCAGGTGGAAAACGAATCAACACCATCACTATCGACCATATTCAAAGAGCACAACACTTTCTAATCAGGTATGCTCAGAACTCTGAGTTTAGTATTGAAATAAACCTACTAAAACAGGGTAAGTCTATTGAAAAGTCGAGCAAATTAATTTCCCTAAATGTCTATTTAGATGAAAACGGTATAATCCGGAGCAAAGGCCGAACCGAACATTTGAATAATCATGAAGATATCATTTTATTACCTAACAATCATTATATTACTTTTCTAATAGTGCGTTGGACACACGAGCAATTCCATCACCAAATGCATGAGTCAATAATTAATCAATTGCGTGGACGATACCATATAAGCCGACTAAGAGTGCTATACCGTAAGGTGCGACAAAGCTGTCAGAGATGTAAAAACGACTCTGCTGCGCCACGACCTCCGCAAATGGCAGCATTACCCGCCGCGAGGCTCGCCGCCTTTGAGAGGCCTTTTACGTATGTCGGCATTGACTATTTTGGTCCGCTACTGGTAATTGTTGGAAGAAGACGTGAAAAAAGATGGGGCGTGTTGTTCACATGCCTAACTTTGCGGGCGGTACACATCGAGGTAGCGCACAGCCTAGATACGAGCTCGTGCATAATGGCGATACAAAACTTCATTTCACGTCGAGGGTGTCCCAGAGAAATTTTCTCCGACAATGGTACAAACTTTAAAGCATCGGAAAAAATAATTTGCTTACCTAACAACAACACTGAAATAACATCTCACTTTGAAAGCATTAAATGGAAATTTAACCCGCCAAGTGCTCCTCATATGGGAGGAGTATGGGAACGGCTGGTACGGTCAGTAAAACATGTACTCTTTGATATACTCCCTTCCACAGATTTCAACGATGAGAGTTTGCGAAGTGCCTTGTACGAGGTAGAATTTATCATAAATTCGCGCCCACTAACATATGTCTCTTTGGAAAGTGGTGATGACGAAGCTCTCACCCCTAATCATCTCTTACTCGGATCATCCGACGGCTACAAACCTGTTTTCCCGGAATATCACGATATACGGCAGCGCTGGTGTTTAACGCAAAAATTTGCGGATCGATTTTGGCATAGATGGGTTAAGGAGTACGCACCTATCATCGCTCGGCGTAGTAAGTGGTTCAGCAAAGTACCCCCCATTAGTGTTGGTGACATTGTCGTGATAGTCGATCACGATATGCCGCGAAATTGTTGGCCAAAAGGCAAAATTATAAACACCATAAAAGCTAAGGACAGTCAGGTACGGAGCGTTATGATTCAGACGAAATCTGGAATCCTTCATCGACCGGTGGCAAAGGTTGCAGTATTGGACGTCGGTAATAAATCTTAGTAAACGCGTATTTCATAACTTGTTTACGGAGGGAGGAGTGTTACCGACAGAAATATAAAATTATTGGGACAGCCTAATGTAAAGATATTGCAGCGAAGATCAGCAACATTAACTGTGTACTTATGTATTCACGTATCAACATACCTATGCTGTGGATATGCAAACCACCACCTTTTTTACCAGTCTTGTTTTCGTTGGTAATAATTGACTCTTATATACAAACGTGCATACTCATATTTTGTCTATGCTAAAATGTACTTATATACCTTCTATTGTCTAAATCTTCATTGTACTAATTTTTTATGATACAAACACTTAACTATTGAAAGACAATGTATGTATTAGAAAACGGATGATTTTACGGTATTATCACGCGAGATCTTATGTGTATATTTCTTGCATAAATAAGAGTCATACAAATTTTAATATCACAGTTGCAAACGAGAAGACGAAAAATACAAAATAATTTTTAAGCTGCTCACGCTTGTACGGGAAATTAAATTCGAGTCGCTAACAAAAATTTTGTGTGTTTTATTTTATTCGGAAACAACTGAGTTGCGTTGACCGCAACATTTACTATATTTTTTGCGTAATTTACTATATTTTTGTGTAATTTTTACTAGGTATTTTGTATAATTTTATTACTATATTTTTTTTGGAATTTTGTTACTACATTTTTGGCGTAACTTAATCTTATATTTTGTGTAACTTTTACTTTTATATTTATGGGTAATTTTTTACTATAATTTTTGTGTAATTTCTTAGTATATTTTTTTGAGTAATTTTTACTATATTTTTTGTATAAATTTTACTATCTTTTTTGTGTAATTTTTATTATATTTTTTGTAAAAATTTTACTATCTTTTTGTGTAATTTTTAATACATTTTTTGAGTAGTTTTTACTACTTTTTTTTGTGTGTGTAACTTCACTGTATTTTTATGTAGTTTTATGGGCCATTTTTATACCTTTCATGAACATGAAATGGTATTATAACTTTGGTCCGATGTTTGTAAATATGAGAAGAAGAAGAGATAGACCCATCAATAAGTATACCGAAATGATCAGGATGACGAGATGAGTTGATTTAACCATGTCCGTCTGTCCGTCTGTCCTTCTGTCTGTCTGTCTGTCTGTCTGTTTGAACGCAAACTAGTCCCTCAGTTTTTGAGATATTTGGCTGAAATTTGGTATGCGGCCACCATTTTCCAATATAGGAATCATTTGTCGGAACCAGCAAGATCGGACCAATATAACATATAGCTCCCATACAACCGATTATTCCGATAAACGGATTTTGGGCTATAACTCCTGTAATTAAACACGTAGGAACGTGAAATTTTGTAAGTATTGCTATTTTTATATGTGAAATATCGATGTTGAAACTCATAGAGATGGGATAAATATTTCACATAGCTCCCATACAATCGATTATTCCGATAAACGGATTTTGGGCTATAACTCCTGGAATTAAACACGTAGGAACGTGAAATTTTGGACGTATTGCTATTTTTATATGTGAAATATCGATGTTGAAAACCATCGAGATTGGATAAATATTTCACATAGCCCCCATACAATCGATTGTTCCGATAAACGGATTTTGGTAGATACCTCCTGTAATTATATAGGTAGGAACGTGAAATTTTGGAAGTATCGCTATTTTTATATGCGAAATATCGATGTTGAAAATCATTGAGATGGCATAAATATTTCACATAGTTCCCACACTCAGAGAAAAAACAAGAATTTTGTACTTAAATCAAGCCCAAATCAAGAATTTTGGTCACGAAAGTAGGGTAATTCCGAATATTCTTATACGAAGAACAAAATTCTTATATCAAGAATTTTTTTCTTACTTCGAAAATTCTTCTTTCAAGAATAATTTTGTCCGAATTTAAGAACGCCCGGGGTTGTTTCAAGAACAATATATTCTTAGGGTTAGTTTGTTATTCTTAATTTTAAACTGAACAAATCTTTTTTCAATCCCAATTGTTTCTTAAACTAATACTAAAATTCTCAAAACAAGATTTAAGTTTAAGGGGTTGTGAGTTCGATTCTCGGTGAAGTCAGTATAATTTTTTTTTATATAAAAAAAATAAAAAATAAAATTATTTTTTCAGAGTTCTTATATTGACTTCATTGAGAATCGAACTCAGGTCCCTCCTTACGCTTAACCAGGGTGCTTACTATGCCATCGTTTACTTTTTCTTGCCACTTTCTAATTATGTTTGTTCTAAATGACACGTTGCTTTTTGTTGCCTCCACCGGGAATCGAGCTCACACGCTTTGACTGCTGCACGGACGTCTCTACCACGAGGCTATCGCGTATTCATGTTTGCTGTCGTCTCATTGCAGCCATGTTCTATTGTTATTTTGAGACACTGTAGTATATTTTCAAGAAAAAGTGTTCTTGTTTTAAGACCACAAAGTGTTTGATTATTTCGTTCATTTCATATCATCTGCATTACAAACCAATGTAATTCGCAGATAGTTTATGGAATTTTCTTAATATAAGTAAAATTTTCTAATTTATTGATTTGAGTATGTAATAGTTTTGTTTTAAGAACACTTTTTCTTAATTTAAGTACTTTATTTCTGTTTGAAGCTTTTTGCATCTTATTTATTGATTTGAGTACATAATGGTTTTGTTTTAAGAATAAAATTCTTAATATAAGTACTTTATTCTTATTTAAAGCTTTTTGCATCTCAATTTCAAAAACAAGAACGAAAAATTCTTATTCTAAGAATATTTAAGTACGAAAAATTCTTGAAATTTTAAGAATGGAAAAAGATAAATTTAATTCCGGTCGGACTTAATTTTAGAATTCCATTTTTCTCTGAGTGCATACAATCGATTATTCCGATAAGCGGATTTTGGGCTATAAGTCCTGTAATTAAACACATAGGAACGCGAAATTTTGGAAGCATCGCTATTTTTATATGTAAAATATCGATGTTGAAAATCATTGAAATGGGATAAATATTTCACATAGCCCCCATACAATCGATTGTTCCGATAAACGGATTTAGGTAGATAACTCCTGTAATTATATCGGTAGGAACGTGAAATTTCGTAAATGTTGCTATTTTAGAATGTGGAATGTCGATGTTAAAAATCAATTAGATTGGACCAATATAACACATCGTCCCCATATAATCGATAGCTCCGATAATTACGGTATGAGCTAAAGTTAAATTCACACAGGCTGTACTGGGGATCAACCAGTGAAAATCGTGACGCTTATTCATGAAAGGTATTTAGCCTTCGGCACAGCCGAAGACAGCTTTCCTTACTTGTTTACTATATTTTTGCGTCCTTTTTACTATATATTTGTCCACTTTTTTACTATATTCTTTGAGTAATTTTTACTATATTTTTTAGCTGACATATAAATTTTTGGATTCCGAAGGGAAGGGTTTGAACCTGGAAACCAGCCCCGTGGATCCGCTCTTGGTAATGGTAAAATTAAATTAATAAAATAAATACATAAAATAAAAAAATTTAAAAAAAAAACCAAGTAAAAAAGATAAAATAAAATATGTAAACTGAAATGAAATAAAATGAAAAAAAAAAAATAACAAAAAAAAAAAATAAAAAAAAAATGAAAAAATTAAAAAATAACCAAAAAAAAAAAAAAAAAATATAAAAAAAATAAAAAAAAAAATAAAAAAATAAAAAAAAAATAAAAAAACCAAGTAAAAAAGATAAAATAAAATATGAAATGAAATAAAATGACAAAAAAAAAAAATAAAAAAAAAAAAAAAAATAAAAATAAAAAAAATAAAAAAAAATAAAAAAAATAAATAAACAAAAAATGAAAAAAATAAAAAATAAACAAAAAAAAAAAAATATAAAAAAATATCAAATACAAAAACAATAAAAAAATATAAAAAGTATTAAAAAAATAAGTACATATATAAAAAAAAAATTAAATAAAATAAAGTAAAAAAAAAAATATAAAATAACATAATAAAGAAAATGGTATGGTAATGGCGAAAGTACGTGTTTTTAGATACTTTTTCTGCCAGTATGTATGTTTGTTCGAGCATCACGCAGAAACCGTTGTATAGAAATCAATGACATTTTCACAGATCTATTCCTAGACGTCTGCAATAAGATAAATTATTCATTTTACGGCACAAAAATATTTATTTACGTTGTAAGCAGTGTTGGCAAAAGAGTAGTAACATCGCAGATGTTCACTTAACTAAGCACCTATTTTTTCGAATACGAATATTCGTAACATTCCTAGTACAAAATATTAGAAACAGGTACCACAACTCCACACATGCTACCACATTTAAACCCCCCGCACCCACCATCACAACGCAGTGGACAATGCAGCATACATGCGCTGATATACAACAACAATACAACATTGACAACATTGTACGCCTACTACTGCCAATCCACAAAGCTCTGTGTAACTCCCAACACATGAACAGATTTCTACTACATATTTTCCGCTATACTATTTATTGTATTTGAGTGAATGAGTGTGCGAGCTTGCTACACGCGGAAAAGTGTGCTAATTAATAAAGTTTGTACACACACACATACATATCAACACTGCATATGCATTACATTTTGGCAAATTACGTATTGCATTAACTAAGCAACTCAACCTCACTGCTCGCATCTATCACCTACTCCATCTACCACCTACCTTCGCTATGCTGCAGCACACTCTAACTAATTTGTGCTGACTGCGCGCGTTAATGTCGCTGCCGGTTGCTTCGCGGTTGTCGCTACACCGCGCACCATCACCACTGGGCGCAGCGGTATTGTTGCTGTTGTATTTTTGAAAAGTTGGCAAAAGTAGTACCTTGTTGGCGCAAATTCCCTATCCAAAAGAGTTGTCATATGCAGTCGTTTGAGTTGGAAGAGGTCATTTTTGTAGAACAACATCACCAAATTAGGCACTCAACGGATTAGTGGCGTAGAGGTCCTTTGTGTGCAACTGATGTATGTATGTGTGTGTGTGAGGCGATATTGCGATCAACATAAGATGACAATAACAACGAAAGCAGTATTAGAACAACAACAAAAATGTTTGTCGCCTTTTGAAACACATTTTAGCAAAGCGCTCACTCGCCTAATTTGACATAAAAGGCTTTACGAAAACTCTGAGAGCCATGACGCTTTTTTGCTAATATGATACCATCACCGTTACCATTACCATAACCATGCCATAACCATACCATAACCATATCATAACCATACCATAACCATACCATAACCATACCATAACCATACCATAACCATACCATAACCATACCATAACCATACCATACCCATCACATAACCATACCATAACCATACCATAACCATACCATAACCATACCCTAACCATACCATAACCAGGCCATAACCATACCATAACCATATCATAACCATACCATAACCACACCATAACCATACCATAATCATACCATAACCATACCATAACCATACCATAACCATACCATAACGATACCATAACCATACCATAACCATACCCTAACCATACCATAACCAGGCCATAACCATACCATAACCATACCATAACCATACCATAACCATACCATAACCATACCATAACCATACCATAACCATACCATAACCATACCATAACCATACCATAACCATACCATAACCATACCATAACCATACCATAACCATACCATAACCATACCATAACCATACCATAACCACACCATAACCATATCATTACCATACCATTTCCTTATCCATTACCATACCATTTCCTTATCCATTACCATAAATAATAGAATAAATTTAATAAGTTACACATACGCCCAGTTATTTTTTACTCAAATTAAATTAAGTCAAATTCTAATTAACGTCAATAATGACTGCGATTTTAATTACAAAAGCTAAAAAGTTACTCATACGCCATGTATTTCATATAAAAAAAACTCAACTCCAATTAGCCTCATATCATATCCTAACCTTTCAATAGCATTCAAACTATCACAATGGAAATGTAAACTTTTTACAAATTAATTAAAATCACAAACCATATTTACGCCTCAAGCAAACTCAAATCTTTACTCTCCATTTACTTATAAAATGTATGTATGTATGTAATGTATTTTGCTGCACTGTGAATATTATTTGCCTATTTGTAAGGAAATATGCATAACAAACTCTATGCTTACGCTCAATCAAATCTCAAATAAGTTAAGCAATTAAAAATATTACAGTTAAACCAACAAGTGAATGAGAGATGCGCGCACACACACACACACACACATACGCAAAAGTTAGTTAGTGAATGCTGCATATATGCAAATATGATTCTCAGGCAGCAAAGTTGTTACTTTTATTTGCATGCATCTACATATGATTGTGTGTTGTTCCCGTTTGTTCATTCCATTAATCCTTGTGAAAATATTTGAAACTTTATTTGGTAAGCAAATGCTTGCAACGCGCAGCAGAGTTTGTGGCATCAATGCTATTACTACGACAGCCACACAACTAAACAAACACGCATACACTCTCATATGAATATGTATGTTCAACTAATTACATAGTTTGTGCGCGCGAGTTGTATACCCTGATCTCTCTTTGCCCTCCATAACCCCTTTGGCACATAGAATTTTTGTGGCACACTTTTCAGGGACCAAATTTTTCTATTTACCTAAATAGTTTTTACTAACATTATAAATGAATCGTCTATTTTCTTTCAAAACCCGCGTTCTCACAAACGAATTGAGTGGAGATGGCCGTTTTTGAAAATAGTCGATTCAAATGTATAATACTAAGAAAATCTGATTTAACCTCTTTTTTGACTTACTAAAAAAAAAGTAAATTCTAATAATTTATTTAAGATTTGAATAATTTTGGCTAAAAATAAAAGTCAAACTTGGCTTGAAAAAAAAAAAAAAAAAAAAAAAAATTGAAAAATTTAAATAATTTAATCGCGATTAAGATATCAATCTTATTTTAGCTAATTACACAAAAGTTATTTCGCAATGATTTATTTAAGAGTTAACGAATTTTTTTTCCAAAAATATAAAAGTCAAATTTTATACGTGAATAAAAAAAAAAAAAAAAAAAAAAATTGTATCTTTTCTTTTGACTAATTTAACAAAACCTAGCTCGTAATACTTTATTTGAGATTTAACTATTTTTTACTAAAAATTCGAAAGTAAAATTATGTTAGTTTTAATCTTTTATTTTGACTTACAAAACAAAAGTCATTTACTTACTTAAAATTGCCGTTAACCCCCTAGGCGATTTTGCCGTCCAACATATTTCGCCAGTCGGTTCGTTGTTGAGCCACCAGATCGGAGTGGTGGGACTCCCTCTTCCTCTACTTCCATCGGCGGTATAAATTTATAGTGAGCGCTAAAATTGACGGCTAGTCGTGAAAACGGCCCTTAGTTGACTTAAAATATAAAAGTCATCACCGTTACGCTCCCTAAAGTTAACAATATGTGACGTCTCGCTCTTTACCTATTGCTCCACAATGCTGCCCCTAATAATTTTTTCTACTATTCGCTGGCTGTGCACGCTGTCACTCTTCTCATCTCCGTACTCATTTCTCTAAAGCAATTTAAGCGGCATTTCACTGCACCACCACATTGCTTGCACTGGTAATTAAATTGGCCAATTAAAATTGCACACCCTTTTGATTATCGCTGTGCTCCACGAAATATGCCAACAACAACTAGAATAAAAAACTGAGAGTAGCAGTAACAAAAACAACAACAATTACGTGCCGTTTAGACTGTTGATAGTTGAAAAACTCTGTGGCACACATTTTGTGTGTCTTTTTTTTTCTTTTTATTAAATTGTGTTTTCAGATTTTCTGTTGATCTTCATTTGTTGGTGGGTCATCAAAAATTTAACGCTGCTACTAACGAAATAAAACTAATTAGTAAAATAATAAAGAAAGCATTTTTGAAATGATGAAAAGTAAATACTCTTCAACTTTTTTATGAATAGGTAATAATTGCAGTTGGGTGAGAGATGCTGTATTGTTTTTTGGCAAATCTGTGGACTGATGCTACTATTCTTTGTATAGTAAGTACTAGAAAGGGTGTGAGTGGATTTAGCCTTTAAATCTTAATTTGTTGGCTATGCATTTTGACGTTAGAGTCTCAGGGGTTTTTTTGAATGGTATTGAAATGGTATGGTAATGGTATGGTAATGGTATGGTTATGGTATGGTAATGGTATGGTTATGGTATGGTAATGGTATGGTAATGGTATGGTTATGGTATGGTAATGGTATGGTAATGGTATGGTTATGGTATGGTAATGGTATGGTTATGGTATGGTAATGGTATGGTAATGGTATGGTTATGGTATGGTAATGGTATGGTAATGGTATGGTAATGGTATGGTAATGGTATGGTAATGGTATGGTAATGGTATGGTAATGGTATGGTAATGGTATGGTAATGGTATGGTAATGGTATGGTAATGGTATGGTAATGGTATGGTAATGGTATGGTAATGGTATGGTAATGGTATGGTAATGGTATGGTAATGGTATGGTAATGGTATGGTAATGGTATGGTAATGGTATGGTAATGGTATGGTAATGGTATGGTAATGGTATGGTAATGGTATGGTAATGGTATGGTAATGGTATGGTAATGGTATGGTAATGGTATGGTAATGGTATGGTAATGGTATGGTAATGGTATGGTAATGGTATGGTAATGGTATGGTAATGGTATGGTAATGGTATGGTAATGGTATGGTAATGGTATGGTAATGGTATGGTAATGGTATGGTAATGGTATGGTAATGGTATGGTAATGGTATGGTAATGGTATGGTAATGGTATGGTAATGGTATGGTAATGGTATGGTAATGGTATGGTAATGGTATGGTAATGGTATGGTAATGGTATGGTAATGGTATGGTAATGGTATGGTAATGGTATGGTAATGGTATGGTAATGGTATGGTAATGGTATGGTAATGGTATGGTAATGGTATGGTAATGGTATGGTAATGGTATGGTAATGGTATGGTAATGGTATGGTAATGGTATGGTAATGGTATGGTAATGGTATGGTAATGGTATGGTAATGGTATGGTAATGGTATGGTAATGGTATGGTAATGGTATGGTAATGGTATGGTAATGGTATGGTAATGGTATGGTAATGGTATGGTAATGGTATGGTAATGGTATGGTAATGGTATGGTAATGGTATGGTAATGGTATGGTAATGGTATGGTAATGGTATGGTAATGGTATGGTAATGGTATGGTAATGGTATGGTAATGGTATGGTAATGGTATGGTAATGGTATGGTAATGGTATGGTAATGGTATGGTAATGGTATGGTAATGGTATGGTAATGGTATGGTAATGGTATGGTAATGGTATGGTAATGGTATGGTATGGTACATGGTATGGTAATGGTATGGTAATGGTATGGTAATGGTATGGTAATGGTATGGTAATGGTATGGTAATGGTATGGTAATGGTATGGTAATGGTATGGTAATGGTATGGTAATGGTATGGTAATGGTATGGTAATGGTATGGTAATGGTATGGTAATGGTATGGTAATGGTATGGTAATGGTATGGTAATGGTATGGTAATGGTATGGTAATGGTATGGTAATGGTATGGTAATGGTATGGTAATGGTATGGTAATGGTATGGTAATGGTATGGTAATGGTATGGTAATGGTATGGTAATGGTATGGTAATGGTATGGTAATGGTATGGTAATGGTATGGTAATGGTATGGTAATGGTATGGTAATGGTATGGTAATGGTATGGTAATGGTATGGTAATGGTATGGTAATGGTATGGTAATGGTATGGTAATGGTATGGTAATGGTATGGTAATGGTATGGTAATGGTATGGTAATGGTATGGTAATGGTATGGTAATGGTATGGTAATGGTATGGTAATGGTATGGTAATGGTATGGTAATGGTATGGTAATGGTATGGTAATGGTATGGTAATGGTATGGTAATGGTATGGTAATGGTATGGTAATGGTATGGTAATGGTATGGTAATGGTATGGTAATGGTATGGTAATGGTATGGTAATGGTATGGTAATGGTATGGTAATGGTATGGTAATGGTATGGTAATGGTATGGCAATGGTATGGTAATGGTATGGTAATGGTATGGTAATGGTATGGTAATGGTATGGTAATGGTATGGTAATGGTATGGTAATGGTATGGCAATGGTATGGTAATGGTATGGTAATGGTATGGCAATGGTATGGTAATGGTATGGTAATGGTATGGTAATGGTATGGTAATGGTATGGTTATCAGTTACTCGCTTTCAAAAAAATGCTGCTCATTCTTATTCATCAAATTTACTCACTTAAAACTTGTCTGCCCTTAAACTACTCTACACCAACAATCAGCATTTAAGTTTTTTACACGTGCCTGGCACGCGCTATTTGAAAACTTAACCGCATTTGAGTCTCTGTTAGCCAGCCCTTCTCTTTCGCACTCGTGCCTTGATTTGCCAACTTACAACACACACAACCTTTCAAAAACTTGGCAGGAACAATTCCCAACGGTGCTAATTAGTGTTATTTATGCAAACGTTATGGAATTTAAATTTAATTGGCAATGAAGTTAAAAGAAAATTCAGTGGTTTGGTTTTGTGTTTTTTTGCTTGTTAAAAACAAAAATTCAATAGGAGAATATTTAAATGTATATTAAAGCTGCATGTGTCTGAGTTCTTTCTATACTTTTAACTATGCAAGTGTGATGCTTAGCTAATTTGGGATTAATTAGAGTAAGTAACTAGAATTTTTGAGATTTTTGTTTGCAGATTTCTTTTAATTAGTATGCACTGAGCTATAATTTCTAAGCGTAAAAAAATTAATTTGTAATAAATTAAAAAAAAAAAACTACGATTCCTTGCAAGTAATTTGTTATTGAGAATATTTTTATATTCCTAAAATAATCATTAAAATCCACCTCAGCCTAAAAGCAATTTTATTACTTTTCAAACCACTTACATACTAATAAAATTTTTCCGTTATTTGTTCACTTTCAATATTTGCATTGATTTTTGTTTAAGTACATTTTTATATTTTCTTAAACTTTGTACGTTTTTGTTTGCGTTTGAGCCGAAATTGGGAGCAAGCTTCTCCCACTTGGTCTGTATGAGCAGAGAACCTTGAAAGTAGGCAGCAAAACCGACAAAAATAAATACAAAAATTTTTGAAAACATTACGAAAACCGAAGACAGTTGATGAAATGAAGCGACTACGCGCTGATAGCCGCTGCTTCATGGACACGACTTCTACCCCTAGGCTCATAAAGCTACATTAGGGTGGGGTAGAATGAAGTTAATAACAGATTTTTTGGATTTTTCTCTTCTAGCTGAGAGAAAAATTTCGCCACTGCCCTAGCTGAAAGAAGAACATTTATTTCCCATGTCGTTCCACCCTACTACAAATATGTCTCTATTAAGTAGATCAAAAGCACAATATTTTTTTTAATATATTTTGGCGCACGAATTCTCCATTGGGTTGCTGCAGCAGCAGCGGGGTGATTATTTGTGCGGCGCTGCGTATTTAATATTTACTCTTTGTCGATGATGAAAAAGAAATCGCACTAATGGAATTATATAATTTTTTCCCTTGAGTAAATATGCAATGCTGTCGCGTCGCAGGAGGAGAAAAAAACGGAAAAGCAGAGCAAGCGCACACAAAGTTAAGAAGGCAGGTGCGGCAGCAGGAAACAGTGATGAGCTTCTAAGAAATTCAAAGTAAAAAGTGAAAAGAAAAATATTTCTTTTTTTTTTTTGTATGCTGCAAACTGATGTCGCTGTGATTTTCTCTGATTGAATTATTAATAAAATTGATAAAAAATAAAATAAAATAATAAGAGGCAGTGATATATGTAAATATTATGTGATTGAATTTGATTGATGAAAATAACTTCAAGCACAGCCAATATCAACATTTATGCAGCGCGAAGAAGTCGCAAGTGCAGCTAAGTTTGAGTACAGGTATGCTGCAGCGGTGCAGCGGGGCGCACTTTGTGTCACCATTTTCGTTCGCGCAATTCTGCTCAATGTTCGCTTTATCTCTTTTTCTCCCATCTCACAAAGCTGTTCCTCAGTAACAAAAATACATTGCTCATACAATTTTGTCTTGTATCTGTTTTTGTTAGAACTGATGGCATTATAATGCAAATAAAAGCTATATTTTGTACGTCTCTTGTCCGATATTGATGACAAATTTATTTTAAACATTGATTTGGCTTGCTGCTGCCGATACCACCTTTTACTCAATATTTTTCTCATGTGCTTCATTTATGGTCGTTCTATTTATGAATTTTTAATGTCGTGATTCCTTTTACGGTTCGGTTATTTAACGTTTAATGGCTACTCTAATGTTGATTGGCAATTGATTGTATTTTTCCATGAATTAATTATTCATTTTATTAGCATAAATTTAATTTGATTTTCGTTTACTGAAAAACTGGCGTGATGTGATGAGTAAGTGATGTGCTTGAAATGTGAAAGTGATTTAATTAAAATTGATAATGGCGCTTATATATTAGAGCCGAGCGATTACAAGCTGATTAAATTAGAAAATTAATCTATAATCCCAACAGTACAGTTTCTGTATATATTTCCTATATAAAGTATGCTAAAATAAAAATCGATTTTGGAATAAATTAATTATGAAGTCCCACTCCTTTTAAAAACATTAATTATTCAATTGGGATTAGTTGATTTGGATTATTTGTTGAGGGTGCTAATGTTAATTTATTTTTATAAATAAATAAATAAAAAATGTAATTGGATTAAAGATTAATAAGTCTTAAATCTTAATCTTCTAAAGATTAATAATTAATTTATTTCTAAAAAATAATCCAATTAAATTTTTCAACTTTTAAAAGTTTAATAAGTCTTGAAATCAAGATTAAATATTATTTTATTTTTATAAATAATCCAATTGAATATTTTAAGCTTTTATAGATTATTAAGTCTTGAAATCAAGATTAAAGATTAAAAATGTATTTATTTCTAAAAAATAATCCAATTGCATTTTTAACTTATTTAAAGATTAATAAGTCTTAAATCTTAATCTACTGAAGATTAATAACTAATTTATTTCTAAAAACTAATACAATTAAATTTTCCGAGTTTTAAGAGATTAATAAGTCTTGAAATCAAGATTCAATATTATTTTATTTTTATAAATAATCCAATTAAATACTTGAAGCGTTTGAAGATTAATAAGTCTTAAAATCAAGATTAAAGATTAATTTATTTAAGATTAGAAATTAATTTATTTCTTAAAAATAATCCAACTAAGTTTTCCAGTTTTAAAAGTTTAACTAGTCTTGAAATCAAGATTAAAGTTTAATTTATTTTTATAAATAATCCAATTAAATATTTAAAGCACCTAAAGATTGATAAGTCTTAAAAACAAGATTAAAGATTAAATGAATTAGTTATTTCTAAAAGTAATCCAACTAAATTTTTCAAGTTTTAAAATATTAGTAAGTCTTGAAATCAAATTTAAAGATTAATTTATGTTTATTAATAATCCAATCAAATATATAAAGCATTAATAGATTTATAAATATTAATAACAATATTTAATAAAATTAATCCAATTAAATATTTAAAGCATTCATAGATTATTAAGTCTTTAAGTCGAGATTAAAGATTAATAAGTCTTGAAATCAAGATTAATTAATTTTTATAAATAATCCAATTAAATATTTAAAGCAAAAATTAAAGAAAATTAAAATTTATTCAAATAGATTTTAAACTAATGTCAAATAAATATAAATAAATAAGTACGACTTTGATTAATTGGTGAATATTGTGATTAATCGAGACTTAGGGTTTTAATTAAATTTTATATTTGAGGGAGAATACTTAGAAGTCAATGTAGACTTAGTTGAATTCTTATTTTTAACCGTATTTAATTCATTTATTTTCTACCAAATTATTTAATTTCATTCCAAGTTCATTTTATACTTTCCCCACAAATTTATTTTTCCGCATAAATGCATTAGTGCTTCTAACATTTGAATAACCTGACAAATAACCGAACAAATATTTTGACGCTATTGAATTGGTCAATAGAACCACAAATATGTACAACAAAATATGTATAGAAACATACATACATACCATGCCATCACAAGGGCGTATTTATAGGTGTTTTCAGTGGTTCAATTGCATGCGAGTAGTGCCTGTGATGTGTGTCTGTCTTCCTGTGTGTGTGGTAACGTGTTAAATTGAATTAGCTGTTATCGTTAACTGATACAAAATTTCCTATTATATTTACATTTCATATTTTGTAGATACACAATTATTTGTATGGTTGTTTATATTTCTGCTGAGTGTACTTGTATTGTTAGTAGCTGGTCGAGTTTGTGTATTTATTAGTGTATTTAATGTAAATGTTTACCAATCTGATCTGCAGTCAATCAAATATTGCAGGTTTTTGTTAGCCATAAACATACAACCAAAATCAATTGGTGCAACCCATGTGTGCCCTTTTATGCTATCATAGAATCTAGCGCATTTGACGTGTGCTGCTTCAAGATTTATAGGTGTCGTTGTATATGTAGGTAGCACAGCAATCAGTGGCGATTTGAATCGCTAATTAAAGTATTTTATAAATTAGCGTCACTTCGTGTTTAGGTCTTTGTAGACACCAATTCAATTAGAGGTGATACATAGCAAGCGATATTTTTGATGTGTTTATAAAAACCATTAATTTACGCGCGTTTATTTATAGTAGAAAAGGTGGAAGTTTTCGCTCTGCTCACTTAAAACAGCGTTATAGAAAAATATCGGAAAATCACAAAAAAATTGAAAACACAGCACCCACCGTTGATCATGTGATGTCTACTTCTTATCTAGTTGGACATGTTTTCGATATGATTTGTGATCTTATGACATTTTATCACATCTTGCTCCAACATATGATCGTACTTTGCCATCTTTTTATTATGTGAACATATCCGTTAATTTGCTCTTAAATAGGTGAATAGACACATAATTGCAAATTCGGAAAAATATCAAATCACTAGTAATAGTCAGCAAAGCAGCGGATCATGCGATGTCTACTAATTATCTTTTTTGCGATGTTTGAGATGATTTGCGAACTTGTGATATTTATCGCGTCTTATTTTATGCATCGTTTTATTGTTTGCAGACCTTTCACCTTCTGATCACATCAACAAAATGATATCACATGATCATATCAACTTATGATATTCAGTCGTCAAAACCGTTGATAATTTGATGTTGGATACTTATCTAGTTTGATGTCTTTAAAGATTTGTGATCGTTCTATGATCATTAGGGTGGTCCATGATCAATGATCATGTCTTGCGAACTTTTTACTTTACAATCACATCAATTATTGATATCACATCAAATTAATTTTTAAAATCATTTGTTTTTCTTTTATCAAAACATTTATGTTTGATCACCGAAAACGTATCACACAGTTTCACAGCCATACATACATCGCATGTGAACCCTCCATTTATCTTCCACCTATATTCTCGTTCACCAAACCAATCAATCGTTATTGCAATTTACCTCTCTGCTGCTGGCGTTCTCACAAAGTGCCAGTTAAGACCCTGATAAAATCGCATACAAACAAAATGATTTAAAATAATTTGAATTGACACTTCTCACATGCTATGCTGCTGCTACCTCGTCACCACTTTTGCCACACAATTCAATATTGCTTGATTACAAAAAAGAAAAACGGAATATGTTGATGCGCCAAGCGACTTAAGCGTTTAAAAGTCACTCCAATATACAGCTGTGTGCAAAGTAATAGAAGCGCAAGAAAATGAAAAGTGGAAAAGATTTACTGAAAAAAAAAAAAAACTGTAGAAAAAGTTACTATGTTTTTTACGGAGAACCCAGCTTTTGTCATCGAAAAGTTACTCAAAAAATGTATCGCAGCAGAATGTTTCAAACTTTAAACTTCATTTATGCGATTTACCTATGATGATATTGCATTGTATTGAGCGGTCACAAACCGCTCTCGTCTTCTCTCAGTAGAATACGGATTGGGTTAGGGATAGGGACAGGGATGGGAATGGGGATATGAATAGAGATAGAGATATGAGTAAGGGTAGTAACAGACAATTACTAAAAAGAGGACTACTAAATATTCTGTTGGGCCCCCGTGCGATTATTCTCACTACTTTTCAATTGATAGTGATCTCAGTATTCTGTAAAACCACTATATGAGTGCACATTAGTTCGGATCGGTCCCCATACAAAAAAAAAGGTTTTTCCAGGATTAAAGATTTTTGAAGGCGATCCCAAAAAAAAATTTTTGTTTTTTTTTTGCACGCCCCCCGATGGGCTATTTATTTCTTTGACACTACGTCGCCATTTTAAGTCCGATTTTAATGAGCCGTACACCGTTGTTCATGGCTTGGAAGCCGCCACAATTCTTACCTTAATCATTGTTTACTCCGAGTTTAAATTCTACGTTTCACATCAATCGCATCACATCATATGATGTGAAACGAGATATCGACAGTCACTACTGAAATGGCGACGTAGTGTCAAAAAAAGTAAATAGCCCATCAGGGGGCGTGGCAAGAAAAAAATTTTTTTGGGATATCTTTAATCCTAGGGGTGGAGTGGAAAAACTTTTTTTGTCGATCCACTCTAGTGTACATAACTTTCTACACCCACAAGCAATAATATTGATGAAGAGTTAATGCCTAAAGTGAGTATATCGAATATCAATTCTATGAAATCGTATGCAACAAAAAAAAAAAAAAAAAAAACAGCCAAAAACGAAAAATTGCCGTCGAGTGAAAATTGTAATGAATTAAAATAAAATCATGTAATTAATTACAATTGCGCGGCAAATGCGGTGACGATGGCGGCATTGATGAATTTATGATGCAGAGAGATAAGTTGGAAAGTGCGCGGCTCAATGTACTATGGTTGTTGGCAGTGAGCAGCGCTATATTTGGTCAATTTTAATATGCTCTTTGCGTTTGCTGCTTTTTGTATCACAATTTATTTTCAGTTTAATATGCGTGTGGTGATAATGTTTTAAATATATATTTATACATTTATTTGTGTGTGTGTGTGTGCTTTTGTTTGCTATATTTGTACACATATACAATTTTTTTTTATACATTTAAACATCATTTAATTAACACAATTTTCCATTAATACGAATTAATTACACATGAGTTAATTTTTGTAAATTCATTCGAATAAACAATTGTGTCGATATCAGCACTTTATGCATACATATGTAATATAGATATATAATACAACCGACATATGCAATCAATTCAAATGATAATTTTACACAAATGTGTAATAAAATGCATGATTGATGGGAACGAGCGATTATATGAGTGTGTGATGTGCGTGTGATATGTGGGTGATATGTAGGTGATATGTGTGAAGTGATGGCAATAGAAGGTGGTAAAAGCTATGCTGTGTGTAGCAGGGGCTTGAATGTTTTCCTAGAAATGTGTGTAAGCGTGTAGATTTCATTGTTTTTATACAACAAACATAGAAAATAATACAAAGTAAATGGCGAGCGACAATATTTTTTTTTTTTTTTTACTTCATAAGTTCATAAAAAAATTTTCAAGCAAACATACGCATGCTGTAATTTAAATGTTATTACAATTTCTATTTAATTTATTGCTTTTTTATAAACATATGCGGCATATCACAACCCACCTTTAGAGACCCTACATTTTTTCTATTCAAAAAAAAAAAAAAAAAAAAAAAAAAAAATTGAACTCAGCAATTTGTGCATATTTAATGTACATAAAAAAAAGGTACGTTAAAAAAAATTATTAAAAACAAAAAACTAATTAAATATATTGCCCTTAATTTGCATTTATGTTAATTTCTTTCGTATACAATTTTTTTTTCTTTTTTTTTTAAATTGTTTGCGAAATTGCAACAATTTTGCAGATTAAGCAATTATGTAGTAAATTGTCATAATGAAGTATGACAAATCATAATTGTACGCTTGTTAATTAAAATATTTAAAATGCATGCTATTTAATACAAGGGAAATTATAAATTGGTAGAAAAGCTCGGACTTTATCTTCAAATGACATGCCATCATGTGACTAGTCGTCTTCATGTGATTTTGTATTATATGAATTTAAATAGTTTTAGCATCATGTGTTTTTTTATGATATGATTTGATATCAACTTCTCTTTTGAGTTTTTTCTACATTTTATGTGTATATTTTTGCTATACCTAACAACTTTTGAAAAACTGTGGCAAATGACTTTTTATCATGCGACTTGTCGTCATGTGATTTTTAACCATATAAATTTAAATGATTTAAGTAATGTAATGTCTTCACTTTTTATCATATAAACTATTTAAATTAAGACTTTTTGAGGTGACTTTTCATTTTTATTTGTATCAATTGATTTAAATCATTTGAATTTTTTTAGGAAATAAAGACATTCTTGCGACTTTTTATCATATGATCTCAAGGCACTTCCTAAAGAACTTTTTAGACTTTTTATTTGACTCTTATTTTTTAATTTCCAGGGCAGAAAAGCTACAAAAAAGATCCCGAAAAATTGAATAAAAACTGTTAACGGAAATTTAGGAAAACAGTCAAAAGAATTATCAGCTTTTGACTTCCCATCATGTTTCTAATCATCATGTGACTTTTTAGTAAGATTAGCTGAATTCAATTAAATGTTTGAGTAATGAATTTATCATGTTCTTTTTTATCAAACGTCCATATTCTGATCATTGTTTACCATGTGACTTTACATCATATGACCTGCCTACATGTCAAATGACTTTATCCTTTTCGCCCTTGTCATGTGATTTTTTCTCATAGCGCTCTGTAATAAATAAGTAATGCTTATGTTGATAGTTTCGACAGTTTGAACAGTCTCCGTAATGTGGCCGTAGAAAAATCCCCAAATAAAAATTTCTTCAGAAAATCTTCGCAGCTAAACTTGTCAGCACTATTTTATATGAAATATCACATCATACTCATATGATTTTTCATCACTTCATATAAGCAAATGTATGAACAGCGTGCGAATTGAACCCATAGAAAACTCCCAATTTGAAGTTTTGTTCAGAAAAACATCTCATCGAAATTCGCAAGCCTTATTTATATGATATATCAACATCATATGATGTTACATCATATTTTGAAACTTTAGAACTACCGCTGGATTTAGACTTCTAATTCTGATTTTGGTGCATACTATTTCTAATCCTTTTTGAACTTTTAGTTTGAGTACCTATAATGTCTCCCTTTTCGGCATAAAGTTTGCCCACCTCTCCCATTTGACCTCCGGACTGACAGATATCTCAATCTTGTTATATAATCAGCTATTAAAAGTTTCCATTCGATTAATTTCGCTTGAAACTAATTTTCTATAACATAAATTGCTTCAAAATAAATATTTGCCAAATAAAAACGAAAATTTTCCATTAAGTCGCAGCCAAACAAGAGCTAGCTTACTCTCAACCCATATGCAAATATGATGAAAGATGGTATGTAATGTCATAGAGAATATTTTAACTACCCAGTAATGAACACATTTAATGATGACCCAAACAACTGCCTTCCTCCTTGCTTCAGTCTATAAATTGCTCACGCTCAGATATCGTAGCACACACACATATACACACAATACACTCACAAAGCCACTTAAGCATCCTTTCCGTCGTTCATTTATTATTAAAAATCAACGCCGCCCTCACTCACAATGAATAAACGCAATCAGCATTTCTCTTAAATGCAATTAAAATTTTCACCCTTTTTTTGTTGCCATCAACAGCACCGAGCACCACCACTGCTGCACACACCACAAACTTACGCTTTTCTTTACATTTCATTAAAATAATTGTACATAATTTGTGCTGTAATGTAAAATAAAAAAGAAAATATGAAGCTCATATAAACAGCAAAAAAGAGAAGAAAAAAAAAGTTGTAAAGCAAAAACCTTTCAACACTCAACTTTGCAACAATATTGTCAGTTCATTTATACAAAAAAATGTCTCTTTTTGTGTTTGTGTGCGTGCGTTTGTGTAGAAAAGTGGGCTACCTCCAAAGGCTATCACTCCTTTTTTTACTGAACGTTTGCTTATTAAAATTTAACCACCAAATTAGCAAATTAACTGGCACTTGGGTGAATGCGCACACCCGCAAACAAGCAGACATAAAGTGGCGCTGACTTTTTTTTATTTTGATACGCGTCTATAGAGCAAGCGAAGCTACTAAGAGAGAGAGAGAGGAGTGGAGTGAGTTTGGGTAAAATGAAGGCAGCGAAGGATTATTTACAGCTTCAATGTTTTTACAAATTTGTCTCGACATATTTTCGTTGTGCGGCGTGGGAAGATGTGGCTTTTAAATGTCAGTTAGATGCAAATGTGAGTGGGTGTGCGTACATTTGGATGCTTTCTTTTTTAGTGCGATGGGTTTTAGATTTTTGGAGTATGTACCAACAAGTGGTTGCTTAGTAGATGTTCATAAAATTGCAAAATCAATGAAGAAAATAAGGACGAAATTTATTAAAAGAAATATTTAGGAATGAAATGGGAAAAGATTTTTTTGAGTGCTACTTTATTTCTAATAAAAAAATGTGTAGTATAAAATATTTAGCAATAAAGCAATAAGTTAAATAAAAGCACTCAAAAGGCAAAGAATTTATATGAAACAAATTCGTGTTTTTATCGATTTCACTCAACATTTTCCGATTCTTATCGATTTTATAGGTTTATCGTCAACTTTGTACGTTTTATTTAATTTTCTTTTCTATACTTAACTATCGTTTGATTAATTTGATATCGTTTATCGATTCTTATTAACTTCGATAAACTTTCGATTTTTATCGATTTATTTTTTGGAATATTGTAGATGATGTTTTATCGGTTTTTATATTAAAACTAATTTTTAATCGATTTTTTTCGATTATCGATTTTATTCCTCTGTTCAGGGTAAATGGCTTTATATTCAGTTGATTTAATTTTGTGTTCGATATCATCGATCGGTTTATTTGGCATTGGATTTTATTGGCTTTTTCCTCTGTTATCGATTTTCGATTTTCGTAATTTATTTAGATTAATCAGCGTTTACTCTTTTTTCGACAATTATCGGCTTGTTTCTCGATTATCGATTTTATTAGGTAACTAAAACCAACCGGATTTTCTTTGATCGACGATTATTGGATTTTTCCTATTTGATCGATTTGTTCGTCTTCCTCTGCAAAACTTCAAAATTCTAAACGTTTACCTCAAGCGGCATACCTTTTTACCCCTCGATTTCGGTCAAGCGGTCTTACGCTTCATTTCTCCCATTCTTCTGTGCTTATGGTTTGCTGCGTGCATGTTGGTTAAGTATTTTGTTATTATTATTTTGGTTGACTTCAAAAAGCTATTCCATTCATAAAATGTTATGATGCAAAAAAAAAAACACACTACAACAAAAGTGTCCCTTAAGGCAAATCCGCCTTGGTCGTATGTATTGTGAAGAATTTTTGCTTTGATTGACCGCCTGCACGCGCAAATACGAACAAATAAAATAAGTAATATGCTTTGATATCCTTAATTGGACGACAAATTTTGAGATTTTTGACATTTAAGTGGTTGTGAGAGATCAATAATTGCCTATCATATATCGCATTCTTGAAACAGATTTTAAAATAGGCCGTCATTAAACAAAAAAATCTGAAAGAAAGCGTTACAAAGAAATATTCCCCCTAGGTGGCGCTAGAGTCGAGTTATTGAGAAAAAATCGCAAAAAAATCGAATAAAACCTCTTAAAAGAATTTTAGGAAAATAATCAAAAGAATTATCAGCTTTTGACTTCCCATCATGTTTTCTAGACATCATATGACCTTTAGTAAGATAAACTGGATTCATTTGAATATTTGGGTAATGAATTAATCATGTACACTTTTATCAAACGTCCATATTCTGGTCATTGTTTACCATGTGACTTTGCATCATATGACTTGCCTACAGTCAAATGACTTCATCCTCTACGCCCTTGTCATGTGACTTTTTCTCATAGAGCTCTGTAATAAATAAGTAATGCGTACCTATATTGGCAGTTCCGACAGTTTAAACAGTCTCCGAATCGAAGCCATAGAAAAATCCCAAAATGAAAATTTGTTCAGAAAATCTTCTCAGCTAAACTAGTAGGCATTATTTTATTTGAAATATCACATCATACTCATCTGATGTTTCATCACTTCATAATAAGAAAAGCTAATCCTAAAGTATAAGCAGCCTGCGAATTGAACTCATAGAAAACTATTAAAGGCCCACCATATGTATATCTTCCGAGCCTTTCGTCAGTATGTAGTACTTCAGCGCAAGATAATTATTATTTCGTACTGTACGTTATTTACTTTTGCCCTAGTCGAAGTACCCGGCTATAACATTATTAATTAACTTAAACTTACGAGTTTTTTTTCAGCTTGTTTGTTCTTCTTAAGTTGATTTCTTTTGTTTTCTACTCTATAATGAAGTTTTCACTTCGTCAATGTTGCTGTTTCTTTTTTTCTCCCTTTTTGCACTCATTATTCTCCCCATTGTACTTTTCAAAAATAAATAAACCGCAATCAGTGCAACTTATTATTATTTTTTCTCTTTATTTGTTGTTGCATATATCCTTGAAAATTTTAATTACGCAAATTTTTAACTCTCACTCCACGTTTTTTATGTACACACACAGACACACGCGTGCATCAACTCTTGTCCTTCCTTTTTTTGTGCTCTCAATTTTGCTTGAGATTTTTATTTTGTTCCTCATTCTCTGCTTTTATTTGCCTCATTGACGCATTTATACTTGAAGTGACAGCTTCCTTTTAAAGTGCGTTTGTAAGTAATTAACTGGCCTCACCACTTTGGTATGGGTCCTTCAAACTCGCTTGTGTGTGTAGTCTGCCTAAAAAAAATCTCTTATTATTTAATTTAATTACACATTTTACATTTTCTTGCTTTTCTTGGCTGGTGCTATTTGCATATCATTAAAATTTTAAGAAATGTTCACATGCGTCAGGTTTCATTACGCCGACGATCACAAACTCGATTAATTAGCATCATGAGTCATACTGGTTTTGTGGAACAGAGTGGGCTTCATTTTAGTGGAAGGGTCAGGATTGTGGGCCACATTGTACTCTTTCATTTCAGTTATTCAGGGGTTTAATGGTACTTGAGGTTTTATGCGAAGTTTAATAACTACGTACTGTACTTAGTGGTCTTTTTGTGCGTACTGTACTTTTACATTTTTAGTTGTTCAGGGGTTTAATGGCATTAGAGTTTTTATACGAAGTTTAACAAGTGCGTACTGTACTTAGTGGTCTTTTTTGTGCGTACTGTACTTTTCATTTTAGTTATTCATATATTAAATGGACCTTAGTACAGTCCGAACCAACGAGAATTAAACTTACGTCACTTTGGATGGAGTGTATCTTAAAGTTCCTCTAAGAGCAATAAGGTTTCCGGTCGTGTGCTGCTCCATCCTTCAGCAAGTTAGTAAAGCGCTTAAGCTGCTCAAGTCACTGAGGTAGTGCTCCTCAAATTATTCTAATAGTCATTCAAAGCTTCGAACCGTCAACTTTTCATCTTTCTAGGATAAAAATTGTTCTATTAATTTGCATTTACTTCCCTTTAAATATAGTAACTCCTTTCAAACTAATTTCGAAATTTTGTTTCTCTCTTTCAGATAAACTTGCCACATGTTTCGTTTGCAAAGCAGAGGCATGTCCGCGCACACGTCCCCTCAAAAAGGGTCGTGGCCAACAGTACGGCATTCCAGATGATACAATACCGGCGGGGGCACGCGTTTGCAATTCATGCCAATGCAAATCGGTACGTAATCGCTATACAAATTGCCCTATTCCAACGTGCCCGAATCCGAAAGATCGCGCCAAACGTTTACACAACATTCCGCCACGTCTCTTCGAACTGTCGCCTGATATACGAGATCCCATCTTGCAAGAGTTTCAAATACCACTGCAAGCGACACGTTGCTGTTCGGCTTGCCTTATGCGTATACGACGTAAATTGGATCTTGATCCACACATAACGCTAACGGATGAAGATCGTCGCATGGACGGCGATGAGTCTGATGTGAGCACTTCATCGTGTGATGAACGTGAAGTGGGTGGTAGTGATACCGCTTCGGTGGAGAGTCCTGAATCGCAACGACACAATTCAATGACAAAGGATGTACAAAAGCCTCAAGTACCCATTGTGGCGAGTGTAGCAACAAATGCGGCTGATACAACAACGGTAACGATAACATCTTCTGGCATTAAGGTCGATGAACGTCTCTTACCACCATTGGGACATGCGCCGAAGAAACAAAAGACATCCGAAGAATATGATTCGTCAGCTACAGAGACTGCAGATGAAGAGAATGAAAATTCACCAGCGAACCGTCAAAGTCCAAAGGTGATACTGAACAGTGGTGGTATTGGTGTGGGAGCGAGTAATATGGGTCTTGCACCACCAACAACGAACGCCGCCCAACAGCAACAACTTCATCATGCTGTACAACAAAATGGTCCACCGCAACAGGTAATGGCTATGCCACCACGTGAACAAACTGGCGCCAATGTGCAGGATGTGCTATATTCGGTTATCGAATTGTCGCTTAAGACGAAGGGTCCGCCACCGGTGAAAATGCCAGCACAAATGCCGAATGCATCTCCCATGCATGGCGTCAAACCTAGCATGGAACCGATACGCAATCGTGTTGATCTCAGCAACAACATTAATAACAATTCCAACAATGATGTAACAATAGTTGGTGAATTCCGCAATGATGGTACTATTGTGAAGCAGCAAGCGCATGGTCAACCAATCGGTTTAAGTGCGCGCCAATCAAATACATCCGCCATGAATGCTGTGCAAGGTCCACCCGGTATCCAAGGACCACCCGGCGCTGTTGTGCATCCCGACAACTTGGCCACAATATCGGTTGTAAATTCGCATCTGCCACATCAGCACCTACCACCGCATGGTATGTTGCATCAGCATGAGATCAAGGCCACCATAACACCAGTGGTGAAAGGGGGTAAAACGACAGCACCGCCACCACAACAACCACCGGATGCTATGCGTTACTCCGCTGTGCCACATCAACGCAACAACGAGCCTGAACCGCAAACGCTTGACCTCTCAATCAAGAAACCATCACGCGATGGTCCTTCCCCACACTCCTCATCGAGTGGCGCGAATTCTTCGAGTAATAGTAATGGCCCGCGTCATCAACCACCACCAGGCGCTGTGAAGCATGTTGGCAATGCTGCGTCCATGTACCGCGGTCCAGAGTTGGTAGGTCCATCGAATCCAACCTATATGTACCATCCACATCCGGCAACTGTGGGCAAGGGACCACATGGCTCTGTTTACATGCCACAAGCTGTACCCATTCCCATAACGCAATCTGGTGTGGGCGCACGATCTCAAGCGGCTGGTGGACAACCGCCACCGCAACAACCGCCTCCATCTACACATCAAGCGCATATGCAATTGCCACCGGGTGCGGTGAGTAACAGCGGTAAAGCAGGAGGTGGCAAAATGGCGCCCAAGCTCAGTCCACAACTGATACATGGTGCACCGTCACATGCATCTACCGCATCACCTTCACAACAACAGCAACAACAACAAATGATGGTTGGTCCAAAAGGCTCGATAACTCATGGAACGCCTGTGAATAATGCCCAACAGATTATTGTACACTCCTCACCCACAACGTTGAGTCCCAAATATGATAATCTTCTACGTCAAACTCCACCGTCCGGCAGCGATGCGAGCAACAAGCTAGGCTCTATTACACAGGGTACACCAATACACCTGCCTTCACATCATTTGGAGAGCAAACGCTCATATGAATATTATAAAACATCGCAGCGTCACAGTCCAGCACAACAACAACAAATGCCAGTGGTTGGTCACCCGGGTGTCCTGCCACCACCGCAACAGTCTTCACCGCAGGCACCACCACCACAGGGCTATGGCGCTAGTTCACCATATGCGCGTTCACCTTATTCCGTTGATCAGTCGCCAGTGCTGAGTACGCGGCAAATTGTGTTGCACGATTACATAACATCACAGCAGATGCAGGGCCAACAGCGTAATGTGTCACGTGGTAGTAGTAACAGCGCGGGAGGAGGCGGTGGCGGTTCAGATAAGGAGTCACCATCGCCACGCAACAGTGTTAGTGGTTCCGCTAGCGCTCTTGTGTTTTATGATAAGGAGCGCGGACGTGCTGAATACGCGAGTCGCGCATCGCCTGCAGAACATGTGAACAGGTAAGGACAGATGCAAATACAATGCTGAAAAAAATCGGAAAAGCTTTTGAGTTCGTATTTTGAATATTTCAAGCTTATTTTCGATTTCGAAAAGGTCATAGCTGGTTTTATCTATTTCGAAATTAAATATTTGCATAAAATATGTTTTATAACATTTTTAATTTTGAAAACTTTTTTGTTATAGATATTTGAGTATTTTCAATTGATTTAATTTTCAATTTCGAAAACTTTTTTCATAGATCTACATATATTTAAATTAACTTTTGCGATTCCTTATAAGACACAATCTATCAAAAAAAGTCTGTATACAAAAGTTTTTCAGCCAATATTTATGAAATTTCAAGTTTATTTTTAATTTCGAAAAACTTTTTTCCTCGATGATTACTTGGATTAACTTTCGAAATTAGGCACAGTTCTCCTAAAAAAGCGATTTTCAGCTTTAGACATTTTTTAATCGAATTTTCGAAAACTTACAGTTCGTTTGATCGATTTACTTTCGGAATTCGAAAAACGTATAATTTTTCATAAAATATAAAAAAACTGGTACCTGAAATTTTTTATGAAATTTTCATTTTCGATTTTATATGAAACTTACTTTATTTACGATGTAAACTTTCGAAATTCGTATGAATGCTGAATATCTCAAAAAAGGTTTATACAAAAGCTTTTGAGTGCATGTTTAGGAAATTCAGAGCTTTTTTCAAATTCCCGATCATAATTGTATGAATAAAGTTTTTAAGTTTGTATTTAGAAAATTTCGAGCTTATTTTTAATTTCGAAAACTTTAAATTCGAAATAACATAAAATATCGTTCGAAAAAGTTTGTATGTCAAAAGTTTTGCGTTTGTATTTAGGATTTTTTGATCTAATTTTGAATTTCGAAAACTTTTTCATAGGATTTATTTCAGATCGATTTTCGAAATTCAAGTAAGACAAAATTTCGAGGAACTTCAATGTAGTAAGCTTTGTTTTAAATTCCAAATGAAAATCATTTTCGTAATTCTTATTTCAAAAATAGCGAAATTCGGTTTTAGAATAGTTCTTAATCGAAAAATTATTTTACATCCCTTTATTTAACTTTTTCTCATTACTCTTACCACAGCACGCCAAGTCCACATCGCACACCACCACCGCCACGCCAGGGTGTAATACAGCGCCATAATACTGGTTCGAAGCCGCCATCGCCTGCCACGGTGCCACAAAATCGTCTGCATGTAATGCAGCACAATTATCCGCCAGGTTAGTATTCGAACAAACACTTGTTCAACATTGAACAAATTTTAAAATTTCTTCTCTTTCTAACTTTCTCTCCAATCATATAGCCGGCCATGACGCGTTCTCATCATTTGTCGATGTAGCCGTACAGCAGCCACAATTGCCGGTACCCTCACAGCAAAAGGAAGAGAAACAGCTGCGCCACGAAGCACCACCGCCACCACATCAACAACACGCACCACCCACGCAACCGCCACCCGAAATACGCTATCAAATGATGCAACTAAATTATCATCAACATCAACGAGCCGCCGCTGTAGCAGCCGCAGCCGCACAACAACATCATCAATATCGGCAACAAGCAGCTGCTAGTGCTGCAGCCAATGCAGATCTACAGCGCCGTATGCATGCGATCGAACGTGATCGTGATCTACAACAGAAACGACAAGAGCGTGATCGTGAGCGTGAACGTGAAAAGGAACGTGAGCGCGAACGTGAACGTGAACGCGAAAGAGAGCGTGAACGTGAAAGAGAACGTGAACGTGAACGGGAGCGTGAGCGCGAACGTGAGCGTGAACGTGAACGCATGGTCGAGTGTATAGCGGCAAATGAGCGTGATGCAGCAGGGCGACGTATGACAGAGCGTATGAGTGCAGTGGCAGCGGCACAACATTATATGCGTGGTGGTGGACCGGAGACAGGGCCGCCGCGTGCAATACCCGATCGGGAAAGAGATCTGTAAGTGAAGGATAGAGTTGGAATTTTAGTGGAGTTGTTTTGCATGCATTTTAGTTAAACACACGGCACGCACAACGCATCACTAACACTAACTTAGTAGATAACTAACACATAGGGGATATGGGTTTAGTTATAATTTTTTGTATGATTATGTTTTGTGGCGTGGAAGAAGTTTGAAATTATTATGAGGAGAGGTTATTTGAAAAGAGCATTCAAACTTTATTTATGATCAAAATTTAAATCTGAACTAAAAAAAATATATTCGAGTAAAAAAATTTGCCATTTTTTAACCATTTCTTATCACAGTTCCTATCGTATTTTAATAATAATATTGTCTGTCTTCAGGGTTCTGATCTCAAAGACCTCGAAAACCTTCAGTGATTTGATAATTTAAAGCCTGAAGTATAGATAGTAAAACAAGAAAAATGTTTTTTAGGTTGCTTATTGAAATTTTTAACAAAATTTTCAATTCCGAAAAATTTTCGAACTTTTGAGTTTCAATTTGAAAACTTATTTTAGATATTTACTTGACGAAACTCGTAACTAGGTGAAAAATCTCAAAATTTCGATTTCGAAAAAAAATTCAATTTCGAAACTAATTTTTCATTTTTGAAAAAATTAATTTTTAGTAATTGCTTTTTCTAAAACACATTGCATTTAACATTCATTCATATTCACTATGTTCTCTTGTCTCTTTCTCTCTCTCTTTTCATTTTTATTCTACAACACTTCAAAAAATATCAACAACACATGTGACGTCACCAACTACAACGAATCTCTACATCATCATCAATGTCATGAAATGTCTCGTCTTAACATAAATTCGCCACACATTAAACATCGATCACATCACTCAAACGCTATGGCTGCCATGAACACCCATGATCGCGCTCTCATCTATATGTTTGTATACGTGCTTG
Source organism: Campiglossa producta (assembly GCA_964058755.1). Classification (NCBI taxonomy): domain Eukaryota; kingdom Metazoa; phylum Arthropoda; class Insecta; order Diptera; family Tephritidae; genus Campiglossa; species Campiglossa producta. The sequence goes on along the minus strand of CAXKVI010000005.1, from coordinate 13,946,356 downwards.
TATTTTTATTAACGCGCAGCTATCATAGGGCACCACCGGACAGTACATTGTCGGCGCAGGTCTTAATTGATGCCATCATAAAACAATCGATTATACAAGGCAGCTCAGAACCAAATCCAGCGAATATGAGTCGTCCATCATATGTGAGTATAGGCTGTTTAAGAAAACATTTTCGTGTAGTTATAATAACGCATTATCTCTCCCTCTCTTTCCAATTTATACACAGTATAATTCACGCGAATTGCCTCCATCAGCACGCCAACATCCTAGTGCTGCTTCCTTAGCATCCGCTGAGAATAATGGCAAGGCGAATTCACCGAATGTCATTAATATCGACTTGGACAACGATGGCAGCGGCGGCGGCGCGCGCAGTAGTAACAATCAACATGATAATATGTCAAGTGTGGTGAATTCACGCGGCAGTAATGTGTCGCATAGCAGTCGCGTTGGCCCTCAGGGTGGTGGTCCACCAAGTGGTCTAGGCGCGCCACCGGGTAGCACACTGCTGCCACCCACCTCACAAGCGCAAGGACAAGCGCAAAAGCAACCGCAAATGCTTAAAACGAACATAACATTTGGTGAGCTGGCCGATTCGATAATAGCGAACGATTACTGCCCGAATCCAATGCAATTGCGTCCCCACGTCAACTATATGCCGTATCTGCAAGAGCAGCAACCCATCGTTATGACCGATCATTGGACCAAATATAATCGACGTATGCAACAGAAAGAGGCAGAGGCTGTTGCGGCAGCAGCTGAACGTAATAAGGCGCAACAGAATGCCGGTGGTGGGGTTAATGCTAGTACTAGTGGCGGCGTTAATGCGGGCCAACCTGGTAATAGTGGCGCGCCTGTTGGCAGCAGTAGCGGCGGACGCGCGAATACACCAGCTGATGAGCGCAACATCATACGCATGCAACAAACAGTAAGTCCACGTAAATATGAATTGATGATGCAACCGCCACACGATCAGGCAGCCGCTGCAGCAGCGGCAGCTGTTGCTGCTAGTCATTACTATCATCCGCATGGACCACCGCCGCCGCAATCAAGCGGTGCACCTACCTTGGGTATGCACGCGCGTAGTGGTAGCGCTGGCAGTGGTGGCTCATCATCGATACCCTCACCGCATGATCAACGTATGCCAGGCGGCAGCAGTGGCAGTGGTGGTGGCGCAAGCGGCGGTATGGTTATGCCTTCTAGTGGCTCAGTGACACAAAACCATCCATTCGATACAATGAAATATGTTAAAAATCGCATTGTTGAAGTAATGCGCACTGAGGATGAAGAAATGCAGCATCAGCATGCGCACAACGATCATCGTGTTGTTGGCGGTGTCGGCAAGGATATGCATGACACTGGCGCGCCAATGCGTAAAACGCCAAATCAATATGATGATGTACGCGGCGATAATCGACGCTTGTCGGCGGTAACATCAAGCGCTGGAGGCGGCAGCAATAACAGCAACAATAGCAACAACGATAACCATCACAGCATTGTCTCATCTCAACCGCCACCCTTGGGCGCTTATCAACATCAAACACCTGTCACCACGTTCGCGCCCACAACTTACGCGTATCCTTATAGCGCATTGAATGTACCCAGTTCAGTGGCCGGTTTACCGCCGCCTTCACAAATGACTTCGGCGCAATTGGCTTCCTTGGCACATCAAGCGCCCAGCTCGCATATGAGCAAACAAACGCCTGGTAGTCATGCAATGAGTGGCGGCCTTGGTAGCGGTGGCGTTGGTATGTCAGTGGGTGGCGGCGTATCGTCAGCGTCACAATCAAGTGGCGCATCTGCGGTAGAACCAAAACCATTATTGTCAGCACAATATGAGGCATTAAGTGACGAAGATTAGTTATGACTGCAGGCGTCTGGACGTACGCCACAAAAACAGCAACAGCAACAGATACAGACACACCAACAGCAGCAGAAACAGCAACAACACTTGCAACAGCAGCAGCAACAGCAAGCGGCGCCTCAAATGTGGCATTGTGAGCGCGATCGTATGCGTCATCAGCAGCAGCAACAACCACCACCACATGTACAACAACAAAAGCTACAACAGCAACAACAACAACAACATTATCAGCTGCAAGCAAATCGCAATTATAACAATAGCAGCAACAACAACAACAACAATCACTATTTCTGAAAACTTCCTGCTGTTAAATGCAGCTTAGCTCAGTATCTGCCGTCTTCGAATTGTATGTACTAAAATAGTCCAGTAAACGCCTGCAGTAACAAAAAAAATCATAATATAATGTATACACAAATCAATAGACACATACACACACACAACCAAAATAGTCGCACCACTCTCATAGTTTAAGCCAATATTGTTATGAAAATTGGTTGATTTTTGATCATCATCATGAAATAGCTATTAGAGAATATGCATAACTGTGAAACTTTTTTGAAAAGCAAGGCGCACATTTTTCAGATGGAAGAAAATGTTTTCTTGAAGTCAGTCAAAAATGGCGTGGTTTTTGCCTCATCTAATTTGAATTTCATTGCGCTTTTGTTTTTCAAATTAAGTTAAGACTTCATAGAATGTGAAAACAACAGGGTGATTCAAAAAAAATAAAAATTATAATTTTGTTCTAGGGTAAGACCTTCGAAAGTTAGTAGTTACTTAGTTAACAAGAAAGCAAACTTGCAAAAAATAAGCGCTATAACTTAGCTCTAAGAGGTCGCTATATATAGGTTTTTTTTTAATTTTCTCATAAATTTTGTATAGACAAAAATTATTATTTTTTGAATTTTATGAATTTTGCTGTCGTTTTTGAAATTTATTTTAAAACCTTAACATATGCTTAAATTGAAGCTTCAAGCTATCCAAATATTTTATAGAATGTGCGATTATCATGACTACAAAACTAATTACAGCCATTCGAAAATGACAAAAAAAAGCAAGCTTTCACTTAAGAAAATATGTTTTGTTAAAAAATTCAAAAAAGTTATCGGAAAATACACTTTGAAAATTCTTAAAAAAAAATTTTAATGGGAAAAAATTTCAAAAAAAAAATCCGACTTCTCAGGGTTAAGTTAACAAGCGTGTGAAAATTCTGTATTTCACTCTCACTCTCACTCGCTCACTTTAACTATGTATGTATTTTGCAAACAAAGTCGCGAGTCAATTACTAACTTTTAAGGAGGCGCAGAAAATTTAATTTAAATGAATTTTTTTTTGGAATCACCACGACCCAACCTAAATATCGTTACCTTGATATGAAAAGTCCTAACTCATATTTGTGTTATTTGGCAAACGAACGCAGTAACTGCGATCAAATTAAGCCATAAAAGGCATAATTTTTAACGGACGATGCTTTTATCAAGTTATAAAGTTGAATTAAAATGTTGAGTAAGGACGCGTTTTCTATATTAAGTGCGATACACATACATATACCTACCTAAACGTGCATACATTTTTGGAAAGTTAAAAAATCAAATTAAAAAAAGAAATAATTAAATAGCGCAAAACAATAAATTCTGCGACGGTTATAAAAAGCGCTACATTCAAGCGACAAAAAAAGCGAGCTGGTTGATGGGTTCATTGTTATACGTCCATAAAGTTCGATACAAAATATATCGTGCCAACTCATTGTGGATCCATTAAGCAAGACTATGACTTTTCTGCGAAATTCAAAATCACGGCGAATTCAGTACAAGTTGAAAGCGCAGCGAATTACAAACACATACACACATTTTTACAGATTTTTACAGTACCCCGTTTCTGAAACTCGATTCGATCGATCGTCTCGACTGAAATAGTCTATTTGACTGTAAAAAATTTAAATTTTGTCGATTTATTTTCTCACTTGCTTTTTTGAGGGGGTAACAATTTTTTTTTTTTTTGTGAATTTTGAATCGAGTCGAGGGTGACGACAACAAAATCGCAAATTTTGTCGATTTTTTTTACAGAAACGGGGTACAGTTAAAATGGTAGTGTCAAAATTCGAGAAGTAGTACGAATTACAATTTATATTGATTTCGCCTTGCACTCCAAATTGGATTGAATTCGCCGTGTTCAAAGAGTATAAGAGTACGTGATACACTTTCAAGTCATAACAAATTTCAAGTCATAACAAAGTGTAGTTTTTCGCTAACACTGCCTATTGTTCTAAGGACTATTCAAATATTCATTTTTTCAAAAAAGTTCAATTGTGACTCTATTTCGTCGAAACACTGACCGGAATTTTTTTCTAGAAATTTCCACCCAAATACCAGCTTGTAAATATTTGTAATATACAACAGGATGTATAACAAACAAAAACACTATTTAGTATAAAAAAAAAATGCATTCAAACAATCAATAACACCAAAATATGTCGCAGGTGCGTTCAAAAAGAGCAAAACTAAAAATAATATAGAAAAAAAATGAAACAAAGAAAATAATACAATTAATTTTTTTTTTTGCTACGTTCTTTTAAAAATATCTTCAAAAACAGTTGAAAGCTAAAAATTTTTGCAATTTTTGCTTCAATAAATCTTCGGTTGATTGAAAAGCTACTCTAATTCAACAATCTTTTCGAAAATACCCCGTCTCAGCGTTCATAGAATTTGTTTCAAAACTACCTCTCTCAGCGAAAACTCATTATTATATTATCAGCTGCGCGAGAGCGTGCTTCACTTAACGACTTCTCCATAGCAGTGCTGCCCAAAATGCAAATTCTAATGGACGTGTGCCTAGGCTATTCTTTTACGCCGCCGTATTTTAACAAAAATTTGAAATACGGCCACACTGAAAAAAACTTCAAAGAAATTCTGAGATGGGGCGTTTGTGAAATATATTTTGTTAAAAAAAAAGGTCATCTTTCACGCAGCAATAGTTTTTATTTTTTAAATTTGTTTGACAAATTTTAAAGAATTTTTTTAATTATTTATTTTGATTTTTTCCCCTAAATTTTTGTGTTTTTCTAAAAATCGAAGATAAATTGTATAAAATTGCTGATTTAAAAAACAATTTATTTAACATTTTACTTTTTCTAAACAAAATTTTTCAAAAAATATTTTTCAAAATTTGTTTTTATTCAATTTTTTTTTAAATTTATTTTGAAAAATAAATTTTGTAAATTTTTGGAAAAATTTGTTTTCAAATTTTTTGAAATAAATTAATTTTTGGAAAACTTAATTTTAAATTTTATGGAAAAATCAAGGATAAATTGTATGAAATTGCTGATGTAAAAAACAATTTATATAACATTTTACTTTTTCAAAACAAAATTTTTCAAAATTTGTTTTTATTAATTTTTTTTTAAATTTATTTTGAAAAATAAATTTTGTAAATTTTTGGAAAAATTAGTTTTCAAATTTTTTGAAATAAATTAATTTTTGGAAAAACTCATTTTCTGTTTTTACCAAAATTTAATTTTCGAACTTTTTGGAAAACTTAATTTTAAATTTTTTGGAAAAATCAAAGATAAATTGTATAAATTTGATGATTTAAAACAAAAAAATTTATTTAACATTTTACTTTTCCTAAACAAAATTTTTCAAAAAAAATATTTTCAAAAATTTGTTTTTATAAAATTTTTTTAAATCTATTTTGAAAAATAAATTTTCTAAATTTTTGAAGAATTAATTTACTAATATTTTGGGAAAATTAATTTTCTGCTTTTACCAAAATTTAATTTTTCTAATTTTTTGGAAAAATTAATTTTTTAATTTTTTGGAAAAAATAATTCTCTAAACTAGAAAAATGTTGTGGCATTTTCCCGAATCGAATTTGAATTCATAATTTACCGTTTTTTTTTTTGGTAAGATTAACTGCAGCCATTTCGAAATGTATTTTTAAAATATATTAGAAAAATGTTTTTTAAAATTTATTTCCATCCTGTTTTTTTTTTTTAATTTTTCATATGTTTTATTATCATTTTGTCGGAAAGTGTTAAAAATTTTGTATACGAAATTTTAAAAACAAAGTTATTAAAATCTTATCTGCTTTCGCATTTTTTGCCAATAAATTTTCTCAAACAATTATTTTAAACGGTTTTAAAATTTATTTCTATAATTTTTTCTTTCGAATTATTACACTATCTTCTGCTAAAACATATTCGGAACATTTTTTGATTCGAAAAAGTTATTTCGAATTTTTTTCAAAATTTATTTTAAGTTCTTTTGAAACATTTTTCCCAGAAAAATCAATTTTAAACCTGCTTTAAAAGTAATTTTAATACTTTTTATAATATTTTTTATTTTTATTATTTTATTTCAAAATTTTCAAAAAAATTTAAAATTTTGATAAATTTTTTTTTTTCAAATTTTACCAAAAGCAGCTAATTGTATTATTTTCTTTGTAAAAGTTTTCCCGAAACCAATGCATATAACGACCGGCATATACAAAATATTTATGAAAAAACAAAAACAATTGAAAAACGCTAAGACTTATTGCAACAAAACAAACAAATAGAGAACTAACGAAAAATGTAAAAAAAAGAAATACATTTGTATAGATTGCTGATTTCATAAAAAGCAGATACATTTATGTATGTATAAGCAAACTGTAAGCTTAAAGTATGTATATTTAAAATTATTTTTAATTTTAATTTAAACATGAAATTTTGGCGTAAAAGCTGCTGTTGGCCACAGACAAAAATTTAAATAGTTTTAAATTTAAAAAACACATTTAAGCTTTTCTATACTACGATTTAAAAATAAATACAAACATAAGCATACAAAAATATGAAAAAAAATTTAATTTAAAAAAATTATATTAAAAAAAATGTATAAATATTATATATACCATATTGATAATAAAGAGGTAGAAAGAGAGACGACGAAACGCTTAAGTTTTTGCTATTCACAAAAAAAAAAAATTATAGAAAAAAAACAAGAAAAAAATATGCAAACCAACCATAAAAATATTTAAAAATTTAAAAATTTACAACAACATACACTACTTAGTTAAAGAAATTTGGAAATGTGACTTGCATATACATATATAAAATATATGTAAATGTAAAAATATATAAACAAAATAGCAAGTAGCAGAAGAAATGCTGAGGGGTGGAGAGGAAGAAAGAGAGTAGTAGAAGAGAGAAAGAGGTAGAGGACGCGTGTAACAAAAAAAGTAGAATTTGCAAGTTGATAGACATGTACTAATGAATTTAAAAGTAAAATGTATGAAGAAAAATTGGATATAGAAAAAAATTTAATTTATAAAAATTTTATTTATAAAAATAATTTTAGTTCTAAAAACTTAAAATTTTAAGTGGAGTAAAGAAGAAGAAGGAGGAGGAAGAAATTATATGCTGTAAAGGTTGATAAATGATGTTTAATAATATAAAATGTAACAGCTTATTGGCTTTTGGAGGAGCCAATAAGCTGGTTGCGAGAGCAAAGAGAGGAGAGTGAGAAATGATGTAAACAAAACTTTTTATGAGCGCTGAGTTGTTTCGATGCAAAAGTGAGCCAACAGCGAAGAAGGAGCTTTGTTGTTGGCCGATTTGAGGATGAAAATTTGGAACTCAGCAATGAAGGAAAAATGCAAAAAAAAAAAAGTTTTTGAAAGCAAAACTTTAAATAAAAATAAATTTAAAAATATACATAAAAATATAGTAATTAATTTATATTTAGTTTGTAATTATGCCTTTAGTTATATAAGCTTATGGCAAAGAAAAACATACTGAATAAATATAAACATATTTAAAAAAAAAAAAAAAAAAAACAAGTTAGCCGAACGTGTAAAATTATTAAATGAAAATCAGCAAAGAAATTTAAAAAATTTAAAATAAAACACAAATATGTAATTAAACAAAATAAAAAAAAAAAAATTAAAAAAGCTAAAAAATATATATATTAAAATAAAAACTGGTATATATATAATATTAAACAAATAAACTAAACATTAATGTAAAGCTATATAAATATTATTATTAAATAAAAACTTAAAGTGTATAATTGATAAAGCAAGAGAAGAAAGTAAAAAGCGCAAAAATACGCAAAAAAAAACAAAAACAAAAATTAAACACAAAAGTTAATATATATATATACACAAAAATATATAAACTGATATATAAAGCGTGTAAATATGAGACACGCCCCCTTATATGCATACATACACACACACGCACACTCAACAACAGCACCTTCATACATATAAAATGCTAATTTCTATGCGCCAAAAGTTATTTAGCCCAAAAACAAAAAAAAACAGCATTAAAAACCAGATACACACACAAAAAGTGAAAAAAAAAAACACAAAGACCAAGCCCTCGCGCCGCGCACACAATTTGAAGAAAACACGTTACACTCACATACATAGCCCCAACTCCAAGAATTTTTTTTTTTTTTTGTCATAAATAAATAAACAAAAAACGTTTTTGTTTTGAGAAAAAATTAAAATTACTTTTTTTTTTTTGTTTGTGTAGTTAATGAAACTTTGTAGCGAGCTGCTCGGTTTTTTTTATGTTGAAATCTTGATTTACGCATACAAATTCGGATTTTTGTGTTTAAAAAAAAAATATTAAAAGAAAATTTTCGTGTTTTTTTTTTGTTACCCAAATTCGTCATGGAATTCAGACCGCCTGCAATTTCGCATTATATTGAAAAATTCTTGTTTTAAATAAAAATACAAAAAAAGGGTATCTACTTGAAAAAAAAAAAACAATTTTTGAAAGGAAATTATTCAATATTTGTATAAAAAAGTTATTATATGTATATTGTTTAAAATTTATTAAAGAAATAAAATTTCGGAAAACATTTTTTGAAAAACATTTTTAAACTTTTGAAAAACATATTTTTAAATTTAAAAAAAATTTAAACTGATAAAGTAAAACTAATTTTTTTAATTTTTTGAAAAATTACTTTTCTAATTTTTCGGAAAAATAGACCATCAAATCTTTTGTAAAAAGAATTATTTATCTTAATTTTTTAAAAAAATTTAATTTAAAGCTCAACAAGTTATATTATTATCGAAAATTTAATTTCCAATTTTTTTAAAAAACTAATTTTCGAATTTTTGGAAATTTGGAAAAAAAAAGTACTAATTAGAGAAACTAACAAATATTAAAAAAAAATATTTTCGTATAGATAAATTGTTCCAAAACATCAGCAAATTAATTTATTCCAAAAAATAAGAAAATTTATTTTTTTTAATGTTTTTTTCGAAAACTTGGAAAATTACTTTTTGTCAAAAACTAAAAAAAAATCAATAGTCTGCAAAATAAAATAAAAAAAATATTTAAAATTTATAATTTTTTATTTGTTTGGCAATGTTTATTTTAAAATTTTTTGGAAAAATTAATTTTCTAACTTTTTTGAAAAACTAATTTGCTAACTTTTTGGGGAAGCTAATTTTCTAATAAAATTTCCTAATTTTTTGGAAAAGCAATTTTTTAATTTTTTGGAACGTTTAATTTTCTAATGTTTTGTGAAAATTTATTTCCTAGTTTTTTTTAAAAAACGTATTTCTTTCATAAAAAATATGTAACTTTGCAAACTTGGCAAATGTTTTGCTTTTTCAAAAATTTTTCCAAGAAAAAATAGTTGAAAAAGTTTAAAGACTTTTTTGAATATTTTTCCAAGAAAAATCAATTTTTTCAAAAATTTTTCCTCATTTCTTTTGTTCGAAATTTATGTTATCTGGAGCCAAATTCGTCTTCTATGAAGTGATAAAATGAAAAGAATTTTCATACAAAATTTATGAAAAGAAACTCCAAATTCATACAAACTGTTTCTTACGTTATCATTTCAAAGAACGATTCTCGTTCCGCCCTGCTTTCGAATTTTTCCCAATAGAATATTCCAAAAATGTTTCAAAACTCACTATAGTAATTTTCGAATACTTTCCAAAAAAGAAAATGTATTTCAAAATTTCAAAAATTATTGCCATTTCTTTTATAACCTTTTCGAATTATTACACTATTCTTTTCGCAAACATTTCCCGAATTTTTTTTCCCCGAAATTGAATAGAATAGAAAAGTTATTTAAATCTTCTTCGACTTCGATTTTTTTCCAAAAAGTTATTCCAAAACGTTTTCAAAACTCATTCAAGAGTTCTTCTAATAGCTCTGATCCCTTACTTTTGTGACTAAAACTACTAAAACTGTCAAAATTAGAAAATCCGCTCTCAGTGCGAGAGCAAAACAACAGAGTACGGAATCGCTAAAACTTGTTCGCTTGACAGTTCTACAACAAGTAGTCAGAATTTACTAGCAAAAAATCTGCTGACTAAATCTTGCAACACTCGTGACTGGAGAGAACTCAATTTTCTGCTCTCACCAGTCAGAAAAGTGGCGTACGGGATTACTTTCCTGTAGTTCGCGACTGTTTCTGACTGACTCAAATTGGTGTAAGGGATCAGAGCTAATATTTTTTCAAGTCTTCTTTCAAATTAATTTCAAAATTTTTCAAAAATTTCTTCAAGCCTTTTGAAAAGTTAATTTCAAAAAATTTTTTTTTTTTCAAATCGTCTTGTTTCAAAATGTTGTTTCCCGATTTTTTAACAAATTAATTAAAACTAATATGCTATAAAAATGTGTTGAACTTTTTTCAAAAATTTTCAAAAAAATTTCCAAAATTTTCGAACTTATTTAAAAGATATAAAAAGAACATTAAAAAGGTCAACAAACTCCCAACTGCTGTTCTCCCGTGACACAGCCAAACCAAGTGAGTACTCTTACTTCGTTTTGTTGTGTCACAGGAGTGTTGTGTCTCTTACACGCTAATTTAAAATCTTAATTCAAATATATATGTATATATATAAATTTTTTTTTTACTTACACCCTTAAGATTTAACTTTATATTATTATATAAGACAAATTCATAGTTACTTTATAAACACATTTGTATAAATACAACGTATATGTAGCGTAGATATATAAACAAAAAATGTGTATGTATGTATGAATATATGAAAGAGTGTTTAGTATTTAATTGCAACGGAATATTTGCGTTGATTTTCGTTTACTTTTATGATTTTTTTTTTTTTTGTACCAACTACAGTTACGTCTAATAATAACAATAAAATAACTAAACAACTCTCAACAAAAAAAAAAAAAAAACACATTTAAACTGCTAAATAAAAACAAATTAAAAAAATTGAGAAAAAAGTTAAAAAATATATATATAAAATACAAGCGTCTAAAATATTAAAAAAATAAATATAAAATATGTATAATTATACATCTATATATATATAAATATATGATAAATGTTACAAACGCTCTTAAATGTAAAACGTATATTAACAAAAAAAAAAAAAACAAAAACAAAACATAATTAATTAACTCACTATAATGATGATCATTTATTAATTTTTGTGTAATTTAATTTAAATCGTTTAAATTAATTAATTTAGTTAGCAATTGTGTGAATTATTATCAACAGTTTTAATTATTAATTATTACAAATTTCAATTATTATTTTTGCTTTTTATTTTATAACTTATATATATAATATATATATGAACAACAACAAAAAGAAATATGAGAAAAAAAATTAAAAATGATAATGATGGTTTTTATTGATAAAAATAGAAAATAAATAAATGAGCATATTAAAATTAAAAAAAAAAAAAAAAAAAAAAAAAAACATTGTGTTCTCTCATTGTTTGGCGCTGTCATGGTTTTGAAGGTATGTATGTATGTAAGTCATTATTTACGTCGACTAGAAGCTGGTAGCGACAGGACGGTTCTAGTTGCACTTGATTTGAGTCAAGCTTTTGACACCATAAATCATGGGCAGCTTGTATCCGATTTGGAAGACTCGTCACACCCTCCCTCTGTCTTAAGCGTTGGACCGCCAATTATCTCAGTGGTCGTCGGTCGTCTGTTGTGTTCAGTAACAAAAAATCTAAAGCCAGGAAGATCAAACAAGGGGTGACACCACAGGGTGGTGTCCTTTCACCGTTATTGTTTAACTTCTATATTTTGAAGCTTCCTCCGCCACCAGAAGAAGTTACGATTGTTTCTTACGCAGATGATTGCACGATATTGGCAACAGGTACTTCCGTTGATGAGCTGTGCTCTAAAATAAATGGTTATCTCCACTCTTTTGTCGCGTTCTTCACCACTCGGAGCTTGACATTGTCGTCGACAATGGCGACTTTATTCACGACGTGGACGGCGCAAGGTGGTATGGTATTAGAAATTTATGTAGGTGATCAAAAAATACCTACTGTCGCTCATCCAAAAATCTTAGGAGTGACTTTCGACACCATGCACACTTTCGCTGCCCATTCAGGCGGCGCCCCGCCCACCGCCCACCTGAAAAAATGTATCAAAAGATCATAATAGAATGACCAGGTGGACTCACCTGTAAAATTATATCATTTTCATCGGAGTCCCGCCACTCATGGCGACACTTGCTTTTATACTGATGGCTCGAAGTTAGACGGCAGAGTTGGAGGAGGGGTTTATTCAAAGGATCTGAACCTTGAAGTTTCAGCAATCATAGGATAGGCCGACGACGGACTTGCGAGGCAGGGCACGACCAAGGAGGTTCTTCAGGATAAAGAGCGCTTAGGTATGCCATTTGCAACATGCAAGCTAATGCTGAAATAGTACACACTCCGCCAAGCACCACCACCGCACTCAATGCCATTACAACGCAAATAAATAGCGGCCTAAATCAAAACCAACCAAATCACAGGACTGTGTTAGTGGCACTTGACTTGTCGAAAGCTTTTGACACAGTCAACCATGCCACTCTCATACAAGATCTCTTCGAAACACAGATACCTGATAGGTTAAAGAGATGTACCGCTAATTATTTGAATGGACGGCAGGCGTCGGTTAACTTTAGAAACGCAACATCAAAACCTAGACGTATTAGACAGGAGGTGCCACAGGGTGGTGTCCTATCCCCGACACTGTTTAACTTCTATCTATCGAAGATGCCCGCACCACCAGAGGGCGTCACCGTCGTTTCATATGCCGACGACTGTACAATAAGGGCCCCTATACTGATGAACTCCGTGCGAAAATCAACCGTTACCTCTGCGACCTTTCCAAGTTTTTCACTGAGCGAGATCTGACGATATCACCGACTAAATCAACGGCGACGCTTTTCACGACATGGACGCACCAAGTGAGAAATGAATTAGACATTTTCGTTGATGGCACTAAGCTACCAACTGTCAGCCACCCAAAGTTATTAGGGGTGACACTGGATAATACTTTCTCATCTGCTGGTCATGTGTCTGCAATGGTCTCAAAGGTACATGGTCGCAACAAGATCCTCAAGTCACTTGCCGGCAGTACTTGGGGAAAAGACAAAGAAACGTTGCTGCATTGCGACCAGTCTTTGACTATGCTGCACCCATATGGTCGCCTAATGTACATAACAACAACTGGACGAAGTTACAAGTCTGCCAAAATACTGTCATCAGAACTGCTATGGGATGTCTCCTCATGTCTTCCGAGTCTCACCCTTATCAGGAGGCAAAACTGCTCAATGTAAAAGAGCATGTGGAAATGCTGAGCAGGCAATTCCTTCTGAACTGCCACAAGCCAGCACATCCAAACCGTCATCTTTTGGACATAGATCCGCCCCCGAGAAACATAAGGAAACATCTCCGTAAGCATTATGATGAGATCCGGCATCATATTACCTTGCCGTTTGATCTGCAGAACCATAAGCGGGCTCTAACCGACATCCACACCGAGTCGGTAGACACTTTTGTCGGATCTCTACCTGTGAATCCCGTTCTGAACAGTCCTCCACCGGATATTGCTGAAGAAGAACGCACCTTACCAAGGGAGACAAGACTCATCTTGGCACAGCTTAGGTCTGGATATAGTGTAAGGTTAAACTCCTACTTATCCAGACTTAATGATACAATCTCAAACACATGCCCTGCATGTGGTAGGACCCCCCATGATACTCTACATCTCTTCAATTGTTCATCTGAACCTACTCTTCTAACCCCTCTGTCCCTCTGGACAAACCCTGTTGAAACTGCACGTTTCCTTGGACTCCCTTTAGAAGAGCTTGATGAAGATCTTCGGAATGATGATACACTCTAGACAGGGAAATGCATTGTTAACAACAACAACAACAACGAAAGATGGCTGCAATCTCCAGGATGCCGGATATCCAAAGAAACTTGGCCGAAATGGGATCATAAAAGATCAAGACACATTTATGCCCTAAGGAGAAGAGAAATCTCCATATTAATGAGTGTATTAACTGGGCACTGCTGTTGTTGTTGTTGTTGTAGAAAACGGCCCAGGTCGTTTCGGCACGATGGGTACAGCACAAGTACTGGTACCGTTCTCGTAGAACAGGAAATACAAAAAAAGTAGCCGTGTAGGCAATGTAGGTCATTTAGCGTTACCCAGGGTGCACCAAAGGGGAGGCGACCTACTCTTACACCCCACTGGGCACTGCCTTATTGGTCGGCACGCAGAAAGACTAGGTGTACCCTACCGACGACGCTGTAGGCGTTGCAAAGATAACGAGGAGGAGGAAACGGTGGAGCACCTCATCTGCAACTGCCCGGCTTTAAGTGGCGCGAGAATACGTTTTTTGGGAGTACCTTTCGTGGTTAGCCTACGCCATGTCACGGAGCTGGACATAAAGGACTTGATAGCCTTCATCAAGTCATCTAAATGGTTCGAGGAGGAGTAACGGTGTCGATTTAGTAGCGTCAGTCCCGGGATTCTGCTATGTGGAGAATCCCTATAATACAGGAAGTTTCCATATGGCAGGGTACCGGAACTGACTTTCCTAGTGTTGGTGGTATCACAACGGGCCTTTTAAAACTGGTCTAGGTGTTTCTCTGCGGCAGCAACTTGAACCTAACCTAACCTAGCTATGTGGACAAAATTATAATACCCTTGTACTAGTACTAGTACCTGGGTATAAAAAGAGGATTTTAGCATTGAATGAAAGAAGTGTTGCCATTCGATTACTTTTGGCTGGCACTGTTTCTTTAGCTCGCAAAACCAGCTTCGTTCGGCATACAGCATTGCAGCAGCAAAAGCTCACGAAAGGCGCTTTTGAAGTGGTTGCATGTTGGCCGTGAAAAATGGCAACAAAAAAAAGCTTCAAACACAACACATTGTGATAAGTAGTCAAACGAACGACGAGAGCAAAACAAAATAAATGAAAACAAAAATAGAAGAAAAGGAAGAGCTTTTGCGTAACGCAGTGGCACAGCACTTGAAGAAGCAAAACACACACACATACCTATGAAATGAAGCAATTGTTACCGAAAGCGAGAAAACAGAATTAAACACTGCTCTCTGTCCAAGTTAAGCGGCTTTGCAAGCTGTCCGTCCCTCAATTAATCGCATAATCATTGCCACCAACTGCTGCTTGGTAGAGGAGGTGTGTGTGCGTGTGTGTGTGTGTGTGACAGCCAAAAACACCTCAATGAATTGTATCTACACGAGAACTTTTTTTTTTTGACCATTGATAGCGAAGCTCGGCTGTTGGTGCGGCTCAGTTGCGCGCGGACGCACCACAGAAATGGACGTAATTTTGAGAAGCGGTGACATTTAAAAGCCGCAAAGTAGACGCGATACTTGGAACTTGTTTCTTAAGTTATACAAGGTTCTTGCAAATTTTATCAAACGGAATCTTGAGTGAAAAAGTGCTAATAACTTTGAACGAGATTGTACTCCCGTGCTTTGAAAAGTATTGATTCAAATTTCTTTTCGAAAATTGTTTAACTTCTCCTATCATTATAAGCTAAATTATCAAAAAAAGTAGGTGAAACAGTCAATTAAAAGGCAATTACTGAAACATATCCATCCATTTATCCTTCCGCACTCACGCATATCATCCGGAAGGACGACTATATATTTACACTAAAAACGTCATCGCAATCGCGTCAGCAGGTAAGTGTCCTTGAATCGAATTCATATGTATAGATAAACGCCTCCACCCGGCTGCAATCAATGCTTTGTTTTTGTTGCTGTAAATACTTGCTTGATGCAGTACTTTTCGTTACATATTTCCTGAAGTTGAATATGAAGGTCATATTTTTTGTGAATGTATGAACGGACGTACAGAAAGCATTCCAGAATATGATAGGAAATAAAACCAGAAATTTTAAACTTGATGAGCTTCTTTTCAAGCGAGAATTTCTGTGTAAGGCTAAATTAAAACATTAAATAAGTAAGGAAGTCTCGATTCGCCTGAAACCGAACATTTAATACTTACTTACTCACTTAAAATAGCCTTTAACCGCCTAGGCGATTTTGGCCGTCCAACATGTTACGCCAGTCGAATTTTTGTTTAGCCAACTGGCGCCAATTGGAGACACCGCGTGTTTTCAGATCTGTCTCCACTTGGTCCTGACATCGGACAGGTGGCCTCCCTCTCCCTCTACTTCCCCCGGCGGGTGCCGATAAGAATACCTTCTGGGTCGGAGCGTCTTCGTTCATTCGCACCACGTGTCCTAGCCAGCGAAGCCTCTGGTTTTTAATTCGCTGAACTATGTCCACATTTGCGTAAAGCTCATACAGCTCATCATTTATATCCTCATCAAATTAAAGATAGGGGTCGCCTTTCCTCAAAAACTCGCTTAGTTTCGAACGGCTCGGAGAGGTCCTTCCCGATTCTGACCGAGCTAGGTGGTGTTGGTAAGCGTAATTTTGCACAGCCGTATAAGTTTTGCGGGGAGACATAGCGGCATATAGGCAACGCCTTTTCGTGCTGTCGAATGCGGCTTTAAAATCAACAACGAGTTGGTGTGTGTCGATGCTTTTCTCACGGGTTTTTTTCCAAGATTTGGCGTATTGTAAAAATCTGGTCGATGGTAGATTTACCAGGTCTGAAGCCAAGCTGATAAGGTCCAATCGTCAGGCATGCATTCATCCGACCATATTCTGCACAAGAGCTGGTGCATGCCCCTCCAGCTCCTCGACGCAGCATTTGAATAGCTCAGCGGACAGGCCGCTTTATTGTTTTTTTTAGCCGTGATATAGCTAATCGCACCCGACTGGGTTGTGGATCTTCAATTCCATCGTCTTCGATTGTGGGGTCGAGCTCGTTCTCTTCTCTCAGAGAAGTGATCCCTCCATAATCTTAGTATGCTCTGAACATCTGCTACCAGGTCGCCGTTGTCGTTTTTACAGGAGTTTGCCGCGGGTTTAAAACCTTCCATCATTCGTCGAATTTTTTGATAAAATTTTCGGGTGTTGCTTCTGCTGGCTAGCATTTCAAGCTCTTCGATTTCACGCTTTTCCGCTTCCCTTTTCTTCGCCCGTAAAAGCCGTCTCGCCTCCTTCTTCATCTCACGGTAGTGTTCACACACGCTCTTCATTGCATTCGCTTTTAACGTTGCCTTATAGGCGTCGTCCTTTCTTTACACTGCGCGTCTTTGCACTCTCTGTCCACGTAACAGGTGTTTTTTGCACTTGCCGGAATCCAATTCCTTCTTCGGTTGCGACACGAAGTGCTCCGGAGATACATATGTACCCACTGCTCATGCACTCCGCTGGGTTGAATTGTGCTCTCAGCTTTCCTTGCGTTTTTTGTGGCACCTCTTTTATTGTACTTAGGCGGGTACGAATCTTAGCCTCTACCAAGTAGTGATCGGAGTCGAAGTTCGGACCCCGCATCGTACGTATGTCCAAAACGCTGGAAGCATGCCGTCCGTCTATCACAAAGTGATCGATCTGGTTGCTTGTTTTCCGATCTGGCGATAGCCATTTTGCTTGATGGATCTTTTTATGCTTGAACCTGGTGCTGGATACGACCATGTATAATATTACCAGTATTCAATACACAGCTGTGACAAAGTGACAGATGTTGGGTTTCCATTTCGTCCATTTCCACAACAGACATTACATTAAAATTGGAATGTTATTTTGGATGTTCTGCTTCTTTTCTTATAGACCAAAATCCCAGAGGCCGCAGACATCACTTATTTAACAATGGATGAAAACATTACTCTTGGATAGTCCTCCCCGAATCTAAAAGGAATGTGGACATTTCAAAGCTTTAGTGTTCTACGACACATGTTTTCAAAATATTGGTTTTGCCAGAAACATGAATGTGTTGCACTCAACTACAGACACCATGACGTATGCGTAACATTTTTGCTACACATTCATGTTTCTGGCATAACGAAAATTTAAAAAAATTTAAAAGTTCAGTTTTTAAACATTTTTGTTGCGCCAGAAACATGAATGTATAACACATGGAATGGTAGAGAAACTAGAGGTTAATGAAAATTGGTACATTCATGCCTCTGGCAAGCTAGCGAAGAAATATATGCATTGAAAGAGCGTACAAAAAAAGTGCCTAATCTGAGACTCTATCGGAAAAAGATTAAGAACTTGCCACAGAAAAACTATTCCGTACAAAAGTATAACATAACAACTTCACCTATTCAAATCTTCATGTATTCGAATAATAAACAATCCGTTCAATTGTCTTAATATTCAACATGTCAACTGTCAATTAATTTAATAATCCGTTGAAATATTTCAAATTTCGCAGTTATTGGCAAAATGCCAAAATGTTATTGTTTTGACGTGCGGATTTGTTGTTATATTTATGTTTTGACACAACTTTTTCACACCGGAACAATTTCAAGTTCAAGTTTAATTACTTTCGGATTATTTTTATTTCGGAAGTTTGCTTTTGCAATTGTATAACAAATATGTTATATTGGTAATTTGGCTATTTTGGGCAATAGTTATTGCAATTTTTATGGTTTGTTGAATGGCAAATGGGCGTAGGCGTGCGAAAGCTGTAATTAAAAAGAGCTTAAGATTATAAGGAAATTGATAAGGTTTCAATACGAAAATAGCAGTTATATCGATTGCTTCCTATAACTGCCTGCCTATAGGCGTTCACACATGTACTTATGTATGTATTAACCTACACTGGTAAAAATTTGAGATGAAATTTAAAAATTTTATAAAACACATTTCTAGAAATGTAAGCCTAATTTTTAAACCTGACTACATATCAGGGTTGCCACTTTGGAATTTTTTTTCCTACCAATATTTTTTCACAGAATCAATATTTTTTATCAGTTTTATACCTTTCATGAAGGTGGAATGGTATTATAACTTGGTCAGATGTTTGTAAGTATGAGAAGAAGAAGAGATGGACCGATCAATAAGTATACCGAAGTGATCAGGATGACGACATGAGTTGATTTAGCTATGTCCGTCTGTCTGCCTGTCTGTTTGAGCGCAAACTAATCCCTCAGTTATTGAGATATTTGGATGAAATTTGGTATGCGACCACCTTTTTCTAATATAGAAATCATTTGTCGGAACCAACCAGATCGGACCGATATTACATATAGCTCCCATACAATCGACTATTCCGATAAAGGGATTTGGGCTATAACTCCTGTAATTAAACAAATAGGAACGTGAAATTTTGTAAGTCTTGCTATTTTTATATGGGCAATATTGATATTGAAAATCATTGAGATGGGATAAATAAATATCCCTCCATACAATCGATTTTTCCGGTAAACGGATTTTGGTAGATAACTCCTTTAATTAGATAGGCAGGAACGTGAAATTTCGTAAATATTGCTCTTTTAGAATGTGGAATGGCGATGTTAAAAGCAATGAGATTGTACCAATATAACACATCGCCCCCATATCATCGATAGTTCCGATAATTTCGGTATGAGCTAAAGTTAAATTCACACAGGCTGTACTGGGTATCGAACACTGAAAATCGTGACGCTTATTCATGAAATGTATATAGCCTTCGGCACAAACGAAGACAGCTTTCCTTACTTGTCTTTTTTTTAGTGTTTAGATCTTATATCAGAAAATGACTTCAAGTGAGATATTTTCTATGATCCAAGGCTCATTCAGATTAAATAAGCCCGCTCTCCCAAGTTCACAATAATGAGATCAGGGATGCCAGATAATCTACGCTAAATATCCCACATCTGAAATAAAAAAATCCCACGAAATTCCCATAGAATTTAAATCGACTGCTGAGTGGAAGATCCCCTGTTTCAGAATATTTTTCAAGGATTTTGTTTTCAATTACACCTTTTTTCAGAGTTCGTTGGAAACGTTTTATCTCAAAATGAGTTTGAAAACGCCTATGTAAATGAAAATTCAATACATTTTTTAGCTGAGATAGGGGTTTTCCATCAAATTTTGAAATAAGGGCGCCATTGAAACAAATTTTGAGATAGGAATTCCTTTTTTTATTAATACCACCCTTTAATCAAATTTTTAAATAGTGTTATTTAAAAAATTCTGAAGAAATATTTTAGACATTTTTAAAAAATATTTTCGAATATGGTGACCTTCCACTCAGCAGTCGATTTTATGTTCAGCATGAAGACAACATAAGATGGACGAAGCAGGTTCAACTCTCATAATTTATGCATAGGCAGTTCTGCCATCATTTTTATATGAGAGACTTAAAACTGTCCCTTTTTCCCTTCTACAAAATTTTATAGTAAAATGACCTTCAAAAAGGGTAATTTCCCACCATTTGGCACCACTGAATGAGATTCGGCCTTGAAGAATTTGACATTGTAGAAAGTTAGTGATGATACTTAAACGTAGGAGGTAAAAAACCAACCAAAATTCAAACAATCCTACCATCCTACCAACATGCAAGAAACCTACGAGTTTTGGTAGGAAAAGCTCACATATCACATCCCTGTTACATATACGACCAAACCAAATTTTGTTTCAAATTTAAACTAGCCCAGTTTTAATTTTATTTACATTAGTAGAAGGAAAAGGGTTTAAATTGTAAACCAGAAATTTCTTTGCAATTTTATAAAGAAAAAAAAAAAATTATCTTAGTTGGCGGAAATATGTAAAAAAGGGGTGCTAAATTTTTGGCTGTGTGGTTTTCAAACAGTCGCTGTTTGACGTGGCGTATGAGTAACCTAAATAATAACAAACATTTTGGTTGATTGAAGGTAATATAATATTGCATCTGGTAATTTTTAACTCAAAAATTATCTTCACATCATAAAAATGTTATTACTAGGCTAGTAGGCATTTACCTTTTTTACATACATACACACATACACAAGTACAATTGTGTGATTGATTGAGCAGTTGATAAACTTGTTAAAGTGTCAACTTTGTCCCAACACGAATGACCGCGAATGACATGTTAAATGATGACAATTTGTAATGGTTCAACAGTCACGTTAACATTTTGAGCGATTATGATGCGTAGCGGTTAAGAATGAGTTTGTAGTTTAGCTGTGAAGAAAAACGAAATAAAAAGGTCACAGTTAAACACATGGAGTGTGTTTGTTACTTTTCACATACAGTCATGAGAATCGTTTATGCAGCTATTTTGTGAAAAACATTTTTATTTGCATTACAATTTATATCCCCCTTTTTCGATTTTTCTACTACCATTTCCTTGACGAAAGAAAAAAAACATTCCTACTTTTTTATTCGCAAACGAAACCCGTACACATTTTCATATTGGGAGTGTCAATAATAAACGTCAAGGGAAGAGCAAACCTTCTTATAATTGAACCATGGACCAGATCAAATTAACTGACGAAGAAGAAAAAATATTTTTCAACAGGTGGCAACCCTATTCAAAAAAGTATACCTTACTGCGCATTTGTAAGCTTAGCCCTAGCATTTGACATTCGAACGTTGGAAGGTAAACAAACTATACAGGAAAATTATTTTTTGAGGTTAGTGTTGAACCTATTACAATATCCAAATCAATATCCAGAGTAACGCGGCTCTCCTTGGGAAATCTTCTGTAGTATGTGGTGATTGAACCCTAATTATGGAGGAGGGATCGTGTGTAGAAGTCCAAGAAAGTGGGGAAAGTTTCTGGCCGCCATTCAACTGGAAATGGCCAGAGCAATTATTCTATGTGCGGTCCCAGCAGCTTACTACGTCCGCGTCGTATCCTCCGGATAGCCACTGAACATCCGTGGGGTGGTGAACTGATGTGAGAAGGCGACAACGTAACAGGGCCACTCCGACATAATCGGTTAAAGGGCTTGCCAGGGGATTTCAACAGTACCGTCTGTAATCATGAGGTGCGGATGTAAGCGGGCGCCTATCTTGGATCAAGCGGTTCGTTATATAAATGGGTAGCTTGAATCCAACTACCAGAGAAACGGGTTGAGCGTAGGGTTTGGTACCCACCACATAAAACAAAATTCCAATGAGATCCAACAACCGATCCTCGGATATGATAACTCACTATTCAAAACGCTAGGCGGTCAAAGGCTATTTTAAGTAAGTAAGTAGGTACTTCTATTTGTCTAGTTTTTGGATAAACTCAGTCTCAGACACCGTGTCTCACTGACTTTTATTTAGAGAAGCTCCCAGAATTTTCAGTTTGCATATCTCTGAAAAAAAATCATAGTACACGACTGAACTTCTGTCCGAAGACATACCAATTTAATTTCCAACAACTCCAGGAAAATGCGGTCAAGGACAAAAGGGGCGTGGCACCACCCATACAAATGGAATTTTTCATAGTTAATATCTCTGGAAGTATTCACGCTATGTGACTGAAATCGGCATGCAGGTAGACGAAGTTAGGCTCCAACAACTCCAGAAAAATTGAACAGTCCGTACGGAGTCCTTCAGGATTACTTGATGGAATGTTTTTGATCTCCGTAAACGCGCCTCAGAGCTTCTTTAGAAGGTAGGACGCTACCCTTAGGGAGTTTTAAAGTAGCACCATGCGAACTTTTCTGGTTAGCTGGGTAAGACGGAGGAATAATGTAATATGTACTCGAAATTAACGTGCAAGTGGGTACTCCAGAACACCAGGCAGCCCTACCATTGGAATACAGTTATCAGTATAGATGGAAACGCTTTCGATGGAGACATATGAACTCTTCAGTCTGCTCTAGTCTTGATTGCTGGGAGTGTTTGTTAGGAAGGCAGTAGTAGAGATACAGAGATCTAGCTCGACATTTAAACAAGAAGTGATGATTATACCAAACTCAACAGCTAGCTTCCGCCTCATTAATTAAGACGATTAGAAAAGCAAAAGACTTCAAGAGTGGTAAGTCCTTCAAATAATTGCAAAAATGTAAATAAAAAAAATGTATTGCCATTGATATCTTTTTCTGTTTTGATCGGCATTTTCTGCCAAACAAAAAAAAAAAAAAAACAGCAGAATCATCAACAGTTGCTGAATAAAACATAAAAGCCGGTTACGAATATACACTAATTCCTAAATAGATATTTGAAATATTTTTTTTGAGTATGGGGGTTAACTCAATACGAAATCTAGTTAATTTATTCAATTTTCAGCAAGGTGATTTTTTATTAATTTTAGAAATTTTTAGGTTAGTTTTAACCAAGGCGAATTTATACAGGTGGGTTCAAGCCGAATTCAGATCTACACACACCCACACACTCCTTGTAACTGAAAATGTCAGACAAAGCAACAACATAAGCAATTTGACAGCTACGATTCGATTTTCAAGGAAAAAGGAACCATATGATGGGAGGATGCCACCTGTAATGAATTCGCCGTGGCTCTGTTAAGCTGAAATACATAAATTCTGCCCATTTAGACGCTTTTCGTATAATGATACTTGCTATTTACTTAGATATATAACTTTTGTACACATTCACACCTACCAATATTTACATATGTACCTACGAATGTTTAACTTACGAATTACTAAAATTTTAGCTGCCTTCTTTCTACTTAGATTGGACAAAGCTCGATATTTGTATAGATTTTCAGTTATGATCTAGCGTTTAACCGATACGGATGTTTGTTTGTCTGTGCGGACGATTGAAGCGATTTCATAACTTAACTTTTCAAATTGTCGACAAGAGTGAAAATAATACAAATTTAATGAGAGATTAAAGAAATTTTACTTAGTTGTGAAAGTGAGTGTTTTTATTCTAACTAAAAATTATATATCTATGACAGTGGCGGATCCAGGGTTTTGGGTAGGGGGCGGTTCAAATTGTTTTTTGAACAAGTGCAGAATACATACATTTGTCAAAAAAAAAAAAAAAAAGTTGGGCTTGAAAGAGGGTTTTAGCTAAATTTAACGGTACATATTTTTTTGGTGCACTCGAAGGGTTAAAAAGATATTCAAGGTCAAAGGTCAAAAACTAATTTTTTCATTTCAAAATATCTTGCAAACTGGTGAACGGATTTTTAAAAGTGTTTGTTCCTAAATTTTCTCTTCAAAATGCCTTTCATTCAATGTATACTTTATTAACCCTTTGATGCACTATGTACTAAAAACGAACAAAATAGCAAATTTCGTCCAAAAATAATCAAATATTTAATTTTCTTTTAGAATGGCCATCTTACGGTTATTAAAAGTTATGTGAACCATGATAAATAACCCTGGGCGACGCCATGCCAACTCCGGGTGGTTGCCTGAGCCGTGGCAACATTCCACGGTACGCACTCTTTGGGCGGGATCCATGGTATTTATGTGCATAACACCTTTCTAAACCACTTTTAGTCCTTGTTTTTTACTCCAAAAAAAATTAACCCTGAGCCGATTACTTTTTTAACTTTTTATAATGGAAATACACAATTTTCATATAGAAATATGTGTATAAAATGAAAGCTTATTGCATTATCTACAATATTTTACTATCTAATAATACAGTTATAGGGACATTTTTTCGTTTTTTAAATAGTTTTATTCATTTTAATTCATTTTTTTTTTTTTTTAAACATAGTTTTCATATAAAAATTTTACACAAAGGTGGGAGTGTTATACATCAAATGAAAGGTATTTTCTTATCCGGTAAGTAGTTTGAAAGATATTTCGATTAAAAAAAAAAAAAAATTGCCCTTTCACGTGGAATTGCCCCTAAAGTTTTTATTTGCACCAAAAAAATTATACGTTTCAACTTTTCGAAAATATTGCTATCGATTCATATATATTTTTTTTATTTGCGAAAAGTACACGGCTAAAAAAATTAACCTAAATTTTAAACCTTTTTAGACTACATATATAACCAAACAAAATTTGGTTTCAAATTCAATCTAGACCAGTTTTCAAGAAAATTGGCTAGGTGAATGGGGTTTAAATTTTAAACCAGAAATGTTTTAACAATTTTTTAAAGAAAAAATAATTTTTTTGTCGATTGGCTGGGTTTCGAACCAAGACTCCCGCAGCATGGCTCAACCACTGAGCTACACCGCACACATAAATGTTGTTGGCAAAATTCAATCTTGAATAAGCTTTCAAAAAAAGTCTTATTTTTCAAACCAAAAAGTTTTCATTTTAAGCTGAAAAGTTTTAATTTTCAAACCAAAAAGTTTTAATTTTCAAACCAAAAAGTTTTAATTTTAAACTGAAAAGTTTTAATTTTCAAACCAAAAAGTTTTAATTTTAAACTGAAAAGTTTTAAGAATAAAATGAAATTAAAAAAATGTGGCACTTGACAGGATTCGCAAGAAAATATTTGTAGGTATTTGGACGGTTTGAAATATTGAACAAAAAAATTTGAAAAATTGATTAAACTTTATACGGGTTTAAAATTTAGGTAAATTTTTTTTTAGCCGTGTATGCATTCTGCACTTATGCCTTGTTTTTAGTTTCGGGGATATTTTTCATTCACAGTTTCGTAAAACTAGGTTTTTATGCTTGTTTTTCAAAAAAAAATATATCTACATTTGTTGGTATGGACAATGTTTAACTGTATTTTTTGTGTAAATTTTACTATATTTTTTGCGTAACTTTACTTTTACTGTGTAATTTCTACTATAGTTTTTGTGTAATTTTTACTTCATTTTTTTGCGTAACTTTTTGGTATGTTACATTTTTACTACATTTTTGTGCAATTTTTACTATATTTTTGCTGTGAATTACTGTGAAAAGTATGACTTTTTGGTTCCCGAAGGGGGTGGGTTGAACCTGAAAATCACCCCGTGGATCCTCCCCTGATCTGGGGCAAGGGTTTGAAATTAAACCACAAATTTCTTACCTATTCCAACAAAATTGTACTGATTGGCCGGATTCGAACCGAGGCTTTCCGCATCAGACTCCATTACTCTTCTTATAGAGCTACACCGCACACATAAATGTCGTGAGAAAAATTCATTCACATAAAACATTTCAGCAATATAAAAAATATCAGTTCTACCACATTTTGAACCGCGGGTCTTCGCATCATATTCGACTGCTCTAGCCACTAAGCTATGGCACACATGTAGTGGGCAAGACTCAAGGACTTGAAAAATGTTTCAGAAAAAATAGTCCGGTCAATATAGACATTCGAAACAACAATAATTCCCAAAGAGCGAAATTTTGGTAGACAGCCTTGGCCCGCCGTCAGAAGGAAAACTCAAAAAGTCCTCATCGACTTTTCGGCGTCAAATTTCAAAATTTTAGGTTTTTGGACTTTTCTCGAAAACTGTAGACCAAGTTGTAGACCTGGAAATTCTCTACAAAAATGGGCCTAGCACTTTTACTTTAAAAGGAACCAGTTCTGAGATATCGCGACTGAAAAATTGGCTCTGGAAATTATATGCCACGTATGGAATTTTTAGGATTTTTCTCGAAAAATTTAGTAAGTGTACAAAAATTTTCTTTTGCCGTTTACTTGTCACGAAGCTCCCCATCGACAATCAAAATAGTTTTGTAAAGCCTATAGTTCTCGAGGGTGGCTCTAGCCTTTTCTCCATGCATAATATCAAAAAATACTAGTCCGGTAAATTTAGTTTATCTTGTTTAACAAAAATTCCGACAGGGAACATTTTTTTAGGAGAGCTTTTATTCACCCCAAGGAAAAAAGCTACAAAGTTCCCCATTGATTCCATTTGTGCTAAAGAAGTTATTCCGGGTCTAAAGTCGAGAAAAATAAAAACAAACCCTCAAATTTGGATTTTTCTCGACTTTTGACCCCGAATAACTTGTTTGCCACAAATGCATTTGAGCTGCAGCTGACTCCAATGAGCGTCAAAAATTCCAGGCGAACATATGACTCAATTGCCTTATAAGCTGCCAGCAGAGTTTCTTTGTCTTTTTCCCCAAGTGCTGCCGGCTAGCGACTTAAGGACTCTGTTGCCGCTTTGAGTCGTCCAAATCGGAGACCAGCTACGCGTGATTGACTGTGTCAAAAGCTTGAGACAGATCAAGGGAAACTAGGACCGTCCTGTCGTTACACCTTTTCTGGTTAAGTCCGTCAACTATCTGAGTGTTTATGGCATTAAGGACAGAAGTTGTAGTCCTCTTTTTCCGAAAGCCATGTTGGTGTTCGGCTAACCTCAAGTTTGATGTGTAAAGTGGGAGTAAGACCGCCTACAGTGTCTCCGCTACTGGCGAGAGGAGCGATATCCGGCGATACGATTGCCCTGCGTTAGCTAGTTTGCCAGGCTTTAGTAGCGCGATCATGATTACCTGCTTCCTGTTGTTGGGTATTACAGAAGTGGTCAAGGAAAGGTTGAGGCCGTGAGGTACTTGATCCCCGGTTAGGTAGATGGAAACATCGCCACAATAACATCGACAACATCTGGCACTCTTTTCCGGAATCTAACGTTAGAGAAATTTTTGTTTTGTACATTAGAAACTACATAGTGTAGCTCTCGAGTCGAGAAAAATTAAAAAAAAGTACTCTATATAGAAATCGCTTCGAGAACGATTAGAGAACTAAGGTAGATTCTAACCTTTTTCTCGATATCGAGAACTAAGTCCCCTTTTCGTCGAGAATGCTATAGTTCTCGAAAGTTTCTCAAATCGTTCTCTAACATTCTACCCTAGAGAAGGTCATTAGAATTCGAATCGTTTTATAATTGTTCTTTATGCTTAATGTTTGCTGGGTTAGCACACTAAATATAGAAGCATCTAATACAAACAATAACTGTGAACGGTATTTTAGTATAACGGTAATTTTACAATCAATTTCGTTCGTATTATTCTCTATAGCGAAGAAATCTCTGCCTTATAAACGAACTTAGTTAATGTTTTGGCCCATTTAGAAACGATAAAAAATGAACAATTGCCAATTAAATTAAAACCCGTTTTAATTATGAATTCTTCTATGCTAAGTTTGCAAAATTTCAATGCTACAGAATAGAGGGCGCGGGCAAGTTTAAGTTTTATTTCTTCAAAAAATTTCAGATGCAAATAAAACAACAGTTAGATAGAAGTTATTTTGGTTAGTTATGTTACTGAAATTAATTTGCTAAGCGTTTTTTTTCTTTCTTTTTTATTGCCTTACATTTCGTGTTCATTAAGCGCAAAGTTAAATTCTTTCGAAAGATCAGTTGGAAAAACTTAATGTGATTCAAATACTATCGATAGTTCGAAGCTATCGCATCCATAGTTAGTGGGAGTCCTTGGAGCAGGGCCGGATTAAGAACTTCAGGGGCAGTAGGCAAAAATCCTGTCGCGGCCCATAGATAACGCATTTTTTGAAGAAACCATATGGATGGTATATTTGACAGCAAAGTAATATTTTGGCATTTATTGTGGTAGGTTTTTCGACGGTCAATCATAATTTACGCCGACTTATTGGTGGTTATTTATGTCATGCTTACTTTCGTAAACTGACCTCACTGTATATGCCACGTACGGACTTCTCAGGATCTTTCTCGAAAACTTTAGTATGCGTAGAAAAATTTTGTTTTACCGTTTATTTGTCACGAAGTTCCCCATCGACAATGAAAATAGTTATTTTGTAAAGCCTATAGTTCCCGAGCTAGAGTCACCTTTTCTCCATCCATAATATCTAAAAATAATAGTTTGGGAAAATTGAGTTATCTTGTATAACTAAAATTCCCACAGAGCGAAATTTTTGTAGAGAGCTTAAAAATAAAAAAAGTTATTTAGGGGCAAAAGTCGAGAAAAATTAAAAAAAAAACCCTCCTAAATACTTGGGTTTTTCTTGTTTTTTGTCCCACTTTTTTATGCAAAATGGGATCGATGGGGACTTTTGCAGTTTTCTTCCTGGAGGCGAATTTAGGCTCTTGATATAAAATTCGCTCTGTGGGAGTTTTTTTTATACCAGATAAACTAAATTTACGTGACAAGTATTTTTTTATATTGTTCATGGAGAAAAGGTGGAGAAAAATCTTTATAGCCGCAATTTATGTCTTTGACCCCGAATAACTTTTTAGCACACATCGATGGAGACTTTTGAAGTCAAAATTTTGCCCTGTGGAAAATAATGTTTTCTCAAATTTTTATTTTGACCGGACTATCATGCGATATTAATCGTGAATTGCTTAAACATTGTTGTTGGGAAATTTCATACCAGTTTTCAAATAAAGTTTCATTCATTAGAATATATATTTTGTTGTGGGTGGACGAGGCCCCGGGTCTATGCGGGGCCTTTAGGCAGTTGCCTATTCAGCATTAGGGTTAATCCGGCACTGCATTGGAGTACCAGAAACAAAGCGAAGGTTGGAGTAGGTGGATGTTTAATCTATCCCTTCGGGTTAGGGGTTTAGAATATGCCCGAAGTAGGCAAGACCCCTTCGGGGAGTATTTTTGTAGTTAACAACAAAAAAATTATTTTCTGGAATCGATAAAATATATTCCAAACTTTTATTTTAAAATAGTTAGAAGGAGTAGCAGCAAGGGTAGCATTTGTGAAATATTATTTTTGCTGGCTTATATTTGTTTTAATAATTGGTCGATTACACTGATTTTCTCTTTATTAAGTCAAGGTAGTGCTATATTTTCGATTATATGCAGGGGCGGATCCACGGGGGTGGTTTTTAAGTTCAAATCCTCCCCTTCGGAATCCAAGTAATACAGTAAAAAATATAGTAAAAATTGCACAAAACATAGTAATAGTGAAAAATTACACAAAATATATAGTCAAATTTAAACAAAAATATAGTAATAGTGTAGTAGTAGGTTTTTTGAGAATCAAAATCCTGTATCCGCCACTGGTTACATGTATGCAAAATATATAGCTAAAGTTTATGATTATTAGTTTCAATTTAATTTTAACTTCCTTACTTGCTTCAACATATTATTTAGTATAATCTAATGTATCTTAATTAGCACTTAATTAGCACTTAATTATCATTATATAGTTGTTTGGCTTTTATCAAATAAAACCTGATCTATCATTTGATCACGTTCATTGGCTTATCTTGTGATTTTATTGCTATTGTTAAAAGTGATTATGTAATGAAAACGTAAGAAAACGTAACACAAGGAAGTATCCAATCCCGTTAATAAAGAACTTCACTAAAAAAGCACGAATACAATAAAAAAACAGAGTTAGGCAAATCATTCAAATATTTACAGTGATTACGCCATTAAAACGCTAATAAAACGGACAAAAACAAACAACAAAAGTCTCAAGCGAAAAGCTATCATCCAATGGTAGGTATTTAGTGCCAAAAGTAAAAATTTAAACAAAAAAAAAATCAAATCAAAGCAAACAATCAATTAAAACAGCACTGACCCAACGGTCCGACACAAATGTCGAATCAAATGCTTAAATAAATTAAAACTTTGAAAATAAATATGCAAATGTATGAAACGAACCCAAGAAGTGCATAAATGCGGTCAATTAGTGACGTCACAACGCATGAGCACAAAAAAAAAAACAGACGAACGGTCATTGGACTTGAAAAGTTGGTGTTGGCCCTGAACCGGAACAATGCAAACTGTTAAACCAAATATTAATCTTAAACGGAAGATTAAATAAAATAAAAAATAAAAAAATAAAAACACAAAACAACAACAAACTAAATAAACAACCCACACTTTAACAACAATTTCGTTGTGCGTTGCTCCGCTGATTTGATTTAAATAATTTGATGAACAAACAACAATTTTTGCAGTGCCAGCGAGCAGTTGTTGTTATCTTTCAAGTTCAAGTTTGACCAGTTTTGCCGAAATAGTTGCGTTAAGTAGTTTTTTTTTCTCGATACAACATTGTTAAAATTGTCAATAAATGGCTTAATGACGCGCTTAATGTTGTAAGCTTTGTTGTGTACGAACGAGTGGGGATGGATCATAATTGAAATTAAATTAAAATAAAATAAAGGAAAGCCAAATTACAAAAAAAAAAAAATTAAAATAAAATAGAATAAAATGAATTGTGATAAAAAAAAAAAAAAGTTATTTAAGTATAATTAAATATAAAAAAAACAAAAGAGATTAAAATAGTATAAAATAAAAAATAATAATAAAAAGAAAATTAAAAATACAAAGTACTCGTGAGGTTTGATGTGTAAACATGTGTATTCTGCATGAAACTTCATTTAATAAATGACTCCTCTATGAGTCATTTTTGACTTATCAATGAGTCATTTTTGGACTCATCAATGAGTCACTTTGAGTAATTTTGGACTCATCAATGAGTCATTTTTGACTTATCAATGAGTCATTTTGGACTCATCAATGAGTAATTTTTGACTCATCAATGAGTAATTTTTGACTCATCAATGAGTAATTTTTGACTCATCAATGACTCATTTATGACACATTCACGATTAATTTATGTTTCTTCCACGAGACATTTATGACTGTTCCACGAATCATTTATGATTCTTCCACGAGTTATTTATGACTACAACTACAATATACCCTGCTTACAACCACAATATACCTTGTCTACACTGCCTACAACTACAATATACCCTGCTTACAACCACAATATACCTTGTCTACACTGCCTACAACTACAATATACCCTGCCTACAACTACAATATACCCTGCCTACACTGCTTACAGCTACAACATACCCTGCCTACACGGCCTACAACTACAATATAACCTGCCTATACTGCCTATACAATACAGCGTAACTTTCTTGGGTGACCCCCCAATGCTAAGATGTTTACACATAAAAAAAACTTCTGGCGGCGATATCATCCATCATCATTTTCCATAACTTCTATTGGAGCGGCGATTTACCAACAGGTTACCATTATAACCTCTACAGAGATTTTTGTGCCGAGCTTCTGTCCCAACTTGTGGCGTGCTGCTTTTCAATTTTTTCCTAAAAAATATAATAAAACAAATCGATGCCTGAATGGAAGCTCACCCTATCTCGGCAGTCAGTTCGAAAAAGCCCTATTTAAATTTTTTTCAAAAACGCCCTATCTCAGAATTGGTTTCATAAACGCCTTATTTAAATTTTTTTTCAAAAACGCTCTATCTCAGAATTTGTTTCAGAAACGCCCTATTTCAATTTTTTTTCAAAAACGCCCTATTTAATTTTTTTTCTTTCAAAAACGCCCTATTTCAATTTTTTTTTCAAAAACGCCCTATCTCAGATTTTATTTCAAAAACGCCCTATTTAATTTTTTTTCTTTCAAAAACGCCCTATTTCAATATTTTTTTTCACAAAAGTAATAAAATGAAAAACTTCTAGTGGCTGAGGTTAAATTAGTTTTATTTCATTAGAGAATCATAAAATTCGTGGTGTACTTATACCTAACTTAAATACAATCAAGGATGGTTTACCTTCGTTTTGATAGGTTTTTCTTCCGATCGGAAGTCAATTGTTTTGCAGCTACTCATAGAGGATACAGAAATTTCTAAGAAAAGTTTATAATTAAGTAGCTGAAATTTTATTAAATTAAAGAAATTTACCTTCCAAAAGGTTTTAGATTATGTCGGTGAACACAAGAGTAAAAATTCGAATGGATTCCGACAAAAAATCTTTCAAAAATGAGATTAAAGTAAAAGTTTGAAAGACATAAAACGAAAGCGTAAACTGAGGCATTTTTAAATAAAACGCTGTGGAAGTCTCATTAGTTGCACAAAAATAAAGTGTATTGGCATTCTAAACAATTATTTAATTATACAAACTTTTTCGATTTATTTAAAAATATTTGAGTTAAAGCTTTTTTAATCAGCTAGTCCAAATAGGGCGTTTTTGAAACGATTTCTCAGATAGGGCGTTGTTCAAACAAATACTGAGATAGGGCGTTTTTGAAAAAAATTTGAGATAGGGCGATCCTCCACTCAGCCGTCGAAATGTTAAATAGTAAATATGCAATAATCAACAGCTTAGCTGGTATAACCGTAATTTGTAATCAAACCTCGTATTCTTGTTTAAAACTCTTCGCCTATAAGCATACAAACTGAAAGGCTTATTCAAACTGAAAGGTACTTCACTATATAAATATTCCAGCTTACATACAATTTTGTTTATTTATTTGGCATGCATGTTAAATATATATTTGAAATAATAATTGTTTCAGTAGCTCTTTTTAGTATTTTGACAAGACATACATATATATGTATTTACATAGGTAAACAAAGGTATTTATCTTTAAAATATTCCAATATTTGAAGATCACTAGACTTTGTATTTATTTTCCTATTTACCAAAATGGTCGGCAGCATGAAAGAATGTCAGTTTTTCAAATACAAGAGATGGATCACTAGCTAAATAACCATAAGTACCTGGGTGACCGAGCTTGCTCGGTGCTATCAATTTAGTGCTAACTTTACTTACCAAACTTGTGAGGATGTGTTACACTGTCCTTTATATGTGGGCAAATTATTAAAATTTTGTAATTTTCGTAGCCGTAATGGACTTTTTGCGCACAACCCTACTTGAAAATATTTTAGTTGGTATGTCAGCAAAAATACCTTTCATATGATACCCATATTGGCATATCTAGCTCCATAAATAAAAAAATTAAATAGGTGGCAACCCTGTAATACAAATATACTGCGATAAGGTGACAACCCTAGATGGCAACTGTACTTACAAATATTTTAGTTGATATGTCGCCGGAAATACCTCTAATTGGATACCGATATTCGCATATTTTACTCAATACTAAAAAAAAAAAAATTTGATAGGTTGCCACCCTTAAAAGCCCTCCAAGTGGCAACACCTCAGTGGATAGTCTTAGAATCAGGCATGCTATCACTGTGCCAAATTTCATCCAAATCGGTCAAGCGGTTCTCGAGATAGTACCGGATATAGAAATATAGTGCGGGCAACCCTAGGTGACAAACCTACTTGGAAGTATTTTAGTTGATATGTCGCCGAAAATACCTATCATATGATACCCATATTGTCATATCTTGCTCCATAATTAAAAAAAATGGGATAGGTGGCAACCCTGTAAACTACTCGAAATGTCAACCCTAAAGTAGATAGCCTTGGAATCCTTCATACTGTCACCATACCAAATTTCATCCAAATCGGTCAACCGGTTCTCGAGATAGTACTGCGGTAAGGTGGCAACCCTAGGTCGCAACCCTACTTGAAAATACTTAAGTTGGTATCTCGCGGAAAGTACCTTTCATATGATACCCATATTGGCATATCTTGCTCCATAATTTAAAAAAAATGGGATAGGTGGCAACCCTGTAAACCGCCCCAAGTGGCAACCCTAAAGTGGGTAGTCTTAAAATCGATCATACTATCACCATGCCAAATTTCAGCCAATTCGGTCAAGCGATTCTCGAGATAGTACCGGATATACAAATATATTGTGGTAAGGTGGCAACCCTAGGTGGCAACTCTACTTGAAAATATTTTAGTTGGTATCTCGCCGAAAATACCTTTCATATGATACCCATATTGGCATATCTTGCTCCATAATTTAAAAAAAAAATGGGATAGGTGGCAACCCTGTAAACCGCCCCAAGTGGCAACCCTAAAGTGGGTAGTCTTAGAATCCATCATACTATCTTTGTGCCAAATTTCATCCCAATCGGTCAAGCGGTTCTCGAGATAGTCCGAACATAAAAATATACAAAAATACAAATATACAAATATACAAGATTAACTCGTTTAAAGATATTAGATATGTACAGGTACTTATTGTTTATAAACTTGCAGGTGTGGTTTTGGGCGTATATGTAAAGTTGGTGTTAGGTGAGCTTGGTGGATAAATTAGAGAGTGGATGACAGTTGCAAAAGAACAATATTTCGTTGACATTTGGGAGCTGAGCACACTACTGCTACACCACCGCGACCCACCATACTTAAAATACATACTGAAAATAATACCTTTATGAAAAATAGTATTTGTATGAAAGAAATACATATAAGAAAGTGTATACTTGTATGAAAAGCAATAACGCTAAGGAAATAATACTTGTTTGAAAATTAATACTTGTATGAAAAGTAACACTTGTACGAAAATTAATAATTCAATGAAAAGCAATACATGTATGAAGGCGGACACAAATTAACCGCGTGCTGGGCGGAGAGAATACTCTGCAGTTTTCGTCAAGTGCTATGGAGACACCGTGGGTCTTGTCTTGCTTGGTTGCGTGGATTTTATTGTAATACGTGAGAGAGTGCGAAGAGTTGCTTTCGCCGAAATATTAAGTCAGCAGTTAGATTTGGTTGAAATTAAACAATTTAAACTGAATAAAATGAAAAAAAAAAACAAAGAATAAATAAATACAAAAAAAAAAATACAATAAAAAAATATAAAATGAAATAAAATAGAATAAAAGAAAAGAAAATAAAAAATAGCGATCTCTAAGTCTACTAAAGTTACAGCTCTTATTTTTTCGACGTTTGTTTTCTAATCAATTAATAACTTCTGAGAATAAGATCTAAAAAATATTTTTTTTAATCACCTTAACACATACGTAGATATATTTTTCTTGCCAATATTTTATCACAATCTGCTTCAGCAGCTTTAAGCTTGCAGCTAATTTCATTTAAGGTCATTAACATTCTTAAATTTTTTCTTTACCTCTAACTGCACTCATCGCAGTCGAGCTCTTAACTAGGTGTTTAAAAATTTGCTTTTTGTGGGCATAACTTTTGTAGGTCAAGAAATACACATTTGTATCGCAGATTTTTTAATTTAATTGTAGGTTTTTATTTGTTATATTTTTTAGTTCATATATACATACATCTATATTTTACGGTCGGGCTTCTGGTTTTGCAGAATGCCATAGAGCGCGGATTGCCAAGGCATTACCAGCATTTAGAAGTACCACATATGAGTGACCACAAAACAATTGTTATAAACATTAATCACTTTTTGGAGGTGCATAAAGAAGCGTAACTTAGCAGTTAACTCTATCTGTACTTGAGTGCATGTTCATATGCAGGGGAAGGTGAAGGCCCTAGAGCCAATAATTTTTTTTATTGTCAAAAAAAAAGAGCACAGTCAAATACAACTTTATTTATTACATGAAAAAGAAGTATCCGGCAATTAGATTTTTATACCCAGTTGTATGTTTTTAGTCACGTTTTACTAAAAATATATTAACAAGTGTATGGAAAAATAAACTAATCTAACCTTGGCTTGCGTCATAATGACGCTTAACCGCCTAGGCCCTTTCGTATCAAAGTACGCCAGTCGTTCCTTTTTAGCGATAACTGACGCCAATTGGAAACCCCAAGGGAGTTCAAGTCATCCTCCACTTGTTGTTTCCATCTCAGTCGAGGCCTCCCCCTTCCTCTGCTGCCGAATTCGGGTGTCGATAGTAAAACTTTCTGTGCTGGAGCTTGTTTTTCCATTCGCATAACATGGCCCAGCCAGCGGAGTCTTTGGGCTTTAATTCGCTGGACTATGGTCAGATCTGCGTAGAGCTCGTACAGCTCATTGTTAAATTTCCTTCGGTACTCGCCGTTGGCATCACGGGAAGGACCATAAATCTTCCGGAGAACTTTTCTCTCAAATACTCCAAGGGCCATCTCATAAAAAAGATATACTTGTAAGAAATTAACACTTGTATGAAAAATAATACTTGGTGAAAAATAGTTAATCTATATTTATAAAAATAAGTGTAATTTTTCGTTGTCATTTTATAACTCTAGGACGGGCTCACATTTCAGGGTTTGTTCAGACTATTTAGTAGATGGTTTGTGTGAAATTTGCACAAAATCGGTCAAGTGGTTCCTGAGTTATGACCAAAATGTGGAAAAGAAGTGGCATTTATAACTCAAGAACGGCCTCACCTATCAAAACCAAAGTTTCAGGGTTCAGGATCAAGTGGTTCCTGAGATATTGACCAAAATGTGGACCAGACGTGACCCAGAATGTGTTTATACGATATGGGCATCAAATGAAAGAGTGTTGATAAAATTTTTCGCAAGGAGCAGTTTTCCGGTTCATCTATGAACCCGTTTCCCAGTATGGACCATTTGACCTTAAAAATAAATCATCATAAAAGGAAATAATTCTTATAAAATATCAAATACCAATATTAATCGTTCCACAGAAAAAAAAAAAAAAAACTAGTGGCGGCGATATACCAACAGGTCATCATAACCTCTAACGAGATTTCTAGCCGAGCTTCTCTTTCCAACTTGTGGTGTGTTGCCTTTGAGTTTTTCCTACAAGTTGGCGGGACCTACAGTTTTTTGCCGACTCCGAACGGCACTTGCAAAGCAAATGAATTTTTTGCTGAGAAGCTTCTCATGGCAGAAATACACCCGGAGAGTTTGCCAAACTACTGCCGAGGGGCGACCCCGTTTAGAAAAATTCTTTTTCTTGCCGGGCATCGAACCGACACGACTTGGTGTAGAAGGCCGAACACTTAAGCGCTACACCACGGCGACCGCATCGTTCCACAGTGGTCCCATAATAAAGCCAAAGTGATCCAAAAATTACCCCAAAGTGGTTCCAAAATCACCCCAAACGACATTGTCGTGCAAAAAAGAAAACGCTATTAGCGCTAGGGTTGGGGTTGAAATTAGGGTAGGATTAGGATTGCAGCTTGCGTTAGAGTTATGGCTAGCATTAGGGTTAGATATAGCGATAGATAGAGCAAGGGTTGGGAATAGGGATGGGGTTAGGGATCGGGATAGACTCGGATGTCATCTCTTTGGTAGTCGTTTGACCGATTGAATGGGTCAAATTAAGGGCCGCTCGAATATACATGGTTTGATTCGGCTAGTGGTCTAAAACTCAAATGAATATAATCTTCACACAAATATGCAAAATGTTACTACATGCAATGATCTAACATAAAAACTCGTAATTTTTCCCAAATAATTAATCAAAGTCTATTTATTCCCATTTCTTTTCAGGATGATAAAAAAGCCCTTCATAATCTTACCTCCTTTGGCGCTGATACTAACAAACTTTATAGGTGGCGGTAATGGCTCCGCAGTATTGATCTCGGACAATACAATGTCCGTAATGGTGGAGCTTTCTTCGCGACATCCCTTCTGCAAAATGCACACGGATCGGTGAGTTATGAATGCTATAAATGTAGAGCTATAAACTAAGCCAACCTAATTGCAGCGGTGACATTCAACGCATGCTATTACAATCCGATCCGCGACGTATACGACAAGTGCCGCGTGAATCGGTTATGGAGTTAGAGGAGGTATGCTTGAAATCTGGTTCTTATGGGCGCGAGTTTAGAGGTGGTTTGGGCTTTATCTACCCTGGTACGAAATGGTGTGGACCAGGTAAAGCAGTTATGGTCACAAAAGATTTGTTTAGAGCACTAATACTCGTAACGTAAATTGTTGAATTTCAGGTACCACTGCGCTCGACTACAATGATTTGGGCCATCATATTGGTGAGGATCGCTGCTGTCGCGAACATGATCATTGCCCGAATGTGCTTAATGTGGGCGAGTGTCGTCGTGGTCTCTGTAATACGGGCACATTTACACGTTCGCATTGCGATTGCGATGCTCGGCTGCGCAAATGTTTGCAAACGCTAAATACAGGTAACACGCACAGATCTCGAACTCAGTCTCTTTAAACTTTTTTGCATTTTTATACTTTGCTCATCCACAGAGACCGCCAACACACTGGGCGCCATCTTCTACAATGTCGTACAAGTGACTTGTTTCCAAGAACGTAGCCCCTGCTCATCACATCAAAGGTTTGAAGATTTCTTTTATCGCACCAATCGTTGTGATATTACATTTCGTCAAGCAGATCTTTATGTGCCGCCCAATGCGGGCAATGTTATTCAAAAAATTTTGTCACGCCCTTATGGCTTGGCGCATAAATTCTACTCCTATCCCGCACCACCATCGCCAAGTAATGATTTCTATGAACGTGCGCTGCACTCAGAGTTCCTTCCAAGTTTGAAACAAAATTTCGATTCGTTGACACGTCGTTTCGGTGTTAAGGTCGCTTCGGTGGGTTTGGCAGCAGTCAATATTTTTCGTGAGTTTGTGCAGAGCCCGCGCTCAATATGGGATACTTTGAGCTCGCGCCCTAGTCCCGAATTGCCGAATGGTAATCGGCGTAATTTTGAAGACAGCGGCTACTACTATGACAGACCGGGCCGTGAGCCGCCTAGATATCAAGAACCGAAGTATTTTAAGCGCAGAAGCGATGTGTCCTCAAACAATTTCTGGAGTTACTGAAGACTGACCAGCGACTACTATTTTTTAAGATTCTTTACTTTTAGTTAATTTTTTTTTTTTAAGTTTTCATTGGCTTAAGTTTTCTATTATTATTTAGTTTATGATTTAAGTAAGTTTTTAAAGAACAGTATTATTGTGTAAGATTATTTAAATTTTTCTTTGAATAAAAAAAAAAAATTGTGTTTGTTTTTCAAGGACTGAATTGTATTTTAAGTTTATTGTGTTGTTTTGTCTTCATATCGCACAGAGCCCCCAGCAATGATAGGCAACCGATCACCGGGAGGAATACACGATACATTCAACATAGTACAACAAAGAAATCAGATAATCCAAAAGGAATTGCTTCGGGACTTTCTGCGAGTCAATATCACCAAAAGACCATATTGGCTCTGATGCTTTCGAAGTGCGAGTAAACGAGCACTGAGGAAGAAAGAGCGACAGCTCTGCTGAGTTCCCACTTTCCGGACGCATCCATAGCCGGATATGAATCTGGTACTTTCCGGTGAATAGCACCTTGTGGTACTAGGCCGACTGTCTTGGGAACGATTTCGTTGACTCCACAGCCGGAGCCGCAGTGGATTTTAGTTGCATCTTACGGGCATGATTTAATCATGCTTTCAACAGGCATACCTATCTCGCAGGGGTCTTGCGAAGTATCTCTTCTCAGAGAGTGCAGTTAGATGGGCAATCAAATCCTTTGAGAGCACAAGTCTCCAGGAGTGGACGGCATTTACCCGGCTTTCTTACAGCACCTAAATAAACTTGTCCCACATCTGTCCAGGGTTGTGCGTGACAGCCTAGCACTGGAATACATTCCAACAGTTGGAGACGTGCCAAAGTTGTCTTTATAGCCAAGGTAGGGACTACTCGTCAGTGAAATTGTTTAGACCCCGTACTTGCTACAATGGAGAATATAGTACGCCAAGAGATCAGATCGAATACTCTGATGCACATGCCTCTACACATAAAAACACGCAAGCAGGTTGATGGATACAGCCCTGTACAAGCTAACGGCGGAGAGTGCAAGCACATACATGAACTAAAGTCGACCATAGCTCTGAATTTCCTGAAAGTCATTGGCCTTGTAGTACCAGTACTAAGAAGATTTCTGAGAAGCGATTTTGGCCATTTCCTAATTCAGCGAGCTGCTTATTGGAAACTCCAATCGAGGCCCAGTCATCTTCCACTTCAGTCGGGTTCTGTCTGGTCGGTGATGCCGAATTCGGGTGTGGGACCTCTTTGCCCACTCGCTTAACATGGCCCAGCCAGAGGGGCCGTTGCGCTTTACGACCATACATTTTCGGGGGAGTAATTTTCTCTCGAATACTCCAAGGGCTATCTCATCTTCTCTCGATACTGCCCATAACTCTGAGTCGTACATCATATCCACGTGCCATACGAAAACTAACACTTTTTAAATTTATTACGAAAACTAACACTTTTAAAATTCTATATAAAACGAACACTTTCAATTTCTGTCTGACGAAAACTAACACTTTTAGGTAGCACATATTCTTTAGAGAAAGAATTAAATTGTTGCTTTTCGTATGGCACGTCGAAATATAAACTCACATTTTCCACTTCTTTTTCACAGGGCTGGTTACAATCAAACCGAACAGGATATGATCTGTGCACAGTGGCAATATCAGCCATCAGGAAAATATGTACCCAGTGCACCAGGACGCACTTAAGCAGTGGTGTCTGAGAAGGAAAGCGATTGATGTGTGAAATACTATGACCAAAGATAGAGAAACTAAACAACGAATATTATAATTAGTTATAAGTACACACTTGTTACCTTCAAATTTGAACTTGAAACCTGCTACTACTATATCCTAAACTCATTATTACACGTAGATACACGGTAAAAAATTCGAGCCTAAATTTTCAGCAATTTTTTAACTTTTTCTTTAGCAGATTACAAACTTTGTACTTACCTACTACACAGACAAAAAATATGGCACTGGTAAAATCAACAATCTCGTGCTGTTATCCTGAAATTGACCAAACTCTGTTGAATTGACCAAATTTTGGTTATTTCAACGGAATTTTTTGTTGAAGTAACTGCATTCAACTGTTGATTGAACAGTCATAGATCTGTCAATTTTTAATAAACAAAATTTGGAAAACTGACAGAATTTTTGTTGATCAAACAAAATTTTGTGTTAAAACAACAACTTCCTCTAATTAATTCAACAGCAAAAGAACTGCCATTTAACAAACTTCTGCAGTGAATCCAACAGTGAAGATACTGTCGTTACTGTCATAGAACAAAACTGCAAATGGACGCCATTAAGCATAAGTACGCGATGGCCGGATGGTTAACATATCCGTTCAGCAGTCAAAGCAGTGTGAGTTCGATTCTCGGTGGAGGCAGCAAAGTAAGGTGGAAAAGTG
The DNA here is from genome assembly GCA_964058755.1 of Campiglossa producta. Lineage (NCBI taxonomy): Eukaryota > Metazoa > Arthropoda > Insecta > Diptera > Tephritidae > Campiglossa > Campiglossa producta. The sequence continues at coordinate 13,904,879 of CAXKVI010000005.1, read as the reverse complement.
TCATTTAGCACAAAGCTGTAATTTGACGCTGGCAAGCATAAGTAAGCGATGGCATGATGATTAGACAGTAGACACCTGGGTGGAACGTTCAAGAGCCCTGAGTTCGATTCTCGGCGAAGTCACAATATAAGAACTCTAAAAAATATTTTTTTAAATATTTTTTTTACTTATTTTGGTGTTAAAATAAGACTTATTTTAGTTATATTAAAAAAAAATATATTGACTTCACCGAGAATCGAACTCAGACCACCTAAAACAACAAAATTTTTTGTTAAAACAGCAGCTTAACTGTTAACTTAAGGTTAACAGTTTCAATGAAGTTTAATCAACATGACAACAGAATTGAATAATTGATAAGAATAGATCGTGATTTTTGTTGAATCCACCCATATTTTGGTTGGTATGCCCAGCTCATTCTTTTCTATGTAGGATTTTCAATTAATCTTGGTTTAGATTTAAAACATAACTGTATAAAGGTATAAATTTCATTTTTATAACTGAAAGATTTTTGTCGGAAGAGCAGTCGACTCTGATACGAATCCTGTCAAATTACCACTTGGTTTTTTTTTTTTTTGTAAATCATTTCTGGGTAAAAATTTGATCATGTTATTTTTTTTTTTTTTAAATTGGACTAATCACAGCCAAGTTTGTATTAGTCATATACCCATGTACTGCAAAAAGCATCAAATTTGCGCTCAAATTTTTAACAGTGTAGCTAATTACACTTCAGATTACCCAATCGAGGAATCCACTTTGAAATTTATCATGACAGTTTAAAACATAAGGAAATATTGATATTTTTTGATGCGTATACAAGATGTTGAGCTCCGCTGGTTGATGTTGGATATAGCATTAAAAAAAACATATATTATACATATCTAGTAGTAGAAAACGTGCAGACTGCAAAGTGTAAGCAAAAAAAAAACGACCGATAAATAAATAAAAGGATAAATGCCAGAAGCCAAAAAGAAAGTTTTTCAATCCCACCACAACGGGAGATTCGCCGGGAAATAGGAAATAGAAAGTAAAGGAAAGGAAAGAAAGAGAATGGGAATGAAATAAAATGAAAGGGAAGGAAAGGAAATTAAAGGAAAATGGAAAAAGTAAATGGAAGGAAAACAAAGGAAAAGAATGGAAAGGAGAGGAAATGATAGAAAAGGACTGGTAAGGAAAGGAATGACAAACAAAGAAAAGAAAATTGAAGGAACGGAAAGAAAGGGAAAAGAAAGGAGAGGAATGGAAAGGAAAAAATGAAAGGAAGGAAAAAGAAAGGCAAGGAAAGGAACGGAACGGAAAGGAAAAAAAGAAAGGAAAGGAAAGGAAAGGAAAAGAAAGGAAAGGAAAGGAAAGGAAAGGAAAGGAAAGGAAAGGAAAGGAAAGGAAAGGAAAGGAAAGGAAAGGAAAGGAAAGGAAAGGAAAGGAAAGGAAAGGAAAGGAAAGGAAAGGAAAGGAAAGGAAAGGAAAGGAAAAGAAAGGAAAGGAAAGGAAGGGAAAGGAAAGGAAAGGAAAGGAAAGGAAAGGAAAGGAAAGGAAAGGAAAGGAAAGGAAAGGAAAGGAAAGGAAAGGAAAGGAAAGGAAAGGAAAGGAAAGGAAAGGAAAGGAAAGGAAAGGAAAGGAAAGGAAATGAAAGGAAAGGAAAGGAAAGGAAAGAAAAGGAAATGAAAAGAAAGGAAAGGAAAAGAAAGGAAAGGAAAGGAAAGGAAAGGAAAGGAAAGGAAAGGCAAGGAAATTAAAGGATAGGAAAGGAGAAGAAACAAACAGAAAGTAAGGAAAGGGAGGGGAAAGGAAAGGAAAGGAAAGGAAAGGAAGGAAAGGTAGAAAAACGAAAGAAAAGATAGGCAAATGCGAAAGGTAATTTTCGGGAAATTTTGGGATCATATTGTGGTCATTTTAAAATCATAATGGGGTTGCTTTGGGGCCCTTTTTTAGTCATATTGAAGTAACTTTGAGGTCATATTAAGGTCATTTATGGATCGTATTGGGGTCATTTTGGGGTTATTTTAGGAACATTTTGCTATCAATTTTGATTCATTTTGCTTTATATTTTTTTTGCGAGTTTAAACGGTCAATTTGTATGGGATAAGCTCTAGTCAAGTTTGTCTGTGGTTTAATTTTGCACTGTTAAGGCACATTGAGATCAGTCGTTTAAAAACTAATATTATGGTCTTAAACTTTAACAGATTTTTTAGCTGGGGTTTTTGGTTAGTCTAATGTACTTACTTATGTTTTGCACGCAGATAGCGCTCCATTAACTATTTTATATTGCCTGGTAGTTTGATTGGCACTGCAGCAGTTTGAGAGACACATAGAGTCACATAGAAATGAACAGTTTGAAGTATTGTAAAATGATATAAAACTTATAGGGCTGATACATTAGCGCAAATCTGGAATTAACTGCGTTTTTGGGAATTAACTTGAGCATAATCTTCATTATAAATTCCCAAAAATTAAGAAGATTTCAACAGATATAAGAGCCAAAAAAAATTTCGCTGACAACACTCTTCAGATAAATAAACAAAAACAGCAAGAAACAAAACAAAATTTAACAAGTAAGGAAGTCTAAGTTCGAGTGAACCGAACATTTAATATCTACCCAGCGGTAATTTTTAGAACGGGATAACAATCATTGGGCCCTAGGAGGATTTACTTAATTTCCGTTACCGAATTATTTCAATTTATGTGATTTTCGATATCGAAAGTGGGCGTGGTTGGAGAGCGATTTTTTCCAGTTTCATCAGGTATACTAGTATGATACTAGTATGATTTGTGCCAAATTCCATCGTTCTATCCTAATCAGTTTAAAAGTTACGACCAGTCAAATTTTCAAAAACGCCTCCCTCAAAAGTGGGCGGTGCCACGGCCACTATAAAAAATGTATGGAAAAATCATAAGAGAATGACCAGGGGGATTCACCTATAAAATTATATCATTTTAGCCATTTCAGCTGCCAAGATAAGTCAATTTGTGTGATTTTCGAAATTTTCGATATCGAAAAAAGGGGCGTGGTTATCATCCGATTTCGCCCATTTTCAATAGCAACCTACCTTGTGCAGAAAGTAACTTGTGTACAAAATTTCATGCAAATATCTCAATTTTTACTCAAGTTATCGTGTACACAAACGGACAGACGGACGGACATGCCTTAAGGAACTCCTCTTTTCAACCTAAGAACTTTCATATATGGAACTCTATATCTATCTCGAATATTTTGTGCCGTTACATACAACCGTTATGTGAACAAAATTAATATACCCTTGTACTAGTACTAGTACGCTGGGTATAAAAAATTGAGAGTATCAACCGCTAGATGTCGCCGGCAAATCAACAATTATTGGCGACATCTAGCTTTAAACCGCAAGAAATGACGGATTGGACGCTAGATGGCGCTGAGATGGTGGAATGTTAATCTGCAATGTTGTCTGTATCAGGGTAAAATTTGGATCTGATTACAATTATGAATACGAAATTACTTATTATGTTTAATCTATCCACAAACTATCACATTTTTCACCTGTTCAAATATGAAAGAATTGACGTCAACTCTATTATCATGAACAATAGCTTCTAATAATATCTTATTTTGGTAAGGTATTGACTAGTTCCGAACAAATATATGTTGATGAATTGGGTTTATGTATGTACTCCGCGTGCAAAACCAACTTTTCAAGCGCGCCTTAATTTTTTTGTATAAAAAGTCCGTCAAATTTTCAAAAATCATACACTTGTCTTCAAGCACTACTTCTACTAACAATGAATTCATCAATCTTCGTACTTGCTCTCGTTCTGGCTGCGGCTTGCTTTTCATTCGTACAATGCCAGGGTGAAGCTGAATCAAACTCAAACCTCTTATTGGAAGTCGGAGACGTGGTCGCTACTGGGATCAATGATCTTGTGGGCAGCAGTATCGGGGCTCCTAAACCTGCTGCTAATTCAAACATCGGAAATAAGCTAGGAGACACTCTTATTCATGTAGTCCAGGGCATTCATGGTGGACGTATTCAAGGTTAAAGTCTCAAAGTTCTTAAATAAAATTCAAAATCTAGTAAAGAAATAAAGGTTTGTTTTTCTTTTTTAAGAAAAAATCCGAAGCCGGTTTTGTGGGTGGCAGGCGTTTTGCACTAACGGGAGTGTTGCATTCGGTTTCCTCATTTATTTTTTCGGTTTGTTTCGAAATTTAGACTAGATTTGCTTAGGCTAAATTGCCTTACAAGACTTCACCCTTGGTATCATTCACCATATAAAGAGAGCTCTCAAAAAGTCTATCCACAAGCTGTCTCTTCTCTATCTGGAGCTGGATAGCAACTTCTAACAAAAACCGTTATCTTTTCAAATACCTCCATAAAGGGATAATTGTCTATAGTCATCTCCCAAGGGAGTGTCTTATCCCCTACACTGTGGAACATGACGGGTAACACCTCTACATATACAAACTCTAGGGTAGCTAATTCAGAGAAAGCGGCCTCAAGTTTAATCCTGATAAGACCGAAATTATTATATTCACTAGGCGGTACAACAAACCACATTCCTCCTTACAGATTACTCAACTTTCTTCTGATTGACCTATTCAGCAAACTCCAGGCAAGCTACATCGCGATAAGACTCAATGCGGTCTTGTCATGGAACGACGCCAATTTCGCACGCACTAGTATTCTGGAGACCATAGCCGAAAATTTACGTCAATATTTTCGCTGGGCAATCAATTTTCTACAAAGATCAAACTCTATACGCGCAGTCCACAGCCATCTTTACGGACGACCACAAACTAGGTAGCAACTTAGACAACGCTAAACCACAACAGTGATATGGGTCTCAAATAGGCTTGCCAGACGTGTGGGTTTGCCCCGGTTTCGAGTGAAATCTTCGGCCTTCGCCTTCTCTTTAGAGGTTATCTGATAACCTGTTGGTATATCCCCGCCATAAGTTTTTTTTTGTATTGTGATAGGCCAATAATTTTACAGATGGTAAAATCTTTTGTAATTAAAAGACGTATCTACATTTGGTATCCACCATACCGTTTTTTGTTATCTCTAAAACTGAGGGATGTAATAACTACCCTACGCTCAGTATCACGCGAAACTTTGGGGTTTCAATCGTAGATCGAGTGCTCTGGGAAATAGGGAACCCATATGCTGAGCCCGATTCAGAGATTTGGTATACGGATGGATCGAAGCTGGAAGATGGTAAAACGGGAGCTAGTATCTATGGACCTAACTACAGAAAATCGGTACCAATGGGTAGCTACCCCACGATATTCAAAGCGGAAATCCATGCAATAGAAATCTGTGGCAGAGAATACCTCCGAAGAGGACAGTCATCTAAGCGAATCTACATTACTTCGGACATTCAAGCCGCCCTACGTGCCTTGTCGTCTTACACAATAACTTCGAGGCTTGTTGATGAGTGCGTCACAGTTTTTAATGATCTGGGGGCCAAAAACAAAGTTTTGTTAAGTTGGGTCCCAGAGCATGAATGACATGACGGAGCTCTAACACAATTTTATGGTCCGGAACCTTTCTGTGGGCTCACCAAGGCCCATGTAAGGGAGACCATAAGCAACTGATAAAACACACAGTTTAGGCAGCATTGGCTTAGCAGCCTAGGACAGAGGCAGGCCAAACTCTTATAGAACCTTAACAAAGAGCATCGACCAGGCTCATAAATCTAAGAAGGGTGGATCTAAGAACCCTCACTGGGTATTATACTGGACATTGTAGTCTACGTTATCATCTGAGTAAACGGAATCTGCGAGATACAATAATTTGTCGGTTTTTGCAAACTGGACGATGAAACGCCGATTCACATACTCTGTGAATGCATTGTGTAAGCAAGAGAGTTTGGTGGTGTCACTCTCAATCCGTGCGTGGTATGGAATAAAAAACCCGAGGAGGTGCTCAAATTTATAAAGAGCGTCCGCTTACAGCAATAAGCTGATAGGTCACACAATAGATCGTACTAGTGGTCGCGGTGTAATAAGACCTTATATTAATAATAATAACAACTGGAACTATTAAGCGTTCAAAAATTCATACGGACAGACATGGTTGTCTAAATCGACTCAGCTTATCCTCCTGATCATTTCGGTATACTTCTTGAATGGCTAATCTCTTCTTGGTTATTATACCATTTCATTTTCAAGAAAGGTATAAAATTCTCCAGCTCTGATGTCGTTCCAATCTGGCAATCCTAGTCCCAGTCCATTATGGTGTACATACCAGCGAATTGCACCGCTGACGAGCGAGCGAGAAAAGCTACTAAAGCTGGCCAATAACACAAAATTCGACTCCTCTTGCCACGAGTAAGCACAAGCTGCTCTAAATTTGGTTCGCAACTCACATCAATAGCTCACACGAGCTTATAGCATGAAAACTCATTATTTAAGTATAACAAACTAGCTGATCGCAAGTAAATCAACAATTATTTTTTTTATTTGTTTGTCTGGGCTTATTTTATACTACTTTTCTCCATAAACTGTCGCATAATTTCACCTGTTCAAATGTCAAATTATAAAACCCTTGTAGGTACTAGGACTAAAGCCACGACCTAGCCACGATACTATAAATGTGTTCAAATATTCAATTATTAAATGAATCAACACGAAGCGGAAAATTTATCAAAATAGAAAGTTTTATCTTATCTTACTTCTTACTTAATATATAAAAACGTAAGTTTGTGACTGACAGCGGATGTTTGTGGTTCTTTAACGTCTAAGCCAATGCCCCGATATTTGCGAAATTTTGCAGACAAATTATTAGGAGTATAAAGTCTGCAACAGGCATTATGAAATTTCGATATAGTTATCGGTCAAAATGTAGTTTTACGTAAACTTTGGAATATTTTCACAAAATTGGTGGCAAAGGAAAAATACGATTGCCCGTAACCCTAAAAAATTCCCTACAATATGGGTATTAAACGAAAGGGGAATGCCCCAGGTTTCATTTGGACTTCGATATATTTCGATAAATTTATCGATAACTGAGTTATCGGTTAAAGTCCCCAGGTTTCATTTAGGCATCGATATTTTTCGATAAATTGATCGATAACTGAGTAATCGGTCAAAATGTGAATGCTCAAAAACCTTAAAATTTCCCTACAATATGGGTATTAAACGAAAGGGGAACGCCGCAGGTTTCATTTGGATTCAATATATTTCGATAACTGCGTTATCGTCAAAATGTGAGGCCCAAATACCTTAAAATTTCCTAACAATATGGTTATCAAACGAAAGTGGAGGGCCAGAGTTTTCGTTTGGACTGCTGTATTTTTCGATATATTTATCGATAATTTCATAGGACATTTGACTAAAAAGTAAAAAATAAATTAAGTTAAAAAAAAACTAAAACTTACGCTTTTAGAGAGTATTGAACTAAAAAGTTGAAAATAATTTGAAAAACCCTACACAGTAGTATTGTGGGAAAAGCGTGGTCGGCTTTGTGCCATAAGGGTTACCATCTAACCGCAAATATACAAATGATTCCAAATATCATGCCTAATGTGCTGTTCATACTAAGCCTGCAATTTGCAGCATTTTCCATTTTCGGTCGTACATTTCGAAGATGCATTCATGCTGCCGCATTTTGAAAATGCGCATTTAGCTAATTTTCGAATGCTTAAGGTGCGTTCCTACATCGCAAGTGGAAGTATGCTTGCCTTTTCAGATAAACTCCACTTCTTTTGTAAAAGTGAGTTCGTGGGTAAAGAAACGGTCTCTCTAAACAAACTTGGAAACTCTTCACCTCGAAAATTGCAACTTTTAACAGGAAAAATTATTGCAGAAGTACGTTGACATGCTTAGTGGGAAGATATCCTAATATAAACAGCGTTTCGCCCAAAAGTAAGCACCATTTTTTTTGTCACTTCTCTTCATACAAGGAAATTTTTGTTCGTAGGTACTGTATTTTCGAAGATGCTAAGGCTAATGCGTTTAGCAATTTGGCGAATTTTCAATAACGAGGTGCGCATCCGTCAAAGTTTCACAAAGTTTTATGCAATTGGGGCTTTAGTCGCACGTTGTCTGAGTTGACGAAAGAAAACGCTATGCTAAGCGCTATTATTTAAGTCGGGCTGTTACTTGCGCTGTTGTAACCATAGTTTGGTCGAATGTTTGGTTAATTGCTCAGTTTTGAAAATCTTCTTTGCGTTTGGAAGCATATAATAATGCCGTAAATCAACAAAAATTAAGCCAGCAAGTTATTGTACTAACAACAAAAACAACAATAAAATTTTGTATTTTACGATCGAGCGGCCTAAAAGTATACAACATTTGTTACGCATTATTTGAGGTAGAGCTGCCGCTGTGATTGAAAATATTCCGAAACGGAGATAAAAGCGGAATAATAATAATATTTTGACACCATTGTTGGTGTGTCGTGTGCCATGAAACCAATTTCGCCGTTCGGATAAAAATGTTCCCACTGGTACGAAAAAAAGCTGCAAAATTGGATGAGAGTATAGTTTGGGATTTCACAGTAAAAGGGCGTTTACATTGATCGATTTTTCATTCAATTTCATGTTGATTCTGAAAATTGAGTCGCAAAATTGCACGCAACAAAGTTGGTAGCCAGCCGACTTTTGTTCAACTAATCATTCAACTTCTGTACAGCCCTGGGTGTGTTTACAAATTGAGGAATGTAAATATTTGTCAGATTTTTATACAGAAATTTGTAAATAAAAAAATTAAAAAAAAAAAATGATTCTCTTTTTATTGGCGTTTCTTTTTCGTGTTCAACGCCAAAACCTACAGCAAAACCTGTGCATTCCGTCCCAAAACACTCTCGCAGATACCCAGATATTGGAAAAGTGTTCCCTTGTAGTCCGAAAGGACTCCGTGCGGGCTCCCCTTTTCAATTAAATCTGTATACGCTCCCATTATCATTCCTTCAAATGAGCTTTTTGCTCATTTTGGAAACGTTCCGTATTTTGTTAGCTTCGATTTAAAAAGCATTGCCTAGTCACGATGACCGATAATTTTTTATCCGCTGGACTACGAAACGTATCCCTGCCCAGACCAAACGCCTTTTGCTCTAAATTGTCATCAATCACTTCTAACGGGATTGGAAGGAAACCGGCAGCTTCATTATGGATGGACCAAAGTGAGATTGACGTAAAAAGAGGATGCTCCGAGGAGCAGGTGAATCAATGGCTAGTGTCGTGAGAAGAGCCGCATGCCAGGCAAACATTTGGCACTTCGGGGTTCGTTCTGGATAAGTGAGGGCTTCGCTTGTTATATTACCCAGATTAGAGTTAAACGAGAGTGTGTCTGGGCACTCTCGGGAGATGGTGTTCCTACGCAGCAACCAGTGGTGCTTACTATTGCAGGACGTATAGTTAAAACAAAATTGATTAATGGGAAAGGGTAGTCAATTTAATTTGGAATCAACTAAACATGCAACGAAAATTGATTCCAAACTTGAACAATGTTACAGCTCTTAATTCTGTGTTCAAGAAAAAACTTATTCTAACCAGAATGTGACTGCGGCACGAAACGTCAAGGACAAATGGTTTGTGTGGGTTATCGTAAACTTACGTTCTTTAGAAAGCAAAGATCGGACAGGAAAATCGCATTAGAGAAAAAGTGCTATTCCTATGAAAAAGTAAAAAATGTCTCATGCACATAAAACTTGTATGGGCGCAACCGAAATAGAACGCACAGCGTAAAAACCTAACTCGGGCAAAAATTATAATTTATAAATGCTACCTTTGCTACTTTAGATAGACATAAAGTTAGTTTTTGTGCTACAGCGTGCTACACTTTGTAACCATAATAAGAAAAAAGTTTCGAATATTTTCTATCGATTCCAGAACAAAAATTTTGCACTTATTTGCCCCCCTGAATTTAATGACGAAAAATCACTTCATCTGTTAATACAAGTGACATGACGTATACGTAACATGGTTTTGTGTACGAATATGTAAACATAGAGAAAAAATGTTTGAGGAAGCATGAAAATATGATTACAGAAAGTACAGGTATGGTTTCGAAGTGATGGTTTCTAAGTGATAGGAATTCTACATATAGGGATAGGGATAGGGATAGGGATAGGGATAGGGATAGGGATAGGGATAGGGATAGGGATAGGGATAGGGATAGGGATAGGGATAGGGATAGGGATAGGGATAGGGATAGGGATAGGGATAGGGATAGGGATAGGGATAGGGATAGGGATAGGGATAGGGATAGGGATAGGGATAGGGATAGGGATAGGGATAGGGATAGGGATAGGGATAGGGATAGGGATAGGGATAGGGATAGGGATAGGGATAGGGATAGGGATAGGGATAGGGATAGGGATAGGGATAGGGATAGGGATAGGGATAGGGATAGGGATAGGGATAGGGATAGGGATAGGGATAGGGATAGGGATAGGGATAGGGATAGGGATAGGGATAGGGATAGGGATAGGGATAGGGATAGGGATAGGGATAGGGATAGGGATAGGGATAGGGATAGGGATAGGGATAGGGATAGGGATAGCTAGTCAGCTAGTTTAAAATTGAATTTTGTGTAAGGATCCAAGGGTGGTACGCCTAGGAAATGGACGATTTCAACAATTTTTGATACAGTCAATACCTTTCATGAGGGTAACTTATGCGCCCAGTTCCATGAAGATATCTAGCTTTGAATGGTAATCTTTCGTAATTTATGCTCATACCTTGTTTTCTCGTGAAAGCCCATTAGCCTCTGTGTATACAGACTAGTTAAACTTAAAAAGTACTGAACTATATTGAGGCTCGAGTTCAAATAAAACTTTGTTTATATTAATACAATATTTGAACTAATAATTCTTTCAGTAGTTCTTTAAATATTTAGATAAGAAGTAAATACATAATAACATTTTCAATATTTGGAGAGCCTTAAACTTTAAATTTGTTTTCCTATTTACCAGTCAACAACATTATCACAAACTTACAAGGGGAGCGGTGTTTTCTTAATCGATGCTCTTTGGTTAGAATATGGCGAGTAGGACTGGGAAATGAGGAAATGGAGCGAGTCGTAAGCATTTATATTTATTATTTATTTATTTAGCCAAGTAATGCTGGGCGAAAAGAATCCTATGGAAGGTTTATCAAGCCAGCATTCACAAGTACTCTGCGTATCCTTAGTCGGCGCTTAGGACTGAGGAGACGGACGACGCAGAGAAGAACTCCTTCCCAAAATCGTGCTCCGTGGGGCAAATTCCTGCAAGGACAATAATGGCGACCTGGTAACCGACGTACAGAATGTCCTTAAGTTATGGAGGGATGGAGACGTCGAACCCGATACCCCAATCCCTGACGATGGAAAAATCGCCCCACCACGCAACTATGTTGAAGTGAGGATAGCTATATCCCGGCTAAAAACAAAAGCGCTGGAAAAGACGGACTACCCGCCGAGCTGTTTAAACACGGGGCAGAGAGCTGGTAAAAAATCATTCATCAGCTCTTATGCAAAATATGGTCAGACAAGTGCATACCTCCAGATTGGAATTTAGGATACGGATTTAAGTGTTCTCTACCCAATCCACGAGAAAAGCGATCACGCTAAGAGAAGATGAGATGGTCAAGAGAAGATGAGATGGTCCTTGGAGTACTTGAGAGAAAAGTTCTCCGGAAGATCTATGGACCTTCCCGCGATGCCAACGGCGAGTATCGAAGGAGATTTAACCACAAGACCTACAAGCTTTGCACAGATCTCACAGTCCACCGAATTAAAGCTCAAAGGCTCCGCTGGCTGGGTCATGTCATGCGAATGAAAAAAGAAGCCCAGAAGGTTTTCCTACAGTTAAGGGAAAGCCTCGGCTGAGATGAAAACAACAGGGGAGGATGACTTGAACTTTCTTGGGGTTTCCAATTGACTTCAACTGTCTCTAAAAAGGAATGACTGGCGTGCTTTGATACCCAACGGCCAAAATCGCGTATGCGGTTAACCGCCAATAAATTATGATGATGACTCACCAGTACTGGAGTAGTTCCAAGGACCTAAGCTTTATGTCTATGTTTCATTGATACACTGCTAAAATTTTTAAATTCTTTTGTTAACCAAAGTCTCACTTTTTAACCTCTAAAAGAACTGACCTTGACCATTGCGCACTGTTGTTATCGGTGATTGAACTAATGTATATGACAACACAAATACAATGCAGGCTAAGGTCAAATCCATTGTTTGTAAACGAGCAGCGGATTTTGTTAACCGTTATGTTGACTCAGTTTGGTATACGTTCTAGGTATACGTATGTACATTAAGGTGTCTCTTTCTCCGTATAAAAAAACCCCGTGTGTAGCATAGTATACGATAGAAGTTAACTTCTTACCTTGAGAATAATTATAATGAATCAGCATATTCATTATTTAAAAAAAATTACTGAGGTGTCAACCCTGACAACGGTCCCAGGATTAGTGGGTTTCCGATATATTGGTCGCAATGCAAAACCAGGTGGCAACCCTAAGTCTTACAATGTAATAAAAAGTCATATAATGAATCATATTATTTACATACTCGTATATGCCAAATTTGATCCAAATCGTTTAAGCCGTCCCGAGATATTGTTCGATATACGAGGATACAGTGTTAGGCTGCAGCTCTGCCTGAAAAATATTTTCGTTGGCATACGGTAGAAAATATCTTTTATCTAAAACCCATATTGCCATATCTTGTCCAATATTTAAACAAAAAAAAATCAGATAGCTGGAAAGACTGTAAATGGCCCGAAATGGCAACACCCAAGAAGAAAGCCTTAAATGAAACATACTATCTCGATACGAAATTTGATCCAAGGCGCTTCAGTCGTTCCCGATATATAGGCACTAAAGGTTATCATTTCCGTTTTTTTTTGTCATTTCCGTTGCGTATTTCCGTCCCCTTTTTTATTTCCTGTTCTAATTTCACTCACCATAAAACATTGCATCGCCGCTTAAGGAGATGACTTAAAAATGTTGCTAAAATCGATGTTTTTTAGAAATAGGTTAGGTTCAAGTGGCTGCCGCACAGGCACACTTAGCCCAATATTAAAAGGCCCGTTGTATGGGTTAAATTCTTTAACCGTGTATGCCATGTGAAAAAAATTTCTCCAAAGTTAGTCAAATTTTGCAGTAATGGCAACGCTTGGAATAAACTTTTCAAATTATATCTTAAACTGGTAGAGCTTATTTAAATCATAATCTTTTTTTTTTAATCTTTTGGCTAAGGCTCTCAGAGAAGCATCAATTTTGAAGTTCCACTTGTAAAATTGCAACAAATTTTTGATGAGGCACCTTATTGTATATATATTGTCGATTAACACCTGTGTAAATGCCACCGTTGAAAATAAAGAGAGATTCAAATTGTTTAAGCTAAGTGTGCATCTGTATTTATTTTAGCCAAATAATGAAATTTTTTTTTTTTTTTTTTCTTAATAGAATAATTTGAAGTAAATCGGGATATCACGATGGTGTGGCATGTGCCCGATTAAAAATGTTAGCCTAATTTCAAAGTTTGTGTGAAAGTTGGGAATATTTTCTAACGATTCCAGAACAAAACTGTTGCCCTTATTTGCCCCCTGGATTTAACGACGAAAAGTCACTTCCAATTTTGATAACATTTTTTGTTAACGAATGTGTAGACATAAAGAAACTTTGGTACAGTCAATAACTTTTATGTGGATAACTTAGTACCAAATTTCATGAAGACATCTTGCTTTTTGAGCTGAAATTAAAATGTCTATTTAATTTTTTTATAGGTCCAGAGAGAAATCCCTAGGGTTTCACCGATTTCAATTTTTTTTTTTTTTTTTGAATTTTTACTCTAGCTCACATATAACAAGTGTGCAAAATTTCAATGACCTATCACCTTTGACCTATTTTTTCCGAAAAATGAAAGTATCCTAAGCAATGTGCGACAGCCCGCTGAAATTCGTTTTTTTGAGTATTCTGAATTGGTAAGAAAATTCTGGTATAAAACAGATGCCAAGGAACATGTGCAAGCTTTGTGATTCCCCACAAAAGAAGTTCAGGCAAAAACTTAAATATTTGTCTAAGATAAACACTGATAGACTGAATAATAAATATTTATAAAAACCAAATAATGACTGAATGAGCACAACTGTGTCTCAAACATACTATCTCCATGCCAAATTTCATCCAAATCGGTTAATTTCGATATAGTACCGGATGTACAAATACATATACTGCGGTAAGGTTGCAACCCTACTTGAGAATATTTTAGTTGTCATGTCGTCGAAAATACCTTTCATTTGATACCCATATTGGCATATCTTGCTCCATAATTTAAAAAAAAATTAGACAGGTGGCAACCTTGTGAACCGCCCCAAGTGGCAACCTCCAAGTAGATAGTCTCAGAATCAATCATACTATCTATATTCAAAATTTCAGCCAAATCGGTGAAGCGGTTCCCGAGATAGTCCGGATATACAAATATACAAGTTTGGCTCGTTTAAAGTTATAAGATGTAGTCCAAAAAGTTTGCTTTAATTTTTTTCCGTGTACCTACTTTGTATGTTTACCGTTACTTGGTACACAGCTGTTCTCTATTTGAGCACGTTTAAGAACATCTGTTAAATGAATTTCGGAACATCCAACTTTGACATTGAACGCAATCTCCGAAACAACCCAGGTTTTCATGGAGCTTAAGCTCGTTGAAAGGCCACTGAAAACCCCGGCCTTAGTGAAAGAACTGCGGTATTTGACTTCAGTTGCAATTATATTTGAGCAGTTGTGTTCATATACTAATTTTTTTTTTTCAAACATGCAAAGCGAATAATGAAAATTCTGGAATCTAAAAGACTCGGCTGTTTGTCTTAGCCAATATTAAACTTTTTGTCAGAATTTAACTTTTTCTCGAATGACTGAATGCGAGGTAATGTATATTAGGGTGGTCCTTATTTGTATGAATACAATTTTAATCATCAGATTTTCAAAGGCTCAACCCCTAAGTCGAGATTAGGTTAGGTTCAAGTGGCTGCCGCAGAGGCACACCTAGGCCAGTATTAAAAGGCCCGTTGTGATACCACCAACACTAGGAAAGTCAGTTCTGGGACCCTGCCATATGGAAAATCCCGGTATTATCGGAATTCTCCACATAGCAGAATCCCGGGACTGACGTTCCTATACCGACACCGTTACTCTTCCTCGAAGCATTTAGATGACTTGATGAAGGCCATCAGGTCCTTTATGTCCAGCTCCGTGACCTGGCGTAGGCTAACCAGGAAGGGAACCCCCCAAAAGCGCATTCTCGCGCCACTTAAAGCCGGGCAGTTGCAGATGAGGTGCTCCACTGTTTCCTCCTCCTCATCATCCTTACAACTCCTACAGCATCGTCGGTAGGGCACACCTAGTCCTTTTGCGTGCCTACCAATGAGGCAGCGCCCAGTTAATACGCCTATTAATATGGAGATTTCTCTTCTCCTTAGGGCATAAATTTGTCTTGATCTCTTATGATCCCATTTCGGCAAGGTTTCTTTGGTATCCGGCATCCTGGAGATTGCAGCCATCTTTCGTTGGCTTGGCGGAGAGTGTACTCCTTCAGCATAAGCTTGCATGTGGCAAACGGCATACCTAAGCGCTCTTTATCCTGAAGAACCTGCTTGGTCGTGCCCTGCCTCGCAAGTTCGTCTGCCCTACAATTTCCCTCAATGTCCCTATGCCCCGGGACCTATGTGAGGTTCACGCGATTCTGTTGGGCCATCTCTTGTAGAGATCGACGACAGCTGAGCGTCAGTTCAGAGTTGAACGAGTAAGAGCCAAGGGATTTGATGGCCGCCTAGCTGTCGCTGAAAATAAAATTGTCCTTTCTGATAGTGTGTTGGCCTATCCAAGCCGCGGCGTCCATGATTGCTGAAACTTCAGCCTGGAAGACACTGCAGTGATCAGGTAGTCTGAAGGAGAGCTCAAGGTTCAGATCCTTTGAATAAACCCCTGCTCCAACTCTGCCGTCTAACTTCGATTGGTCGAATGATTGCAGTGTAGATCCATTTGCATATTTTGGGGCTGAGCCCCCATTTCTTTCCAATGGCTCTTTTGCACGTGTAGAGTGCAATACACGCTTTCTTCTGGCGCAGAAGAACATTCTCCCTCCAGGTTAGTTTCCTATCCAGAACTGTGCCCAAGAACTTGGCTTTGTCAGCCAAGTTCAGGTGCACGTCATTCAGTTTTGGTAGTATTAGGGGTGGTATCTTATAGAGGTTGGTGAAAAGGACCAGTTCTACTTTTCCCGGATTGATGCTCAGTCCGCAGCGCGAGCACCATGAGGAAACCTCTCGCAGTGCTACTTGCATCAAGTCGCACAGGGTTTGTGGGAATTTGCCCCTATATACTTTAGCTAAGTCGTCTGCATATGCCACTACCTTCCCGCCCCCAGCTTGTGTCTCGCAGCATCGAGTTGACAGTGAGGTTCCATAGAAGCGGGGAGAGAACACCACCCTGAGGCGTTCCCCTTGTGACATAGCGTGATAAGTCAACCGAGTAAGTCGATATTAATATAGCCGAAAATATCACACAAAAAACTTTATCCTCATTGGAGATGGTTTAGGCTAAAAGTGATTTTTCTTTTTATCTAATACCTACCCGAAATCGATAGCACTATGAACGGAGATATTAAAAGTAAATTCTGGCTCGGATTGGAAACGCCTAAGGCATGTCGCAGGGGGGTAAAGTTCTCAACATTCGGATTAGATCAACACAGGATCGGTTTTGTCTCAAGCCAATCTGGTTTTCCATTAGAGTTCCGTGCATAGCCTCTTAAATTCGGAACAGTAAAATCGTGGAAAACACTTTGCTAGGAATCGGGAATAAGGTGCTACCTGTGTAGTTATTACCATTTGAGGCATCTCATGCCCTCGTTCCTGACGGAGGATTGGAATTAAGGCTTCAGCTGCGGTATCTGGATCTGCTATGAGGTATTCAGCATATATGCCATCAATTCCTGGGGCCGTACCCTTTCTAAGGGCTTGATTGCCGAAATTAGTTCAAAATTTTGTGTCTGACGAGAACTAACACTTTTTGGTAGTAAATTTTCGTCATACACAAAACAAAAAAAAAATTTCAAAAATCCGCTCTCAGTGCGAGAACAACATCTAAGAAAAGTACCTGAGTGACCGAGCTTGCTCGGTGTTTTCGATTTTTACATTTTGTCCAATAGTCTTACTAACCAAAATAACCTTTTTAAAAAGAATTTCCGAAAAAATACCAAATAGGTGGCAACTTTATAAACCGACAAACGTGGCAAATCCAAGTAGAAGATCCTAGAATGAAGTGTGTCTAATATTCAACACATTTTTAAGAAATCATGGTTGGTATGCGGCTGAAGGTAAAAAATAGATATGTCTCAACCGCTCTAAGTGGCAACACCCAAGTGGGCAGTCTTAAAATCAAGCATACTATCTCTATGCCAAATTTCGAAGAAATCGGTAAAGCAGTCCAAAATGATCCCAAAACTACCCTAAAAAGAACCCAATATGACCTAAAAACGATCCCAAAATGACAACAAAATTATCCCAAAATTATCCTAAAATGATACCGAAATTACCCCAAAATGATCCCAAAATGAACTTAAAACGACCTCAACATTGCCCAAAAATGACCCCCAAAATTATCTCAAAGTGACCATAAAACGAATACCTAAAAATGATCACAATATGACCCCAAATGATCGGAAAACTATCAATGACCCCCAAAAGACCCTTAAATGATCTCAAAATGATCCGAAAATTACCCCAAATTGAACTCAAAATGATTCCAAATTAGCTCCTGATCCTAAAATAACTCAATATAAAATATTTTAGTTGATATGTCGCCGAAAATACCTTTCATTTGATACCCATATTGGCATGTCTTTCTACATTATTTAAAAAAAATAAGATATGTGGCAGCCCTGTAAACCGCCCCAGTGGCAACACCAAAGTGGACCGTCAAGCGGTTCTCGAGATAGTACCGGATATACTGCGATAAGGAGGCAACCCTAGAAAATATTTTAGTTGGCATGCCGCTGAAAATATCTTTCATTTGATACCCATATTGGCTTATCTTATTTAAAAACACAGTCATTTATTCAGAGTTGCCAATCATACACAAAAATACCCATTTTAATAAAATTTAATTTTTATGCTTGCAGTAAATTTTTTTTTTAATATTTTTCTTAATTAATATTGTTCAACATATAATCTTGTTATTTAGACACCATTGGAGAATAGATGTTTTCTCAAACGTTTGAGCTTTTGACGTTCGGCGTTTGCTGGGCACAGCTTCTTAGTTATTTTTGCCGTTTGAATTTTCCTGGACAAAATGAGACAAGCTTGTTTGCAATTCATATGCGACGGGTCCTTTACAGACATCACCTAACAGACGGCACACAAGATATTGTAAACCAGCACTTAAATCCTGTACAAGCCCTCTAGAATTATCAGAATTATTAACGGAACTGGCTCCCTCTAGGAACACATGTTTAAGGCTCGCTTCCAATTCATTTGCAACGGATGTGGAACATGACCCAATCTTACAGAGTTCACCAACGACTTTCGATGCTAATTCATCTGCTTCCAATCGACGATTATCGGCATTATAACCAGGTTTGTAACATCCGCCTAAAAGGATGCAAAGAATAGATTGAAGCGCTTCTGACAAAGAAGCACGTTCAACTTGAGAACCGCTACTGGCAATTGCAATGGCACCATCACTGTCGGCAGCCGATTTTTGGCATTGGGCTTGAGCAAAGCAAGCCATAGCCAGAGCGATAACAAACAGGATAGTTGCAAGTTTCATTGTTGTGGTGTAGCTTTTGTTAGATGTATATAACTCTTGTTAACAGTACAACTTTTTGAAGATAAGTGTATGATTTGTAGAAAATCGGCCGAGCTTTTATACAAAAATATCAAAGCAAAATTTGCAATATTTTCGCTTTTTTTTGCTGCATTCTTTGCTGTTTTTATTTTACCATTATATTGTGAGCATTTCATTAAATATTTGACATCTTGGGAAAACATTTGTGTCAATAACCTTAAACGTACCACATATATAATTGTCTATATGTTTAGTATCTATTGTGCAGACTACTGGCCTGATTTTATAAAACGAAACGCGACGCGAAGATTCACGTTCCCCCAAATGAAACGTTTTTTGGTAACATAAAAGAACGCGAATTGATGCGAACAGTCATTTTAGCTGTCAAAATAATCACTTGCTCTTGGGCCGCGTTTGCTGGATTCACTCTATTTATTTCCGATATTTTTTTTTAACAATTTATACCCAGAAATGCACCAATACTTTCGTAAAGCGTTCAGTATGCTGAATCTTAAAATCTGAAGTCAGATTTGTAAATTTGATTCTGGTTTTTGAGATATTCATGCCCATAAGTGAAAAAAACACGAATTTTTGCTATTTTCACCACTCAATTTCTTCATTAAATCAAATTTTCATTGAAAACTTAATATACCCTTAGAAAGCAGTACAATTTCCCTTGAAAATTCTTTTTTAACTTTTTAGATATCTCTTTCAGAACTTGAGATATTGTTATTTTAAGTTCATTAGCTTTGCTATATTTTACCCATACAAAGGCATACGACTTGCATAACCGATATTTGAAGCATACTTTTAGGCAGCTTACTTATATTATTACTGAAATTGAAATATATCTAATAACTTTAACGAGCTATTCTTGTATACTTGCATATTTATAGAACGTAATTCAGCCTAAATGTATGCTACACGTGAATCTGTTAAAATTTTTTTTTAAACTTGGCTCATTTATATCACATTTATATCGCCCTTCTCATTTCAGCTCCATAACCTTCTTCCCGCCCCTCCTCCTTTATCCTTTTAAATTTTTCAAAAAAAAATATTTTTTTATTAATTTTGCGAAATAAGCGCCAAAATAAACATATTTTTCGATAAGAAAGGTAAGTATACTAATAGCTCTACAATAATTTACAAGAATATGTTTAAAAATTTAATTTTATTCAAAATTGTTTAGCGGTAGATAGCGGTTCGACTGCGTTTTGTTGTAGGAAGACAAATCCGAATGTACAAAGCAATTGACATTTCACTTTCGCGATACAGAGTGTACGCGATTCGAGAGGGAGAAAATGAATGCGAAAAGGGAAAAAAAATCCGAAAATGTCAATTTCCGTTGCGATAGTTGAGTTACAGAGTGTCGCTAAGGCAAATGCGAAAACAATTTTCTTTCGCATCGCAATACAGAGTGACTCCCCACAAGTCAAGTGACGCAGTTTGACATCCTGTAGTGGAATTCAGTACGCTATTTTAACAAGAGTTGTCATTGTTACGTTGACTGAACAACAATTTTAACGATTTCGCTATTCGCTACAAGTTTATTTGACAACATTTGTTATCGAAATGTCAGCTGTTATTGTTAACGCGAAATAATTGTCGACCTATAATTTGGTGTTGTTTGTTAAAACAACCAATAGGTACTTTTCTTATATATTTTATCAGACACTTCTATGTTTTGCTTTGTGTTATCTGAGACAATCACCTTTTGTTTCTATGATTAGCTGAGAATCTGCTACGTTTTGCTATGTTTACCTGAGACAATCACCTATTGGTAGTTGTTAAGGAATATTGGTTCTATGCTTAGCTAAGAATCAGCTACTTTTTGCTATAATTCACCTGAGACAATCGCCTGTTGTTAATTGTTAAGAAAGAGCTACTGAATTACCGAATCGATAGTGCAAACAACGAAATTGTTAAGCTAACAACCCGTTTCATAGTATTGTTTAAAGTTACTGAATTCCACTACTGATCATTAATCATAATATTTTTTGTTCACAACACGTGTTTTTGCTACCTACAATCCGAAATTTATAAATTTTTCGGCTACTGAATCACCGAATCGATAGTGCAAACAACGAAATTGTTAAGCTAACAACCCGTTTCATAGTATTGTTTAAAGTTACTGAATTCCACTACAGGTCTGGATATTTCAGCAGCGTTCAGACTCCCGTCGTATAGCAGTGTGTTTCAAGCAGAGGTTCTTGTGATTGTTCAGTAGTGGAATTCAGTAACTTTAAACAATACTATGAAACGGGTTGTTAACTTAACAATTTGTTGTTTGCACTATCGATTCGGTGATTCAGTAGCTCTTCCTTAACAATTAACAATAGGCGATTGTCTGAGGTGAATTATAGCAAAAAGAAGCTGATTCTTAGCTAAGCATAGAACCAATATTCCTTAACAACTACCAATAGGTGATTGTCTCAGGTAAACATAGCGAAACGTGGCAGATTCTCAGTTAAGTATAGAAACAAAAGGTGATTGTCTCAGATAACACATAACAAAACATAGAAGTGTCTCAGCTAAAATATATAAGAAAAGTACCTATTGGTTTTTTTAACAAACAACACCAAATTAGAGGTCGACAATTATTTCGCGAGGACGACAATTATTTCGAGGACGACAATTATTTCGAGGAGTTTATAAACAACTCTGGGTGGTTGTACTCACAGCAATAGGTTTCTACGAGTTTTTATGGCATCAAAACGGCTTTTAAAGCTACGTGGGCGACTTTTGTCACAGCCATTCTACCTACCTACCTATATTCAATGAACATTTATTAACTATTTAACCACCAAATAAAATAAAACAATTTCTTCTACTCTAAATTTAATAATTCTGACCCACGGAATTAGGTACACCATTCGTTTTTCAATGTACCACGGAATTAGGGTATTTTAATACTTTTTATTTTTTTTATTCTAATAAACTTTTTATAAGAAAACCTACCGCAATAAGTAATTTTATCACTAAATAAAGCCCCAAAGAAGATGCTGACGTAATTTCGTGGTATATTTTTTTTACCTATTCTTCAATATTTGAGCCGTAAATATCTGTGGCGCGCAATATTTTAACGAAATATTGACGTTATTGAATTTTCGCAAATTCGTTATTTACCAATAAAAAATAAAAAAATAATTAAGCATTTAACTTATTTATTATAATAAAAAATCTCGAATTACCGTTCAAATCGCTACAACGGATTTATGTCCCACGTATTTTGTACATGTTCCTTATTGGGTGGGGCATACGACGCATTTACATTACAGGAGCTAGACGCAAAGCACGGTCTTTCGGTCGAGCCATTTAAAAATATATTTTTTGCATATTAGTTTTTGAAACGAATTTTTAATGAATAAAAACAAAAAATACAAAAGAAAATTATTAAAATAAAAAAAAAAAACAATAAAAAAAGAAAAGAAAAAAAATATATTGAATGAAATTTTTATATATTATTGAAGCAACTTTTTTAAATTTATTTTAAAGCTTAGAGCACATTTTTTATTTATTTGTTATGTGGTAATGAAACCGAAAAGGTATTTCCGAATTAAATTTTTTTTATTTTTTTTTTGAGCTTCATGTAATTAACAGTACTGAATTTTAATTGAAGCTATTTATATTTTATTACTAATTCATTTTGAAAGCCTTATATATCTAATATAAGAAAAAGATTTACTTTTAATAAAAAAAAAAAAAAATACAAAAAACACAAATTATTAAAATTAAAAAAAAACAAGTAAGGAAAGCTGTCTTCGGCTGTGCCGAAGGCTAAATACATTTCATGAATAAGCGTCACGATTTTCACTGTTTGATCCCCAGTACAGCCTGTGTGAATTTAACTTTAGCTCATACCGAAATTATCGGAGCTATCGATTATATGGGGACGATGTGTTATATTGGTCCGATCTCATTGATTTTTAACATCGACATTCCACATTCTAAAATAGCAACATTTACGAAATTTCACGTTCCTACCGATATAATTACAGGAGTTATCTACCAAAATCCGTTTATCGGAACAATCGATTGTATAGGGGCTATGTGAAATATTTATCCCATTTCAATGATTTTCAACATCGATATTTTACATATAAAAATAGCGATGCTTCCAAAATTTCGCGTTCCTATGGGTTTAATTACAGGACTTATAGCCCAAAATCCGCTTATCGGAATAATCGATTGTATGGGAGCTATGTGAAATATTTATGCCATCTCAATGATTTTCAACATCGATATTTCGCATATAAAAACAGCGATACTTCCAAAATTTCACGTTCCTACCTATGTATATAATTACAGGAGTTATCTACCAAAATCCGTTTATCGGAACAATCGATTGTATGGGGGCTATGTGAAATATTTATCCAATCTCGATGATTTTCAACATCGATATTTCACATATAAAAATAGCAATACGTCCCAAATTTCACGTTCCTACGTGTTTAATTACAGGAGTTATAGCCCAAAATCCGTTTATCGGAATAATCGATTGTATGGGAGCTATGTGAAATATTTATCCCATCTCTATGAGTTTCAACATCGATATTTCGCATATAAAAATAGCAATACTTACAAAATTTCACTTTCCTACGTGTTTAATTACAGGAGTTATAGCCCAAAATCCGTTTATCGGAATAATCGATTGTATGGGAGCTATGTGAAATATTTATCCCATCTCTATCATTTTCAGCATCGATATTTCACATATAAAAATAGCAACACTTATAAAATTTCACGTTCCTTCGTGTTTAATTACAGGAGTTATAGCCCAAAATCCGTTTATCGGAATAATCGGTTGTATGGGAGCTATATGTTATATTGGTCCGATCTTGCTGGTTCCGACAAATGATTCCTATATTGGAAAATGGTGGCCGCATACCAAATTTCAGCCAAATATCTCAAAAACTGAGGGACTAGTTTGCGTTCAAACAGACAGACAGACAGACGGACAGACGGACAGACGGACATGGCTAAATCAACTCATCTCGTCATCCTGATCATTTCGGTATACTTATTGATGGGTCTATCTCTTCTTCTTCTCATATTTACAAAGATCGGACCAAAGTTATAATACCATTTCATGTTCATGAAAGGTATAAAAACAGAAAGAACAGAAAACAAAAATTTGTAGTAATAAAATATGCGTGTTTGCTTCATACCACGGAATTAGGGACAATTTCCCACGGAATTACATCATGAATTTTTTTGCTTTTTTTGCCACGGAATTAGACTTATAGTCACTAATTTTAATTATTATAAATATATTATTAGTTATTTTCAAATGTCGACAATTGAAAATAAAAGAAAATTGATCAATTAAATAGGAACAATGCGATTTTCCAGGTTTCACTTTTTTGTTTCAACGTAGGAGGAGCAAAAAGTCAGAAAAATCCTTAATACCACGTAATAATAGCCACTTACCTTACTGGAGCTATCTGCAGAAATGATTTGCCGATGAATAAAAAATATTATATTTTATTAAAAGTAATATATGGATTTTTTATTTCAATGTTCGTAATATAAAATATAACGCCTTTAAGTTTAGTTCACAATTAAAACTCTCTTGACCCTAAATTACATTCATTCGTGAGAAAATAATTCTTCAAGTGGTACAAAAAGCTCTTGATCAGTCCATCTGCTACTATTTTGTTTGGTAGTACTTTGGCAACTGGTTTATCCTTCTCCATGACGCTGCTAGACGACTCGCCTACATGCGGCTGTTCCGTGAATCCTAATTCGACTACTGATAGCAGATTGATATTTCTTCTACATTCCGTTGTTATTGCTTGTCCTCTAATCATTGGTTGAACCAGGGCGACTTTTGATAACTTTGTTCTTTGACGATAGCGTCTGAAGTAGTCATCTTGGCGAGTTGCAGCTTCCTTTGTTGATTTGACTTCTTGACAATTCATCATATCAATGGTATATAGTGAAGTCGATGAAACTTGATTTTGATTTTCAGAAGTGAAGTTAAATGTATTGCTCATTTTGCGGTTGATTGCTCCAAATACCTATATTTGTTTGAAAATATGATGGTCTCTGAAGACAGCTAGTTCGCTAATGAATTGATTTGCAAAAACTCACCGCCTTTATATACTGTTCTATTCCAGGTATACAAATTAAGGACCATAGACGCAGTTTGTATGGGTAGAAGCATCTCAGTTTAAAAACACGTATAAACGTTTTTACCTGGGTTTTTTTTTTGGTATAGTAATACGTTCAAGGTTAAGCTTATGTTCGTCGCTCAGGTAGGACAATTATTTCATTACTTCCAAAATTAACGAGCTCTCAATCCCTGAAAGGGGTTGGTACTTACAAAAGATAAACAGTAATTATTGAATGATTTTATTTAAAAAAATATTTGGAGGCGTTTATTTTGTCCACCGTGAAGAAGAACGAACATTCCCGAAACCGAATCGTGTTACAAAACCGAAACCGGAACGTTATTTTAATCGGTTACATTTCTTGATTTTCAGTAATGAAAATGGCTGCCACCATTTTATAATTTTCTCAATCATTATCTCGTGGACCACTAGGTTGTTTCATATCATTTTGTATCGTACACTTGAGTGAAAACTCTATTCAGTCATATCAAAGCGTTCAGTCTTATCAAAGTGTCCGCACTTGAGCTTGCAACATAGTGATTGTGGTGCGATCTACTGTCTTTCATTTGCATGTACGTCTCTTTCAACGTTTTCTTTATCAACACTTTTATCAGTACTAAGTTCACCAGACAACTCTGTGGTAACCTGTCCTTCTGGCATATTTCATAAATGCTCGTGGCAGTACTTGTACGTCCTTTTATTTGTTAACGATTTCAACACATACCTATCTCCATCTAATACCTCAATATTATACATAGCCTGAGTTCTTAAAGAAGAAACGTTTACATTTTGTTCCTTATTGCTAATTGGAATAAAACCAAACGGAGGTTCCTCTTTTCCAATAAGCAACTCTAAAGGACTTGCCTTAGTCACACGATTGGTCGTGCAATTCAAAGCCAATTGTATTTCTTCTAATGCATCTTGACAAGAACGTTTACTGGTTTCGACTGCGGTCAGGAGACTTTTCAAAGTACTCATGACGCTGATTTATTTTGGAACGATTTTCCGTCATCCCTTGTCAAATTTGGTTTTGAGACAAACCGGTTTCGGCAATGCGCCATCATCAGTGTCGATTTTCGTTCTGATGTGTTGTACAATGTTGTACGTTTTTATAGTCGTTTTGTTTTGTTCAGGTAGTTTGTTTGTTGCTGTGTAGTTGGGGTAGGTGGTTCGAGTGTAGGTAAGGAGTTCGGTAGTTCGCTCGTTCGTTCGTTTGTAGGTAGTGAGTTCGTGTGTGTCGTGTCTGGGTTCGTCGGGAGGTAGAAATCTGTTAATTTGTCTGTTTTCTGTGTTTTGGTTATTTGTGTTTGTGGTCGTTTTTCTATTTGTATTTTGTTCTTTCTTTTGTATAGTAATTTGAGTGGTTCAAATAGCACGTCTGATGCGGTATTTATTTGTTCGTTGATGATGCCTCCTTGAAATGTTTTTCAACTTGTCCATTTGCCCGACTCGCACCAGTTGCTATTAAGTGTAACTCTATTTTCTGTGAAGAACGAAAGTCCTTGCTTGCAAAACATCTTCCCTGGTCAGCGATAACACGCGTAGGTACCCCAAAAACAGACATTGACGACTTAATAGTATGGTATAAGTAAACAAACTTGGTAAATGCATCGATTTGAACTATAACATACTCTTTCATATCATTTTTACCACTTAATTTGCCGGTTATGTCCATATGAATGGCATACCATGGTATACCAACCTTGGGAATTGGATGAAGCTCTGCTTGTATTTCACCAGAAGCTGGCTTGGACAATTTGCATGTAATGCAATTATCTACAAACTTGCGAACGTATTTGGACATATTTTCGAACCAATAGTAATCATAGACTTTGTTTAATGTTTTCTCTCAGCCTAGGTGCATAATGAACTCGTGTACATGATTAATCGCTAACCACCTAAAGTATCTGGGTACTACGGGTAAACATCGCATTTTGGCATTTCTTTCGATTTTCCGATAAAGGGTTCCCGCCCGCAACTCATATGTTCTTGCCATGTGCTCGGCAAGTTCATTATTACGCAACTTTGAAACAGGGGACACTATTTCTGGGTCCCTTTGCTATTCTGCAAGAAGCCAGCCATCGGTGATTTCTGTCAAGTTTATACGATTTTCTGAAGTTTTAACAATAGCTTGATCAGATGGTAATGGGTTACGGGAGAGAAAGTCTACATGAGCCATTCTCTATATTGTACATCAAAGTCAAATGACTGCAAATAGGCCCACCAACGGTGAACACTTGGAGTTAAATCAATTTTATTTCGTGACGCCTTTAAGGAATTACAATCTATGAATACTATAAATTTTCTGCCTTGCAGATAATAGCGAACGGTTAATAATAACGGTTTCGTCACTTGTGAAAATTTAGCAATGAATTTTCGGAAATACGATGCCAACCCCAATGAACTGACTTAGCTGTGTAACAGATTGAGGCGGAGGTAAAGCGGTTAATGCTTGGACCTTACGTGGATTGGGTCGAATCTCTTGGAAACTGATTGGAACTTTAGCAATATATTTTAAATTTTTCTGAAGGAGGCCGCCCCTCAGTAGTTTGGCAAACTCTCCGGGTGTATTTCTGCCATGAGAAGCTTTTCAGCAAAAAAAAAATCATTTGCTTTGCAAGTGCCATTCGGAGTCGGCAAAAAACTGTAGGTCCCGCCAACTTGTAGGAAAAACCCCCAAAAGCAACACACCACAAATTGGAAAGAGAAGCTCGGCAAAAATCTCGTTAGAGGTTATGATAACCTGTTGGTATATCGCCGCCATTCGTTTTTTTTACTGTTATACTTGTGTGTGTTTCGATTCAGCTTGTAGGTTTAATCACAAAACAAATACGATGGTGATAAAGTAATGCTGGAGTCTCATGAGAGTGACGGTCCAAGAATACATATCATGTAATACAAAATAATCAATTCAAGCGACAAGTGTTCAGCTCACGGAAAACAAAGTTCGACCCCAGATAAACCTCCGTCATATCGGTTGTCCTCCCGACTTGATCAAAGAAAACGTAATCGCGAGCAATACTGTCAGGACCTCTCGCTCCTAGTTCAAGACACGAAACGACAAAGCATAGAATGAGAGTGTTACATGTCTAGATACCAAATAAACTATATTCTACTGACATTCACCTCATTCCATCTTTTGAAAAAAAAAAAAAAAAAAAATGCGTATCATTGCAGTAACATAGTCCGAGCTTCAGCGAAAGGCATTGTTGCAAACTCATTACTATAAGTCATGTGCGTGAGAGTGGAGAAAGAAGATACATTTGTATTTATTCAAAATACAAAAAGTTGTTTTCGCTATTCGTTCATTTATACAAGTGTTCCTCCTCATGCATTGATGTAAATATTTGGTCGAGTTAAAACAAACAAGCAAACAAAATTTCAAATCCTAAATGACAAAGATTTTGCATAAAAGCAACCGAATTTATACAACAGGCAACACTTGTCTGGAATTCTTTGCCAATAGCGTGCCCTAGTAGATTTTACAGCGAACCTATGAAATTCTCAGTTTTTCAGTTAACTGCGCTCCTAGCGACAGCCAATCTTATACAGGGCCAGCTTCTTGGTTCGATTGGCGACGCCATTGGAGGACTTTTGGGTGGTGATAACAGTAGACCTACTACAACAACTAGACCACCGACAACAACTACTACTTGCCCACCAGGGTACACTCCAGTAATTTCAACGAGTACTACGGAAGTTCCAGAACATACAACATCAGGGGGACTCATTGGTGGCGTGGGAGGACTGGTCACCGGTATACTTGATGGACTTGGGGGTTCTGATAATAAAATACCCACAACACCTAGACCATCGGATACTATTATATGTGTACCTATATGTCCACCAGGTTACACCGCAGTGGCTTCAACGAATTCTACGGAAGTTCCAGTGGTTACAACACCAGGTAACAATGCACCGTCGAATGGACTCATTGGGGACGTGATTGGAGCGGTCGGTGATGTAGTTGGCGCAATTTTAGGTGGTGGTGATAAAACACCTCCTACAACAACTAGACCCCCTACCACTACAACAATCTTTACTTGTGTGCCAATAAGCACAACACCAAGTACCGATGCACCGATATCAACAAGTACTACAGAAGTACCGGTGACTACTATAAGCTCAACGCCTAATGGACCGTCTTCAACCAGTAATAGTGGCCCATCGACAACAATTCTAAGTTCTACTTTACCACCTTCAACCAGTTCTAGTGCACCATCCAGCACAACTCCAAGATCTACTGGACAACCGTCAACTAGTTCTAGTGCACCATCAAGCACAACTCCCAGATCTACTGGACCATCATCAACCAGTTCGAGTGCACCATCAAGCACAACACCTAGGTCTACAGCACCTCCACCAACCAGTTCTAGTGCACCATCAAGCACTACTCCTAGATCTACTGGACCACCATCAACCAGCTCTAGTGCACCATCAAGCACTACTCCAAGATCTACTGGATCGCCATCAACCAGTTCCATAGCGCCAACAAGCACAACATTAATATCTTCCGAACCTCCATCAACCAGTTCTAGTGCACCATCAAGCACAACTCCGAGTTCTATTTGTCCACCAGGCTACTACCC
Source organism: Campiglossa producta (assembly GCA_964058755.1). Classification (NCBI taxonomy): domain Eukaryota; kingdom Metazoa; phylum Arthropoda; class Insecta; order Diptera; family Tephritidae; genus Campiglossa; species Campiglossa producta. Next base: position 13,875,433 of record CAXKVI010000005.1, on the reverse strand, counting down.
AGTGACTTCAACGAGTACTACGGAAGTTCCAGAACGTACAACATCAGGGGGACTCATTGGTGGCGTGGGAGGACTGGTCACCGGTATACTTGATGGACTTGGGGGTTCTGATAATAAAATACCCACAACACCTAGACCATCGGATACTATTATATGTGTACCTATATGTCCACCAGGTTACACCGCAGTGGCTTCAACGAGTTCAACGGAAGTTCCAGTGGTTACAACACCAGCTAACAATGCACCGTCGAATGGGCTCATTGGGGACGTGATTGGAGCGGTGGGTGATGTAGCTGGCGCAATTTTAGGTGGTGGTGATAAAACACCTCCTACAACAACTAGACCCCCTACCACTACAACAATCTTTACTTGTGTGCCAATAAGCACAACACCAAGTACTATTCCACCGATATCAACAAGTACTACAAAAGTACCTGTGACTACTATAAGCTCAACGCCTAATGGACCGTCTTCAACCAGCAATAGTGGGTCATCGACCACAACTCTAAGTTCTACTTTACCACCGACAACCAGTTCTAGTGCACCATCAAGCACAACTCCTAGATCTACTGGACCGCCATCAACTAGTTCAAGTGTACCATCAAGCACAACGCCAAGACCTACTGGACCTCCATCAACCAGTTCCAGTGCATCATCAAGCACAACGCCTAGATCTACAGGACCGCCATCAACTAGTTCAAGTGTACCATCAAGTACAACTCCAGGACCTACTGGATCTCCATCAACCAGTTCAAGTCCACCATCAAGCACAACGCCTAGGTCTACCGCACCTCCATCAACCAGTTCCAGTGCACCATCAAGCACAACTCCTAGATCTACTGGACCACCATCAACCAGTTCTAGTGTACCATCGAGCACAACTCCAAGATCTACCGCATCACCACCAACCAGTTCTAATGCACCATCCAGCACAACTCCAAGATCTACTGGACCACCATCAACTAGTTCAAGTGTACCATCAAGCACAACTCCAAGACCTACTGGATCTCCATCAACAAGTTCCAGTGCACCATCAAGCACACCGCCTAGGTCTACCGCACCTCCATCCACCAGTTCCAGTGCACCATCAAGCACAACTCCTAGATCTACTGGACCACCATCAACCAGTTCTAGGGCACCATCAAGCACAACTCTAAGACCTACTGGACCACCATCAACCAGTACCAGTGCACCATCAAGCACAACACCTAGGTCTACCGCACCTCCACCAACCAGTTCTAGTGCACCATCAAGCACTACTCCTAGATCTACTGGACCGCCATCAACCATCTCTAGTGCACCATCAAGCACTACTCCAAGATCTACTGGATCGCCATCAACCAGTTCCATAGCGCCAACAAGCACAACATCAATATCTTCCGAACCTCCATCAACCAGTTCTAGTGCACCATCAAGCACAACTCCGAGTTCTATTTGTCCACCAGGCTACTACCCAGTGACTTCAACGAGTACTACGGAAGTTCCAGAACGTACAACATCAGGGGGACTCATTGGTGGCGTGGGAGGACTGGTCACCGGTATACTTGATGGACTTGGGGGTTCTGATAATAAAATACCCACAACACCTAGACCATCGGATACTATTATATGTGTACCTATATGTCCACCAGGTTACACCGCAGTGGCTTCAACGAGCTCTACGGAAGTTCCAGTGGTTACAACACCAGGTAACAATGCACCGTCGAATGGACTCATTGGGGACGTGATTGGAGCGGTCGGCGATGTAGCTGGCGCAATTTTAGGTGGTGGTGATAAAACACCTCATACAACAACTAGACCCCCTACCACTACAACAATCTTTACTTGTGTGCCAATAAGCACAACACCAAGTACTATTCCACCGATATCAACAAGTACTACAGAAGTACCAGTGACTACTATAAGCTCAACGCCTAATGGACCGTCTTCAACCAGCAATAGTAGGCCATCGACCACAACTCTAAGCTCTACTTTACCACCGTCAACCAGTTCTAATGCACCATCCAGCACAACACCTAGGTCTACCGCACCTCCATCAACCAGTTCCAGTGCACCATCAAGCACAACTCCTAGATCTACTGGACCGCCATCAACTAGTTCAAGTGTACCATCAAGCACAACGCCAAGACCTACTGGACCTCCATCAACCAGTTCCAGTGCACCATCAAGCACAACGCCTAGATCTACAGGACCGCCATCAACTAGTTCAAGTGTACCATCAAGTACAACTCCAGCACCTACTGGATCTCCATCAACCAGTTCAAGTCCACCATCAAGCACAACGCCTAGGTCTACCGCACCTCCATCAACCAGTTCCAGTGCACCATCAAGCACAACTCCTAGATCTACTGGACCACCATCAACCAGTTCTAGTGTACCATCAAGCACAACTCCAAGATCTACCGCATCACCACCAACCAGTTCTAATGCACCATCCAGCACAACTCCAAGATCTACCGCATCACCACCAACCAGTTCTAGTGCACCATCCAGCACAACTCCAAGATCTACTGGATCACCATCAACTAGTTCAAGTGTACCATCAAGCACAACTCCAAGACCTACTGGATCTCCATCAACCAGTTCCAGTGCACCATCAAGCACACCGCCTAGGTCTACCGCACCTCCATCCACCAGTTCCAGTGCACCATCAAGCACAACTCCTAGATCGACTGTACCGCCATCAACTAGTTCAAGTGTACCATCAAGCACAACTCAAACACCTACTGGACCTCCATCAACCAGTTCCAGTGCACCATCAAGCACAACGCCCAGGTCTACCGCACCTTCATCAACCAGTTCCAGTGCACCATCAAGCACAACTCCTAGATCTACTGTACCGCCATCAACTAGTTCAAGTGTACCATCAAGCACAACTCAAAAACCTACTGGACCTCCATCAACCAGTTCCAGTGCACCATCAAGCACAACGCCTAGATCTACTGGACCGCCATCAACTAGTTCAAGTGTACCATCAAGTACAACTCCAGGACCTACTGGATCTCCATCAACCAGTTCAAGTCCACCATCAAGCACAACGCCTAGGTCTACCGCACCTCCATCAACCAGTTCCAGTGCACCATCAAGCACAACTCCAAGATCTACTGTACCGCCATCAACTAGTTCAAGTGTACCATCAAGCACAACTCAAACACCTACTGGACCTCCATCAACCAGTTCCAGTGCACCATCAAGCACAACGCCTAGATCTACTGGACCGCCATCAACTAGTTCAAGTGTACCATCAAGTACAACTCCAGGACCTACTGGATCTCCATCAACCAGTTCAAGTCCACCATCAAGCACAACGCCTAGGTCTACCGCACCTCCATCAACCAGTTCCAGTGCACCATCAAGCACAACACCTAGATCTACTGGACTACCATCAACCAGTTCTAGTGTTCCATCAAGCACAACTCCAAGATCTACCGCATCACCACCAACCAGTTCTAGTGCACCATCCAGCACAACTCCAAGATCTACTGGATCACCATCAACTAGTTCAAGTGTACCATCAAGCACAACTCCAAGACCTACTGGATCTCCATCAACCAGTTCCAGTGCACCATCAAGCACACCGCCTAGGTCTACCGCACCTCCATCCACCAGTTCCAGTGCACCATCAAGCACAACTCCTAGATCTACTGGACCGCCATCAACCATCTCTAGTGCACCATCAAGCCCTACTCCAAGATCTACTGGATCGCCATCAACCAGTTCCATAGCGCCAACAAGCACAACATCAATATCTTCCGAACCTCCATCAACCAGTTCTAGTGCACCATCAAGCACAACTCCGAGTTCTGTTTGTCCACCAGGCTACTACCCAGTGACTTCAACGAGTACTACGGAAGTTCCAGAACGTACAACATCAGGGGGACTCATTGGTGGCGTGGGAGGACTGGTCACCGGTATACTTGATGGACTTGGGGGTTCTGATAATAAAATACCCACAACACCTAGACCATCGGATACTATTATATGTGTACCTATATGTCCACCAGGTTACACCGCAGTGGCTTCAACGAGTTCTACGGAAGTTCCAGTGGTTACAACACCAGGTAACAATGCACCGTCGAATGGACTCATTGGGGACGTGATTGGAGCGGTCGGTGATGTAGCTGGCGCAATTTTAGGTGGTGGTGATAAAACACCTCATACAACAACTAGACCCCCTACCACTACAACAATCTTTACTTGTGTGCCAATAAGCACAACACCAAGTACTATTCCACCGATATCAACAAGTACTACAGAAGTACCTGTGACTACTATAAGCTCAACGCCTAATGGACCGTCTTCAACCAGCAATAGTGGGTCAACGACCACAACTCTAAGCTCTACTTTACCACCGTCAACCAGTTCTAATGCACCATCCAGCACAACACCTAGGTCTACCGCACCTCCATCAACCAGTTCCAGTGCACCATCAAGCACAACTCCTAGATCTACTGTACCGCCATCAACTAGTTCAAGTGTACCATCAAGTACAACTCAAACACCTACTGGACCTCCATCAACCAGTTCCAGTGCACCATCAAGCACAACGCCCAGGTCTACCGCACCTCCATCAACCAGTTCCAGTGCACCATCAAGCACAACTCCTAGATCTACTGGACCACCGTCAACCAGTTCTAGTGTACCATCAAGCACAACTCAAAGACCTACTGGACCTCCATCAACCAGTTCCACTGCACCGTCAAGCACAACTCCTAGATCTACTGGACCACCATCCACCAGTTCTAGTGCACCATCTAGCACAACTCCAAGACCTACTGGACCTCCATCAACAAGTTCCAGTGCACCATCAAGCACAACGCCTATATCTACTGGACCGCCATCAACTAGTTCAAGTGTACCATCAAGCACAACTCCAAGACCAACTGGACCTCCATCAACCAGTTCCAGTGCAGCATCAAGCACAACGCCTAGATCTACTGGACCGCCATCAACTAGTTCAAGTGTACCATCAAGCACAACTCAAAGACCTACTGGACCTCCATCAACCAGTTCAAGTGTACCTTCAAGCACAACGCCTAGATCTACTGGACCGCCATCAACTAGTTCAAGTGTACCATCAAGCACAACTCCAAGACCTACTGGACCTCCATCAACCAGTTCCAGTGTACCATCAAGCACAACTCCAAGACCTACTGGACCTCCATCAACCAGTTCCAGTGCACCATCAAGCACAACGCCTAGGTCTACTGGACCGCCATCAACTAGTTCAAGTGTACCATCAAGCACAACTCCTAGATCTACAGGACCACCATCAACCAGTTCTAGTGCACCATCAAGTACTACTCCAAGACCTACTGGGCCTCCATCAAGCAGTTCCAGTGCACCATCAAGCACAACTCCTAGATCCACTGGACCGCCATCAACTAGTTCTAGTGCACCATCAAGCACAACGCCTAGGTCTACTGGACCGCCATCAACTAGTTCAAGTGTACCATCAAGCACAACTCCTAGATCTACTGGACCACCATCAACCAGTTCTTGTGCACCATCAAGCACAACTCAAAGACCTACTGGACCACCATCAACCAGTTCAAGTGTACCTTCAAGCACAACGCCTAGATCTACTGGACCGCCATCAACTAGTTCAAGTGTACCATCAAGCACAACTCCAAGACCTACAGGACCTCCATTAACCAGTTCCAGTGTACCATCAAGCACAACTCCACGACCTACTGGACCTCCATCAACCAGTTCCAGCGCACCATCAAGCACAACGCCTAGGTCTACTGGACCGCCATCAACTAGTTCCAGTGTACCATCAAGCACAACTCCTAGATCTACAGGACCACCATCAACCAGTTCTAGTGCACCATCAAGTACTACTCCAAGATCTACTGGGCCTCCATCAACCAGTTCCAGTGCACCATCAAGCACAACGCCTAGGTCTACTGGACCGCCATCAACTAGTTCAAGTGTACCATCAAGCACAACTCCTAGATCTACAGGACCACCATCAACCAGTTCTAGTGCACCATCAAGTACTACTCCAAGACCTACTGGGCCTCCATCAACCAGTTCCAGTGCACCATCAAGCACAACTCCTAGATCTACTGGACCACCATCAACCAGTTCTAGTGCACCATCAAGCACAACTCAAAGACCTACTGGACCTCCATCAACCAGTTCCAGTGCACCATCAAGCACAACGCCTAGGTCTACTGGACCGCCATCAACTAGTTCAAGTGTACCATCAAGCACAACCCCAAGACCTACAGGACCTCCATCAACCAGTTCCAGTGCACCATCAAGCACAACTCAAAGACCTACTGGACCTCCATCAACTAGTTCAAGTGTACCATCAAGCACAACTCCAAGACCTACTGGACCTCCATCAACCAGTTCCAGTGCACCATCAAGCACAACTCAAAGACCTACTGGACCTCCATCAACTAGTTCAAGTGTACCATCAAGCACAACTCCAAGACCTACTGGACCTCCATCAACCAGTTCCAGTGCACCATCAAGCACAACTCCAAGACCTACTGGACCTCCATCAACCAGTTCCAGTGCACCATCAAGCACAACTCAAAGACCTACTGGACCTCCATCAACCAGTTCCAGTGCACCATCAAGCACAACGCCTAGGTCTACTGGACCGCCATCAACTAGTTCAAGTGTACCATCAAGCACAACCCCAAGACCTACAGGACCTCCATCAACCAGTTCCAGTGCACCATCAAGCACAACGCCTAGATCTACTGGACCGCCATCAACCAGTTCCAGTGCACCATCAAGCACAACGCCTAGGTCTACTGGACCGCCATCAACTAGTTCAAGTTTACCATCAAGCACAACTCCAAGACCTACTGGGCCTCCATCAAGCAGTTCCAGTGCACCATCAAGCACAACTCAAAGACCTACTGGACCTCCATCAACCAGTTCCAGTGCACCCTCAAGCACAACTCCAAGACCAACTGGACCTCCATCAACCAGTTCCAGTGCAGCATCAAGCACAACGCCTAGATCTACTGGACCGCCATCAACTAGTTCAAGTGTACCATCAAGCACAACTCCAAGACCTACTGGGCCTCCATCAAGTAGTTCCAGTGCACCATCAAGCACAACGCCTAGATCTACTGGACCGCCATCAACCAGTTCCAGTGCACCATCAAGCACAACGCCTAGGTCTACTGGACCGCCATCAACTAGTACAAGTGTACCATCAAGCACAACGCCTAGATCTACTGGACCGCCATCAACTAGTTCAAGTTTACCATCAAGCACAACTCCAAGACCTACAGGACCTCCATCAACCAGTTCCAGTGCACCATCAAGCACAACGCCTAGATCTACTGGACCGCCATCAACCAGTTCCAGTGCACCATCAAGCACAACGCCTAGATCTACTGGACCGCCATCAACCAGTTCCAGTGCACCATCAAGCACAACGCCTAGGTCTACTGGACCACCATCAACTAGTTCAAGTGTACCATCAAGCACAACGCCTAGATCTACTGGACCGCCATCAACTAGTTCAAGTGTACCATCAAGCACAACTCCTAGATCTACTGGACCACCAACCAGTTCAAGTGTACCATCAAGCACAACTCCAAGACCAACTGGACCTCCATCAACCAGTTCCAGTGCACCATCAAGCACAACGCCTAGATCTACTGGACCGCCATCAACTAGTTCAAGTGTACCATCAAGCACAACTCCAAGACCTACTGGACCTCCATCAACCAGTTCCAGTGTACCATCAAGCACAACTCCAAGACCTACTGGACCTCCATCAACCAGTTCCAGTGCACCATCAAGCACAACTCCAAGACCTACTGGACCTCCATCAACCAGTTCCAGTGCACCATCAAGCACAACTCAAAGACCTACTGGACCTCCATCAACCAGTTCCAGTGCACCATCAAGCACAACGCCTAGGTCTACTGGACCGCCATCAACTAGTTCAAGTGTACCATCAAGCACAACGCCTAGATCTACTGGACCGCCATCAACTAGTTCAAGTGTACCATCAAGCACAACGCCTAGGTCTACTGGACGGCCATCAACTAGTTCAAGTGTACCATCAAGCACAACTCCAAGACCTACTGGACCTCCATCAACCAGTTCCAGTGCACCATCAAGCACAACGCCTAGGTCTACTGGATCGCCATCAACTAGTTCAAGTGTACCATCAAGCACAACGCCTAGATCTACTGGACCGCCATCAACTAGTTCAAGTGTACCATCAAGCACTACTCCAAGACCTACTGGACCTCCATCAACCAGTTCCAGTGCACCATCAAGCACAACTCCTAGATCTACTGGACCGCCATCAACCAGTACCTCTGAAGGCCCAGTAACCAGTACCAGTGCACCATTAAGCACAACCACAGCAGTTAGTACAACTGAAGTAACAACAACCTGCCAGCCAGGAAGTGGTGCGCTAATTTGTATTTGCAAACCTAAAACAACAACTAGCGCATGTGGTGCTTGTAGCGGCGAACCTATAGAAATGGTGTGTGACTGTAAACATAAGACGGAAAGCGAAGTTGAACAAATTGAGTTAATCTTTAACTCTAAGCCCGTACCATTGTTGAGGCCCCTATCTGGACCGACTGACCCTGTAGATATTATGTTCTCAGCAGCAAGAGACGTGTCAAATAAGTTCGCGTCTCCAACTACTCCGGATATTTCTAAGGTGCCTGCTTTGTTGTCGTGTGATTGCAATGCCCACCCAGATACAACTGAACCTCTGAGCCCACCGACTGCAACCAAAAAGTGCTTCTGTATACCATCAATCCCTACACTCCCCTTACTAGGCAAATGAAGCATATTGGATGGATGAAAAAGTGATGAAGAGACTAGAATGCAAGGAAGAACTAACGAATTCGAAACTATTTTATAAGACAATATATTAATAATATCAATAAAAATAACGATCAGCATGCATACAAGTATTTGGTTATATTTCATGTGTAGCGACACTGCCCAAGGAGATTGACTTGAAGGGTCATATTACAAAGGAATAAATTAATGGGATTAAGTGACAACCCTGTCTGAAAAAGTGTTCGTTGGTATACGCCCAAAAAACTTTTCATTTGATACCATATTGGCATAACTTGCTCGATATTTCAAAAAATAAAAAGATATAGGTGGCAACCCTGTAAACCACCCAAAGTGGAAACGCCCAGGTAAAAAGTCTTCAGCCGTTCACGAAATACAAACGCCAATGGGTCAGTTACATAAAGCTTTATTTTGACTTTACCTCAAATTTTGACTTTGACAGAAATGTTCAGTATACGTATTTAAACGAAGCATGGCAAATTGGAGACCTGAAAGTAGAAGCAAGGTTAAAATTAGGCAAACTCTCAAATTTTGCTTGCTTTGCTTGCTTTGACAATCAGTTGTTGATGACTTTGCTTCAATTAAAGAATAAAAAGTTGGAGGAAATAATAATTAATTAATCTTTTCTCTATTAAATTAATAAATTAACCAAAACACTATGAATGCAAATAAATAAATAACGAAAACAAATGTATAAAAGAGAAGCGTCAAGGCGTTCGTTGTAACATACCTCTAAAGTTGGACGCAAAGTTTTGAGGTAGCAAATGTCAGGCGAGGTTAACAAAGCTTTATGAATTCGACCCTTTAAGGTTTTCATTTCCGTTGCGTTCTTTTTCATTTTCGTCCCTTTTTTCTATTTCCTATTAAAATTTCACAAGCCAAAGCCAAATTAAGTAAGGTACTCTAAGTTCGGGTAAACCGAACATTAAATACCCAGCTGTAGTTTTCAGAACGGGATAGAAATACCCTGGCCACGGTTGCCAAAGCTGGTAGTTTTCTATCAACTTGCTAGTTTTTTTTTTTAATTTTTTGAATTTGGTAATTTTTTCTGACTTGCTAGTTTTTTTTACTTAGATATCATATCGAATCGATGGAATTCCCAAATATTTTGGTTAATCTTAAATCTTAATAGTATTTATATTACACTGTTTTGTTTTAAATGACTAGGGGGTTTATTCTACCAAATTATGTATATCATTTTAGCCATTTCCGTTATCGAATTGTGCCAATTGAGGTGAGTTTCGAAGTTTTCGATTTCGAAAGTGGGCGTGGTTGGAGGCGATTTATCCAATTTTATAAGGTATACTCCTAACATTCTACCATAATTAGTTTAAAAGTTACGACCATCGAATTTTCAAAAATACCTCCCATAAAGTGAGCGGTGCCACGCCCACTTGGAAAAATTTATCAAAAAATCACAATTGAGTGAACCATTGACCTATAAAATTATATCATCTTAGCCATTTCAGCTACCGAGATAGGTAAATTTATGTGATTTTCGAAATTCTCGATATCGAAAAAGGATTCTGATTTCGCCCATATTCAATAGCAACCTACCTTAGCCACAATGTAACCCTTTACCGAATTTCATGCAAATATCTCAATTTTTAGTCAAGTTGTCGTGTATGTTGGTAAAAAATAAAAACGCTGGCTGATAGTACATTTACACTGCACCAAATTTGGCGAATTTAGATGAGCCAATTCGACACCGTTAATATTGGCAAATTTGTATTTGGCGTCACCTCCCCTGCAAGAATATTTTACCAGGACAAGAAGCCATCGAAAGAAAATGCACTACCGTGATGTTTTAAACACTTGCTTACTTAAGCGGGCTACTCACCTGCCAAGAAATGCCTCAAGAAAAAAACGAGCATATATTTCTTGTGCCTGGTCAAGAAATTTTGACGTTTACCAAATTTTCCATTTTTTTGCAAATTACTCTTATAAAAATGTACAAAATATGTTTAGCGAGACATGTACTCACCTTTTCCGTGAATCTGCACGTTTACCTCAAGAAATATATACGAGCTTATTTATTTCTTGAGGTAAACCGGCGTTGCCAACTATCGAAAAGTGCTGTATTTTTTCTTATGAACTGAGTATTGGCTCAAGAAAATTTGACGTGAAAAAACGTTTCTTGACCATTTCTTGAGCGTTTTTTTATATGGAGTTTGACATTTCTTGGCAGGTGGGTAGCCCGCTTTACGTAAAATAGCCTTTAAACGCCTAGGCGATTTTGGCCGTCCAACATGTTACGCCAGTCGGTTCTTTGTTGAGCCAACTGGCGCCAATTAGAAACACCGCGTGCTCGCAGTTCTGCCTCTACTTGGTCCTGCCATCGAAGTGGTAGTCTCCCTCTTCCTCTACTTCCACCGGCGGGTGCCGATAAAAATACCTTCAGGGCCGGAGCGTCTTCGTTCATTCGCACCACGTGTCCTAGCCAGCGGAACCGCTGGGTTTTAATTTGCTCAACTATGTCCACGTCTGCGTAAAGCTCATACAGCTCATCATTATATCTTCTTCGGTACTCGCCGTCGCCAACTTTTAGGGGTCCATAAATCTTTCGAAGAATTTTTCTCTCGAATACTCCCAAAGCCGCCTCATCAGATGCTGTCAGTGTCCATGCTTTTGCACCATATATCAGGACGGGTACGATAAGTGACTTATAGAGTGTTGTTTTTGTTCATCGAGAGAGTACTTTACTTCTAAATTGCCTACTCAGCCCAAAGTAGAATTTGTTTGCAAGAGTTATCCTTCTATTGATTTCCAGGCTTACATTGTTGTTGCCAGGTATATAAAGTCCCTTACTATCTCAAAATTACGGCTGCCAACAGTGGCGTGGTTGCCAAGGCGCGAATGCGCTGACTCTTTGCTTGATGCCAGCAGGCACTTCGTTTTACCTTCGTTCACCACCAAACCCATTTTTCCGCTTCCTTTTCTAATTTGGAGTACGCAGAAGTTACGTCGCGGTTGTTGAGGCCAACGATGTTGATGTCGTCTTTTGATGTCGGGTTTTAAACACCAGTAGAGTAATAATAATGGAAGAGTCAAGAAGGCCTCTGTCTTTTCCTGGTAGAATTATTATTCGCTTTTCATTTTTGCACTGTCATTTGCATACGTATGTACATAATTGTTCATCAACACAAGTTGCACTAAAAGAATTTAGCTGTTTAAAATGAGCTAATTTACACAACTGTTTAAATAAAACGGTAACAAAAGTAAAATTCCGCAGTTCTTTCAATAATGGAGAAATATTTTCGGCACGCTTCTGATTCGTGTAATATACAGGCCAAGAAAATGAACAAAGCCTCACTTCTTTCCCACATGAACAAAAGAGAGGAGATTGTGCTAAAAGCGCTAGCGTTAGAATGAATTAGCCAATTTTGACAGAATCAGCTTATTGCTACGTCATGAGTTGACACAGAATTGCCACCATACTATACTTTTACCGCAGGTGTGATTTAAAAAAACTGTGTTGTGGGGGCAACCATGGACGAATGCAAGATGTCCGATGGCCGAAATGCAGTGTTGCAGTGACGTCATGAATTGAAAGGGGAAAGGGGGGAGGGGGGTATGCAGAGCGCCGCGAAGATGTCTCTTGGGAGTTCGGACACGTACTTGCAATCGCGGTCGCTCCTTTTGCTGAAAGCCCATTTACTGCTTCTCTTTCCTTTGGATCTCTAAGGGCAGGGTGGTGAGACCATTGCCACAGTCGTTGAGAGACTGGTTTTCATACCGGCGGTTGATGGAAGTTTAGAATGCGCATTGTCCGCTTAGCTGCGTAGGCAGCCGCCCTGGTGCTGGCTGTCATCAAGTCACTCTTACTTGATAGAGATTTGTAGGTTGACCGACCCGTAGTTGCCATCGCTGTCAGCCCCCCCGGTGATTTTGAAGTGGAGGTTGTCCTCCGACGTTGTGTTTTCGCTTGCTCCAGCATAGCTCTCCTCTGCTGAGGAGTGACCGAAGTTGTTGATTGGTTTGTTTTGTATTATTCATCTTGTTCGTACGACCCATCGACGGACATGGCCAGCTTAGGGTCAAGGGACGAGTGGAGAGAAAGTGTGTCGTCCGCCGCGGCAGAGCCTCGTACCGCGGTAAGACGATAGTTACTCTCTGAGGCGGCCGGTACCAGAGAGGCTCCGCTCGACTGCAGCCACGATTTGCCTGACGGTGCAAACGTCCAATGGGCAATTTTTACATTTTTTTAAATTTGGTACTATTAATTAGAAAGAAGAAGAATAGCTGTACAAAACCAGCGTTAAAAAATTATGAGCCTTCACATATGCATATATCCCCATGGGGAGCTTTTAAAATTTTTTCAGGTCAACGCACAGTGAATTGAATAGAACAAGCTAGCTGGACAAAATTATTTGGTGGGATTTTTGGGCTGAAATGACTGTTTTTATGTACATCTATCTATCTATCTATCTATATATATAAAATTCAAATTATGTACCTATAGACGAACTTGGCTTCTAAACTAATAAGCCGATCAACGAAAAAGGGGGCGTGGCACCTCCTATACGAATGAAAAACTTCATAGTCCATATCTCTGGAAGTATTTAGGTTAGACCACTGGAATTTTGTGAGGAGTTAAATAAAATCAATCCCTGTCACCTCCAAAACTGGGGATAACGAAAAAGGGGTCGTGGTTCCTCCTATACGAAGGAGATAGGGATATGGATTAAAATAGATATAGGGATCGGGTTAGAGAAACATGCAGTCAAATAAATTTGTGGCAGGACAACGTCTGCCGGGTCAACTAGTTATGAATATTTAAGACAATATAAATGGGCGGAACTTACGAGGTGTGTTCAAAAAGTTTCGCGAATTTTGAATTTTCGCTGGGTACGTATATTCGAATTTCGAATTTTTTGTGGCGTTATGTTGGTACTCAAGCAACGTTTATCGGTGGTACAAAATCTTCTCAGAAGGCCGAGAAGATGTGAACGACGAAGAGCGTGCCGGACGCCCGAGCACTTCAACAACAGACGAAAAAATTAATGAAGTGGAGAAAATGGTATTGCCCAATCGTCGAATCACCGTTAGAGAAGTTGCTGAGGACCTTAACATATCGATTGGCTCGTGCCATTCGATTTTTCTCAATGATTTGGGCATGAGACGGGTCGCCGCGAAATTCATACCAAATTGCTCAATTGTGACCAAAAACAGCATCGCATGAACGTTGCGATTTGTGCTGAACAAAAGTGATATATTTAGAAGCTACGGATTCGGATGAAAATTTCAGACTGGAAGCGGGTGGAAGTGAAAAACGTGAAACGTGAAAGTTTGCAAAAAAAAATTAAATTTCAAGTTTCGGCGTGTTTTACAGAACACCAAAATGGTTTAAATGATAAACTTTATATCAAATAAATAGTGCTTACTGTTCACAAAAAAAAAACCACACACTAAGAAAGTTATACGAAAAACTGTAAGAAGTCCACAATTATAAATTTAGCCAAACCGAGACACGTTTTTCTGAGAGTAACAGCTTAGTACTTCCACTTAAGCAATTATTAAATAAAAATATTTTTTGATTCGTGATATTTGGACTATTAGCTGTCATCTACATTATATTTTGATTTTAAATTCGTTGGTGACTTTTGTCCAGCCATCTTGTTCCATTCGATTCACTGTGCAACGGCTTAGATAGAGTGAGACAGAAATCTCGCCATGGTCCTTGGGATTTGGTCTGTCTTCTTGTATAATTTTCTTTGGTTAATTCTCGAGAAGTGTTATCATAGCGGCGCATTAGCGCTAATTGGAGTCAACCAACCATACGGAAATTGAATACATAATGACCCGTCAGTGTTGGTGGATACCTGCCCTCTTTTTAACAAAAAAGAAAAAACACAAAAACAAATATTTTTGTGCAAGACATTTATTTGAATTTGATAAGGAATATTGAAAGTTTTATGAAAATTAAGGTGAGTCCATTAGAATGGTCCAAATCCAGTGCCTGCGTCTTCTCTGGTTTTTAACCAAGGATATTACTGCCCGTAATCCTCGAGAGGGCCCCATTTAGAATGTCTCCAACCCCTGGTAGGATGGCATAAGGCCGTGATAAGACCACAACCTGTGGGTCTCCACCGTTTGAAGCACCTTGACTTTGATGTTGGCCATTGCTTTCAGGAATATAGTGGCCTTGAACGAATGCAAAGCAAGCCAAAGTCAGCGCAAGAGCGAATACGAAGATTGATGAATTCATTGTTAGTTTATTAAGTACTGCTTGAAGACAAGTGTATGATCTTCGAAAGTTCGAGTTACTATTTATACTAAAATTTTAATGCGCGTTTGCAAAGAAAATATTTTAACGCTTCACTTTGTTTACTATTTTTTTGACAAAGTGTCTATGTACATAAGCTTGACTGCATTCACATATATACACCTGCACATGTATGTACTTATTTGAAATATGTCGAAGAACTACAGTCAACCCCCTCATTATGGGTCAAGGAGTGAAACAATTCGTAGCACAGGTAAAAAGAGCTCGTATTTTTATGAAATCAGTTCCATCGGCTCCATCGAAGCCGAATTCGGCAGCAGAGGAAGGTGGGGGGGACTTACACTCCTAAACTGACACCGTTACTCCTCCTCGAACCACTTAGATGACTTTATGAAGGCCATCAAGTGCTTTATGTGCAGCTCCGCGATATGGCTTTGGCTATCCAGGAAGGGAACTGCCAAAAAGCGCGTTCTCGCGCCACTTAAGCCGGGCAGGTGCAGATGAGATGCTCCACCGTTTCCTTCTCCTCATCGTCTTTGCAACTCCTACAGCACCGTCGGTAGGGCACACCTGGCCTTTCTGCGTGAATACCAATCCGTCAGTGCCCGTTTAAAAGACCTACTAATATGGAGATTTCTCTCCTTCCTAGGGCGGGTATGTTTCTAGATCTTTTATGATCCCATTTTGGCCAAGTTTGTTTGGATATCTGGCACCCTGAGGATTTTTGCCATCTTTCGTTGGCTTGGCGGAGTGTGTACTCCTTCAGCATTAGCTTACATTTGGCAAACGGCATACCTAAGCGCTATTTATCCCGAAGAAACTGCTTGGTCGTGGCCTGCCTGGCAAGTTCGTCTGCCTTACAGTTTCCCTCGGTGTCCCGGGACCATGTGAGGTTCGCGCGGTTCTGTTGGGCCATCTCTTGAACAGATCGAAGTTTCAAAAAATATTTTGTCGCCTCGTGTAGTGCTGCTGTCGCGAGGTGTCGCATCGCTAGTTGTGTCCTTACTTAACGGTACAAGAATTGTTATCTTCTTCCAGTCTGCCTCTTTCATTTCCTTCTCCTACTTCTATTCTTATTTCTGTTGTTATTCCTATCAATACCCACCAATGTTTACCTTCCTTTTCCTTTTGTGTTTTTCCTTTCCCGGAAAAGACTTTCCGTTTCCTCCTATTCTCCTTCACATCCCTCGGTTGAATACCTTGGATGTTTATTGAAGACACACATAAACACTAGACTGGCCAAATAACTATATTTTTTTTTATGGAAAGTTTCGATTTAATATTTGCTTTGAAACTTCCATACCATTGATCAAATGGCCGAAATTACATTTTTTTGGCATAAATTCTATTGCTGCAAATAAAGTATGTATAAATATTCTCTATAAGGAGTGTGAAGCATGCAAAATAAAAATATCCGCTAGGTGGCGCTGTGTAGCGATTTTTACAAAATCCTCATTTAAGGACCGATTTGGCTCATATTCAAAACATATGTCACCAACATGAAAACAAATAGTTACACAAATATTCTTACCACTAGGTGGCGTTGGGGTCGAGAAATTTACATCCGATATTCAGATTTCAACAAAAATTGCTTCATTCGAAGGAAGTTCTACTCTCACTATGAAACAACTATGTAGTTTTTGTTTGAAATTAAATTAGTTTATGAATGGACGTTTTGCTTAGGCAGGCCGTAGCAGAGTTATCGGGATTTAATTAAATTCTACAATTTTTATTTTTTCTCGGAAGATACAATATCAACTCATCGATTCATAAATATGATTGTTTAGAATAGATCGGGCCCTGGTCCACTTCCCGGAAGAAAAATCATACCATACTTTAACTTAAGAAAAACCCTACCTACATCCCAAATTTCCAGTAGTTCCAGCCATTTAAACGATAGTTTCGAATAGGGCGGTCCCGGGTCCACTTCCCTAAAAGTAGACGTGCTGCAAATTAAAAGTTAATATAAAAGAAAAAACTAATTTTTCCGCTCAGCCTAGATTTTTCAGATAATACAACTTACGTCATTGCGCCCACATTTGAACAGGTGAATATATGAAATTTGTTTCATTTTTTATCAATAATAGTACTTGCTTTTAAAACGCATATATGCGTTTTTCATAAGAAATTTAAAAGCAAACACATACTATGTATGTGCGAGAAAAAAGCCCCCCTATATCGATAATGTAAGGAAGTTTTGGAGAGTGCCCTTGAAAATAGAGTTCTGGAAAATGCATGGAAAAAAATGTTGGTTCGAAATTTGATAAGCATACCCTCTATATTCGAGCGTTTTAAAGATAGCCCGTTTGCAATTTTCACCAGAGATACATGGCGTATGAGTAACATTTAGGTATTATAGTAAGAAAGGTTCAAACAAAATTGTACTCATCTTACCAAACAAAGAGACTGTGGTTCGCTTGCGCTTGCACCGATCCATTGATAGCAGCTTCGTGCAAGATCTGAGGGATTTTTCTGTAGGACCCACAAAAATGTTGACCTTTGACGCCGAATAACCGTGGGTAACGAGCCTACTTTTATCACTAAAACCCGTAGGGAGGTCATAGACCTCACAATTTGTAGTGAGTCGTGGTATGGTGGCCTGCGATGAGCAAGGCCACAAACCTGACAGCAGCGACTATGCATCTAAGGGACATGTCTGGGGTGCAATACAACTGAACACTCCAGTGTTCTGGAATCTTACTGTTTTCTCCCTCTGAGCACAGATCGGTGTGCTGCTACATGCTCATTGCAGCGTCTTCCAGGCTAAAGTCTCAGCAATCTTGGATGCCACCACCTGGATGAGTCAACGCGCTATCGGCGGGTGTATCGTTATTTTCAGCGGCAGCAAAGCGGCCTTCAAAGCTCTTGGCTCTAACTCATCCAACTCTGATTTGACGCTCAGCTTTCGTCGATCTCATCAAGAGATGGGTCAGCAGAACCCCGTGAACCTCACATGGGTTCTGGGACACAGGGAAATTGAGGCAACTGTAGGCCAAACGAATTTGCCAGAGAGGGCATGACCAAGCAGGTTCTTCGGGATAAAGAGCGCTTAGGTATGCCGTATGCCACATGCAAGCTAATGCTGAAACAGTACACACTCCGTCAAGCCAACGAAATATAGCAACAATCCCAAGGGTGCCGGATTTCCAAACAAACCTGGCCAAAATGGCATCATAAAAGATCCTGAGACATTCATGGCCTTCATCAAGTCATCTATGTGGTTCGAGGAGGAGTAACGGTGTCGGTGACACTGCGTCAGTCACGGCATTCTGTTATGTGGAGAGTCCTAACAACTGACTTTCCTAGTGTTAGTGGTATCTCAACGAGCCTTGCAAAACTGACCTAAGTGTGCCTCTACGGCAGCCACCTAAACCAAACCTAAGAGGATCAAGCTAATTTTACGCTGGCAATACCAAAACAAATAATAAAACAGTGCCAAACTAAAAAAATGTATGTTTCACGGTAAAATTTGGATCTGATCCAATAGCATTTAATGGCGTATTAGCCCCTCAATTTTGTCTAGTGTCTGTTGATTAAGCACAAATAATAATTGCTAACATTGCTTAGTTCTATATTATTTAGAACAAATATTAGTGACAATTAAAAAGACCAAAAAGTACCTTGCAGACAATGAGCTAAGCAAACGTTAGACAATAACAAGTCAAAAATAAGCATTACTCAGCAAGTTTGGAACTAAACAATACGTCCCCTTTCGGCGAAATTATCGTAAGCGACAAAATAAAAAGTTTACAGAAGAGCAATTTTTTTTTGTTTTTTATGGGTTACGATAAAAAACTAAAGCCGGTTTTTGGTAAAACTATAAAGATTTCAGCGACCGCCGTGGTTGTAAGGTAGAAATAAGTGACAATAATGTACTCATCATACAGGTTCCTGCAGGGCAGCTCTACCCATCATGCAATGCACCCCTGCGCTATATTGGCATTACAATCTTAATTTTAATTCAAACTACGATAATGGTGGTAACGGTGAAAACCCCCTACTCGGCCCTTCTTCGGCGGAGGTGAAACCCCACCACTGAATATAAACTCTGCGATAGTGAGGTGAAAACCCACGACTACTATACCTAGCTCTAGTCGCGAACGACTCAATTATTCTAATAAATGCTCGCCCTATACGCTTATACTCTTTTTGTGCGCAGCAACCTTCCAATTCAAAATAACAATGCTTAAAACTAATGTCCCTTATCCTCTTGGAATGCCCCATTGCATTCCATCAGCTGTTCGCTCGCACTGCCTTCATCAGCTGGGCCTGCTGTTCACATAAATATTGGCGACATCAATATGTATTAGTTACTTCTTTATTTTGCTGCATTCCCAACGCTTATTGTTCTTGCCGTGCTAGCAATGCATTTTTCTTCTCTCCTTTATGCTATGTCCGCTGCATCGGATGATCTAATATGTAGGCATTCGGGTGTATGTAGCCAAGCACTGCTGTTTGGGTTGGTTGACCGACCCTTTTGCTAGTTGGAATGCTGGTAACTTGTTTGTGTAAAATTTCGGTTATTGTCAACAAGAATATTTGCTCGTGTTGGGCCGCTGATATTCCGGTAAAAACCTTCTATCATACAAACATACATCAGGGTGTGCCTAATCATCATCATATATAATATTTCTGTAAGGTCTTTTTGTGTTTGCTCCTAATTTTCTGCTCTCATTTGTAACCAATATTAATAAATAAGGTATCGTTTTAAAGGTGGGGGTTAGCTCTACATGCGAAACCATATATTAATTAGCTGATTGCTTTTGTTTAAGCGTATTTTACAAAAATTAATTTATTTAAATAAACCATTGTGACTTACAAAAAAATCAATTTGTACTGCAACGCTATTGTGACAGACATTCATCAGACTTCAGAGCGGTGTTGCCAGAATCGGGGATATCGCCCTTTTTCGGGGATTTTCCGTCTGCGAATTTGTTTCCTTTAAGGGTTATTTGCAATCAAAGTTGCAAGTTTTCATGTGGTTGTTGTAATCACATTAGGCCGTACCTAAAAATGTCCAAACAAGTGTTCTGCGCAGAAATGCTGAGGATGGCGTAGCCTGTGTTGGACCGGACGAGTGTTATTTTTTATAAGCAACTCGGAAAGGTGTTCTGCACACAAATACCATTATGGTGGTCCTATGGGGTCAGTGCTTTTAATTTTACGGGAGATCTCTCATATTATAAAGGCCGGAGAGATTCAGCCGATCACATAGGCTATCCCGAAAGACAGCCGAAAAAGAGAAATAAAAATGGAAGATAACTTTTGGGTTTCACTCCAAGATTCATTCTGATCTTTATTTTCAAATCTTACTCTATTTTATACAAATCAAATCACAGAAAGTGATTTGCTTGACTCCTCCTCTTTCTCGACTTCTATGTAGCTGAATTTGAATTCAGCTTGGCAATTTCTTACATTAGCCAATAGAAGTGCTTAGCATGAGGCCAAGCAGAGCTCTAGAATAAACGCTGGCTCAGCTGTAGCATTGACATACTTCTAGCTACGCTATTGGCCGAAGGTGTCAAAATGCATTTTTCAAATGCGTTCATACAAACAGACATGCATGTGGGTCGTGGCTATATTATGTATATATGTTTGTATGAGTACACTACACCATGGATCCCGATCCGAATTGGGATCGGACCTGGGTCCTTTTTCAGAATTTTGATCATAATTTTGCACTGAAACAAAAAAAGCGCTCCGGGATTCGTGATCCTGCGGCCAATACACGTTTTTTGAGCCCTCTCCCATAATTTTTTAAATTTTTTTTGCAGTTGACCCCTAAAAGGAAACAAATACCAATGCTTTTTGGCCATAAAATCCCCAATTCATGATTTAAGCAACATCGTTTGTTTTTCTCCGCTGAGGAACAAACTCAGAGCAGCACTACAAAAATTTGAAGAGAAATGTTTTTGAAGGTTCTAATGATGACCTGTACATTTATCGCGCCATAGTTCTTTTTAGGTATGTTTTTCCATGCTAGAAAAAAAATTTGGCACTCTTGAAACTGATTTTGTACAAAAAATAAATGTGAGTGGCAACACTGCGCTGGACTGGTAGTGGTGCAAGTCTTTGATTAAAAAAAGACAATGGTGAATGGACATTCTTTTCAAATGTGCAAATGTAGATGGCGCACGGGCGGGTAATTGCCAGTGGTGAAAGTCTTTGCTAAACACCTGTTGCGAATATTTTTATTATTCTTTCTCACAACAAGTGCAGTTGATTTCAGGTGTGGTCGGCCAGAAATTTTACCAGTAAACACTTTAAGGAGAGCATTTATAAAACTATCTCTCAATGCTAAAGGTGCAAGTTTCTAGCCGACCAAAAAATTTGTAAACCCTTAGAGCAAATCAGCTGTTCGTTGCTTTGACATTTGGTTCTTGGTTCTTCTGGAACTGTAGGATTTAGTTCCTCTGAACAGTCTGTATACATTGGTTGCAAAGTCATTGAACGTCGGCGAGTAGTTTTCAAGGCGCAATATTAAATTTGTTAATTACTTTACACTTTGAAAATTGTAAATTAAAAATTATAAATTTTTTAGAGACTTTATGATTATCAGCTGTTCAATTTGATCAGCTGTTTTCACTTGCAAGTTCTACTGGGTGATTTTTGTCCAGTAAATGCTTACAGCTCTCTCACGAAATGAACTGTCAAAATCCGCTCTCTTTTCATAAAGTTTTATGCTAGCCGAACACTTTTTCAGTAAACGCTTTGTAAAATTCTTCACTTTCTTTCCATATCTTATTACGTGCGAGCATCCCGCCATTGCCATTGGCCGCACGTAACCTTGGTCCATCTCACCGGGAATTTGAACTGGCGTCCTAATCACGGAATACCAAGCCCACTGATAATTAATAATTTGCGAACCAAGAAACAAAATTTGTCCAATCCAAGATTTTAATTACTTTTCTTCCGAAAAACTTAAACAAGCTGTGGCAGGAAATTGTCAAATGACAAACAATACCAGATGGGAAAAAAGGGGGCCAGAATCCGAATGGTCCTGCCAGATGGGGTAAATATCCAAACCTACCCAAAATTCCCAAAATTGCTAACTGAAGAGTAATAGTACATTTACACCGCACCAAATTTGGTAAATGAAGTGTAATAGAACATTTACACCGCAACATATTTGGTAAATGAAGTGGAATAGCACATTTACATCGCACCAAATTTGGTAAATTAAGCGAAAAAACGCCAAAATACACAAAATAATGTACAAATAGCCTATATATAAATAAGGCCAATTCCAAAAAAACAAAAAAAAAGGTTCGTTACACCGCGACGCGCGTCAAGACCGAGGGAAGATCCCGTCCCTTTAGCATTCCGTGCCGCTTATGTGGCAATAACCACGGCATCCGATTTTGCCAACAATACCGTGGGATGGCGGTTGACGAGCGGTTGCGGGTGGTACTTATCCACAAGTACTGCCCCAACTGCCTATCGCCATTCCATGGAACATGTCCGAGCAAGGACCGATGCTACCGGTGTAGCGAGACACATCACACTACGCTGCACATGGACGA
Organism: Campiglossa producta; assembly: GCA_964058755.1. Lineage (NCBI taxonomy): Eukaryota > Metazoa > Arthropoda > Insecta > Diptera > Tephritidae > Campiglossa > Campiglossa producta. Next base: position 13,852,879 of record CAXKVI010000005.1, on the reverse strand, counting down.
CGCCACCACCCGGCCCTCTACGCATATCCGGGCAAACATCGAACAGGTAGCCGAGGCAGAAGAGGAAGAGGAGGCGGCCAGATCACCACCGATACGCTCTCCACAGCTCGGCGGCACGGAAACCCGTTCTTTCCGCCCGCTACTACGGCACGAGCTGTGGAGAAGCCGCGGAGAAGACAAAGGAAAGCGTGGCTCGGAAACAAGAACTTTCTGACCGCAGCAAAGGCCCGGTAAGGTGAATCCTGGTGGCTCGGAAACGCGTCCTTTCCGACCATCCCGCCGTTCCACTGCGGTAAGACGGGGTGACGCGGAAACGCGTCCTTTCCGCTCATCACGTCTTACAGCGGGTCGGACGGCACCTTATCCGGCCCCCACACCCACCAGCGATACAACAGGAGTCTGCCTGCCACCTTCCGGTCGGACAGAGCCACCAATACGCCCGCTGAAGACGTTATTTTGCGATCGTTTGTCGCCATCGCCCCCACCGCGTCGGTCTGCATCGAATCCGGCGGCAAACTACACGTTGTCCGTGCCCTGGTCGACCCGTGTTCACCCACCTCGGTCATTGACAGCGAGCTCGCTTCCAAGCTCGGCTTAGATCGATGTGGGGGGACCCGGCCGCCTAGGTGCACACTCGTACTAAGAGGAGAATATGGGGTAGCAAGCGGGTCACGACTCAAGCTACGGTCGTCACACGCTACCATAGGATGAACCCAGCATCGAATATAGACGCTACCGTCGCCACACCATTCCAATTCATGAAGCTGGCAGACCCCGAATTCTTCCGCGCTTCGCCGGTGCGCCTCACGTTAGGCGCCGATGTCTATGCCAGCATCATGCTAAATGGCACACCACCGTCCACCATCAACGGGCTACTGGCACAGGCCACAAAATTCGGCCTGGTAATATCGGGATCCTGCCAACAATAGCTTGCCGAACATCCACCATGCAATTAAATAAATTAAAAATACTTCTAGTAAGGTGCAATGAACTAGACAAAACCACGTCCATATTCTAACCTTTCTTTCTCATCCACAACAGGGCAATTTGTAGCGGCTAGCATGGAGAGCCTATGGGGCGTCATCCCACGTCCACCATCCACATAGTCGTAGTCTTAGCTTAAGTTTAGATTGGAGCGGTTGCTGGTGGTCTCGCGTTTTCCTTCATATTGCGTATCGCAAGGGGGGCCGGCATGTTTAGACCATCGGTCTAAATATATCGGTCGCCCCTCGTAGCAAGCCTTAGTATCTGCCGCGCTATTGCTTTTTTTACTTTTATCTTTATACCGATAACAGCTCTTACCCTTCGAATCCTACAAATGTAGGCCCTCGGCGGAGGTACAGAGCTGATATTTATCTAGACACTGGTTCACTTCTTTTCCGATCATACGAGGAGCACCAGCAGCCAAATCCAGGTAAAATACATTTGTACATAATTCTCATTAAAAAGTCTTAAGTGATTTTCATATAACGTTCCATACTTTTTATTAATTTCCACATTGAATAAACTAATTATCATTATATTGTTTACATTGAAACCAAAGTGTCTAGTTTATTTACTCACTCGGCCATTGGCCGCACGTAACAGACGTAATAAGACTTATAGTATGTGTATTCTTCTGTGTTGGCGCTGGGCCCTTCGTATGTAAGGCTGAAAATTCCAGTATTAATAAACAATAAATTGATTATCTGCACAACATCTTATGTGCACAAATTTAAAAATTGGTATTTATCGTTATTTATATACCGCCGGTTCCAAAGTAAACAGATGTATTTACTTTTAAAAATTTTGCATTATGCGAAAAAAAAGAAAAATATTTGTTACTTTATTGTAATTTCTGATTGTACCTATTGCGTGATAAAAGAATTAGTCTTAATACGCTAATGTAACTAAGTAATTATTATTATATAAATTGAAATTAAAATTGCTTTTTTTGAAATTATCGTCTCCTATCTTAAGTTAAGTTAAGCATTAAGGGCTAATGCTACGTGAATATGTATCAGCAGCACAGTTTCAATTTTTCGCAATAGCACATGTTCACTTATCCGAGTTGGAAAACTGTTGCTTACATTTAGGCGCAGTCATCTTTAAAGTTGTATACTTCCGGTTGCGGAAGAGTTGCTTACACTCACACACAGATGGCGCAAAATTTTCTCTAACGCATTTTAAGTGAACGTTGCCTGTTTTTCTCAAGACAGTTTTTAGTATTTCGTGCATTCAGTAGTTCCAAATTAAAATAACTTAAGTATTAGTGTTTTAAAAAAAAAATTTTAGTTATTTAAATATCATTTAAAGTGTATTTATTTTCTTAACTCTACAGTTGTTCATTAAAAAATTTTTGTATAATATTGCAAGTACGCCCTTAATATTCGATCATAAAATATTGTATGCAGTTTGTAAAATTTAATGAAATATATTTTGGTTTCAAGTTTTCAATATTTTGTCGATGAGGCGTTTCCTCACTCAGGAAAAAAGTTATTAGCGCGTCGCTATTTGAGTTGTTTTTATTTTAAGCGATATTCATATTCAAAATATTGTAAGTTTTTTAAAAAACGGGTTCCAACAATACATTTTTTACGAATTTAAAAAAAAAGTGCTTTAAAGTGTTCATAAAATATTTTAAGTTTGTCTTTTTTCAACCAATTTGTAAAAGTTCACCGAAAAATACGTCCATGACTTTTTTGAACGGCTTTCTATATTTCGATATACTTCTAGTCTACAGGGCGACTTAAAATTTATTGTAATACAAATATATATCTATTAAAATTTAGTAAAAAAAAAGGTGTTTTAAAAGAAATATTTCAGTGCAGGGTTTGAAAAGCAGCTTCTAAAACTTGATTGAGTAACACTTCCCCGATATTCTTTAAAACGTTGAAACTTCGTCTATAAGGTATTTTAATTGTGTTTTTTCACAAAACCGCGATTAAACGATCTAATCAATAACGCAACGTTTATCTGGCCGATCTCAGGAGCAACGACACAGGGATGCTATAAATCGGTGGCCCGAGCAGCACGAAGGGAAAGCTCTATACTTAGAGATGAAGAGCAGGCCCGGAACACGCTTGCTCATCGACAACGGCAAAGTGATCCTGCAATCAGAGAAGGTGAACGGATACGTGACACGGTGGCTCGAACATCACGACGAGAAAGTTCTATACTTAGAGATAAAGAACAGACACCCTTGCTCATACATTAAGGCGGAATGTTCCTGAAATGAGGCAACGTGAACGCATTCGCTATAGACTTTCGAGAACTCAAAGACGATCAAATCCTATTATAAGACATTGGGAACAATTGATAAATACGTCACAAAGACAAATAACTCGCCAGCAACGTCGGAGGTTGGAGGAAACTGCGAGGCAAAATGTGCATCAGCAAGTCCAGCTCTATAGATCTAATGAAGAGAACCGCCGAGGGGAAAACCAAAGACAGCGGCTGAGAACAGCAGCACATCAAGAGAACCTCTCCCCTGAAGCGTTAGAAGAAGCTTATGAAATCCAATTGCAGTTACGGAACCTACCACGATACGCACAATACGTATCTAAAATAAAAGACGGGCCTACTATTGTATGTATACTTATGCTGTATCAAATCCAAAAACTTTATAAATCTGCCGTCATAAGCAAACATCCACAACTAGAGTTCAAAAAGTATTTTTTTTAGATCACGAGTATCAGAGCGTAGCAGGAAAGTTAACGTTTTGCCTAACGTGTTACCGTCAAATATTGTCCGGAAAAGTTCCAGCTAAAGCCTTGAGAAATTTTACATGCCTGGAAGAACGTCTCATATCTCCAAGGATTCCGCTTATGAGAATAGTAACTCTCGGATTGGAATACAATTTGCTATCAGAGAGGCAATAGTAAATGTTCCCATTTCAGTAGTTGAAACCGTGACAAAACTGCTACAAGTCTTATTTAACTAGATGCAAAATTGATTTTTTTAATAATCCTAAATAATTGTATGGGTTTGTTAATTCAAAGCGAAAATCTTCGGGTTTTCCATCTTTGGGAGGTAAGAATGATAGCCATGGCCATGCCATTGCTGATTTATTTGCGGACTTTTTCAAATCGACCTATTCGACCAGTGCTCAAGCTGGTAGTTATTCGTATAAAATAATTACTTCTAACTGTATTATTAATCCGGTCATTGACAGTGCCACTGTACTCCAGAGTCTTTTAGCTCTGAAACCGATTCTTTCCCCAGGGCCTGATGGTCTTCCTGGTTGTGTGCTTAAGTTCTGTAATGTGAATTTGACAGAAAGTTATTCAATTTATCTTTGTAATAGGCGTCATTCCCGTCCATCTGGAAACAGTCATTTATTATACCTCTAGACAAAAAAAGGTAGTAAATCTAACCTTGAGAGCTATAGAGGGATTGCTAAGCTTTCAGCTATTCCTAAAAACTTTGAACAAATAATTACCAGTCAACTTCAAAATATGGGTATTTCCATTTTGAGGCACACATACCAAAGGCAAGGTCAAAGTCTGGGATTTTCTTGAAAACAAGATAGTACGTTCAGAAGTACGAAGATATGATCGATGTTGTGCTAGAGTTGATAATTTGTTGTGGAAATACAAATATTACGAGTTGCAGCGTATTAAGGATGCAATAAGCATTTGCTTGGGCAAAAGCCCGGAACGTTCGTTATCACCGCTGCAAGTATGGTCGATACCAATTTCGTAAGCAGCCTGGTACAACATATCCTTAAAGGACTAAGATCGTCACCTGCTCACTGGGAGTCCGAAAAAAAGGTTTTGGTAATGATTCGCCGGTTTGGTTTGCCTTCTTTGTTTATCACACTATCAGCTGCGGAAATTAAATGGACGGAGCTGTTAGTGATTTTAGTCAAAGTTGTAGATAAGAGGGACATCTCAGAAACTGAAGCAGACCAGATATATAATTCTGAGAAGGCGCGTCTCATAAGGACAGATCCTGCAACCTGTTCACGATATTTCGAACACCCTTAACGGCAAATAGCTATGTTGCTGAAGGATACAATTTTCGAACCCCATATCCTAACACATTCCTACTGGATTGGAGGATTGAATTTCAACACAGAAGTTCTCCCCATTGTCACGGTATGTAGTGGCTTAGTAATGCATCTGAGCTGGAAAGAGAAGGTGTCATTAATACTAACCACATTTATGTGCCTGTGAAGGCCAACTCTATTTCAGAACAAAGTACACTTAATATTTTGGAAGCAGTTCAGAACTTCAAAATATTTCAAGGACCCAAGAAATGTGTTACCTTTGTATATGGTGACAGTTAATATTAATACATCAGATGATTTGATGAATGTAGCTGCAGGTTGCTTGATGCAAATCGACCATCATGGAACAGAACGAGCGCCAACCACTCTTTGTATAAAATTTTCAGAGCCTGGAGTGGGTGTCATAGCTCGGTCAAAAAAACACATTCGCGTGAGTCGAGTTGCGACACCAAGTGAAAAAGTGATTCGTACTTTCCAATATAAGAGGAATGACCAAGTCTCTGTTGAAAGAAGGCAGTTCCCTATGGTACCAGTAGAGGCTATCACAATTCAAAGCCAAGGAGCAACTTATAGGCAGGTTGCGGTTCACCTAAGGAGAGGAATAAGTCGGTCTGCCCTGTATGTAGGTTTCAGCAGAGCGACAAGCGCATCTGGTCTCTATATCGTTGGTAATTTTGTTACACCGAGACCTCTTGGAACCAACAAAATAATTCACAGACAGCTAGATGCAGTTTGGTATAGTACAAAATTTAAAATTTGCGGCTGAGCGCCATGCTGGCAGTCTTATTATGTATTATAAAAAAATAAGGAGCTTAGAAAAGAATATCGATGAAATAAGAAGAAATCATCTTATTTGTTCAGCAGATATTTCATGTTTTGTAGAAACTTGGGCCATGCCAGGAGATGAGTTACAAATCGGAGATTTCGCCATCGTTGGTAGAATTGATGGTCCTTCAATTGGGCAAAAGTCGCCCCAGGGATGGAAATAATGATTTATTGTTAAAATGATCTCGTAAGCAGTTTTTCTATAAACTCATCAAAATGCCAGCAAATCGCTGGAAAGGTTTACCAGTTTTTAGCGATATCGAAAGCAAATTTAACTATTTCCGTGGTATATAGGAATCCATCATTTCCATTCCGACTACGAGTAAAAGAGCACCAAAGGCGATTCGTGATTCATGATTTCCACTAGACAAAGGAAGAAAAAATCTTAGCACAAAATGTATGGTACATTTCGTCCAAGGGCTACAGGTTCATGAGGGATGACGTAGATTTTCGGTTGTCCCGCGAGAGTACGCTGTTAGTAGAGCGACCTATTGGGTTTGTACGTCCGGGCATTGACGAAAAGGTGATAGAAAATCTAAAGGCTATGATTGCATCTATGGCAGAGACATAGCGCATATGCTGAATAATGTGGGATGAGGTTACGACTTTATGTACAAAAAGACTTTTGACGTTATTGATGGATTTGCTAACAGTTGAGATCGCTTTCGCAAAATGTTATTGGTGAAATATTTTTAGTGGTTAAGGGAATATGTAGTATATTGGAGAGTACGTATTGTCTTACTATGTAGTGAGGAATGGGCGAATAAATGTTGAAGACCGGGAGAGCATGGAATCAAATATCAAAAAATATTGGAAAATCGTTTCAAAATAATTCAGTTATTCACCCCGGCATGGGGTATCCCAGGATAAAAAAAGACTTGGGGATCATTTTACAAAGTTATTTGAGAGCGATTCAATTCAAGGATAATAGTAAGGTACACTGCGCAAGGGTGTTTATTTTTACCATGCACTCTATGATAGGATTGGTGGATGATATTTTGGACAAAAACCCGACCTTGGACTTCATTATGTTTGGAAAATTGAACCAGGACGCTTTGGAAAACTTTTTTTTTACGTAGTCAGAGCTAGTCAGGGTATATATACCAATCCAACCGTGCGCGATGAGCAATAAGTTCATTGTTGAGAGAACAACTTTTCGAAGACATACTCAATAAGTCAATAAAATCAAGTTACATCAAAACCAACTCACCCAGCGCCATGTTTTAAAATAGCCCAAGTTGTCTGCTTAAAATTAGAGATGGGCAAACGAAGCTGGAAAAAGCTAGTCCCACTTCAAATATCAGAAATAAAACACTAAAAAAAAAAAGTATTTTATATTTTTTTTACACTTAAGCACCAGAAACAAAGCTCAAATTGCAAAGATATTTTTGCTCACAAGAGCACGTCCACTCACACTGGTAGCTGTCAAACGAATGACTAGTTATTTATTTTCCTAGCGTCACCACTTTCTGCAAAATGACTTCGGTGGCTGAAAAAAAAAAAATTATTCCTTAAATATAAAATTGATCACTTTCGATAGTTTAATTTTTAAAAAGCAACTTCAATGGCATGCAAATAAATTACTGATCTTGTAAAATAGTTATGATAAAAATAATAAAATTTTGCTAAATTAAGTTTCTTAGTTAGGTGACACTTTGGTTGTTATTGCAAAACACCAAATACATTTTGTTAAATAACTTAAGTAGTTTTTATTGCTGCAATACAATTGAACCCGGTGTATGGTTTGTGTCTCAGCTTTAGTTTAACGCGCACTGCCTTTCTCAAAAACAGATGTCGCTAACACACTGTTGCTTACTTAGCTAAGTGTACAGTTACCAGATGGACAATTTTTATTTAGATTTTCGCTGGCATAAATTCAGATTTTTTTGCACGGATTTAATTTTTGTCACTTGCAGTATAAACGCATCAGTAGCGATTAAAACTGAGTGAAATAATATTAATGGTAAAAAATACGAAATAAATTGTGGTCATATGAGCTACATATCGAGCCGTGTGCGCAAAAAAGACGTATGAGCCATGATTTTCGATTTCCGCTTTTTTATGCAAATCGATAGTTCATTATCAAAGTTTTATCGCCATAAAAAGTACCGTTATGAATTTAGAGCAAAAGAAATTTTGCCGTAAGTGTCATGTGTTCGCAAGTGTTAGTTTTTTTTACATTTTTAGTGATCAGCAGTGGTTCATACGTCTTTTTTTCTCTTCTGAAATTAAAGGTTGAACAAGTGGTTTAATACCAATACCTGTAATTAAAGAGGTAGGAACGTGAAATTTTGTAAGTGTTGCTATTTTTTATGTGAAATATCGATGTTGAAAATAATTGAGATGCGATAAATATTTCACATAGCTCCCATACAATCGATTATTCCGATAAACGGATTTTGGTAGATAACTCCTGTAATTATATAGGTAGCAACGTGAAATTTTGGCGGTATTGCTATTTTTAAATGTGAAATATCGATGCTGAAAATCATCGCGATGGGATAAATATTTCACATAGCCCCCATACAATCGATTGTTCCGATAAACGGATTTTGGGCTATAACTCCTGTAATTAAAGAGGTGGTAACGTAAAGTTTTGGAGATATCGCTATTTCTATATTTGAAATATCGATGTTGAAAATCATCGAGATGGGATAAATATTTCACTCAGCCACCATACAATCGATTGTTCCGATAAACGGATTTTGGTAGATAACTCCTGTAATTATATAGGAAGGAACGTGAAATTTCGTAACTATTGCTATTTTAGAATGTGCAATGTCGATGTTAAAATTCAATGAGATTGGACCAATATAACACATCGTCCTATATAATCGATAGTTCCGATAATTTCGGTATGAGCTTAAGTTAAATTCACACAGGCTGTACTGGGATCAAACAGTGAAAATCGTGACGCTTATTCATGAAAGGTATTTAACCTTCGGCATAGCCGAAGACAGCTTTCCTTACTTGTTTAATCTTCAATTTTGTGTGAAATTTGGATCTGATCAAAAAAGATTTATTGGTGATAATCTCCGTGTGTGTATCCATAGCATAAGCCGGAGCGATATCTTCCAGAAGAACGCCGCTATTATAAATTCCTAAAAATAAAGATTTGAGCAGTTTCAAAAAATTTTCACTGGCAACACTCTGTAGATAAATAAACAACAAATAAACAACAATAAACAAACACAAACCGCCTAAGCGATTTTGGCCGTTGCATAACAAAGCACGCCAGTCGTTCCTTTTTACCGATAACTGACGCCAATTGGAAACCCCAAGGGAGTTCAAGTCATCCTCCACCTGTTGTTTCCATCTCAGTAGAGGCCTCCCCTTTCCAAACATATACTTACATTTGAAATGAGTAAATAATCGACATACGTCAAACAACCGGAATTATTTCCAAAACCAACAAAGATGAAAATCTACAAAAGCACAGCAGGAAACGCAAGGATATTAAGGGTATCGACTGATAGATGTCGCCGAGGTAAAAATATAGTGGAAAAACAACCAAAAAACTAATCCTCTATGCTGTTAATCTTCAATTTTGTGTGTGTCAGGATAAAATTTGGATGTGATTAAAGAATATTTATTGGAGATAATCTCCGTGTGTGTTTCCATAGCAGGGATGGGCTTTTCCTACCAAACCTGGTAGGTTTTTTTTCCTTCTGGTAGGATGGTAGGACGATTTGAATTTTGGTAGGTTTTTGCCTTTGTTGAAGTAACATCACTATTTTGTCTCAAAGTAAAATTCTTCAAGGGCTAGTATCTCTCTTGCGAGCATCATATATGGCGGATTTTAGGAAGTTTATGGCACAGTGATTTTCCAAAATCTGAGTATTGGATCAGAGACGAAATTAAGAGCGATCTATTCAGAAACCGCAGTGCTTCGTCCCATTTTTTGAACCTTTGAAATGCATTGTATATTGAGCAAAGGTTTTAATGCAATGACATCCGCTGAAATGAGTATACCCTGCAAAAATCGAGAGTACTCAGTTCGATATCTTAAGTGTACTCTATCTAGAGTACCAGAGTACTCCAAATGTAATCCTTCTTCATATAAAAATGGTGCTCCGACCTAACCTAACCTAACATTGCGCTGCCCTAGGACTAGACTACCTACTAAAACCTTAGCTTTGTTTCTTGTACTCCAATGAGTCAGATTACTTTGCAATGTACTCCAATGTTGTTACTCCTTGGAGTATCTACTGTCAGAACGTTAGTGTCGTCATTTTTGTCGATAAAGCACGAACAATGAATGATCAGCTTTCAATAAGTTGAAGTTGTTCTGCTGAGGCATTACAAAGGTTTACAACATTGTGTATCAATACCAAGTGTAAACTCTTCTGCATAGACGTCAAAATTCCAAAATGAGTTTAACACCTGTTTGAGATTGTGGTTAATAACAAGTGTGATATCATAGACATAGTCGTGAAAACTTCAAAGTGAGTTTAGTCACCTGTTTTTAATTTCCTTTTTTGTCTCACTTCTTTCCATCTTCCCATCTCTTTCTACCATTAGGTAAAAGATAGGAGACCGCAATGTTGATGTGTGCAGGATGTTAAAACAACGCCATTGCTTTTCTGTTATTCGGTGCTGGCGACATTTTAATATATGCAGGATGTAAACATACCGACATTTTAATGTGTGTTGTCAAAAGAAGAGTTCACACTTGGTATTGATACACTATGGTTTAAAATTAAAGTACTCCAATATCCCAAAATTTAAACACATGATCCAATGATTTTTGCAGGGGTGGACCTACTTTGAAGTCAAACTACAACTTTTTAAATCTGAATGAATCCTGACTCTTATAGAATTTCACAATATCTCTGGTAGTCTTTTTCTAACATGACTTGATGAAACGCGTTTATATCCAAGAAATCACGAAAAAAATTATGATGCTGTGAAAAATTTATTGGTAGGTTTTCATACTTTTTGGTAGGAAAAAAATTGCACAGTGGCAACCCTGGTCCATAGCAATACAAAATTTCGCTAGAGTTTGAGTTTATTGCTTGCTGAAATAGAAATGAACCCGGTGTGTTGTTTGTGTCTCGGCTTTAGTTTAATGCACAATGGCTTTTTCAAAAACAGATGTCGCTAGCACACTGTTGGTTCAACAGCTAAGTGTACCGTTACCAGATTAGGCTATTGGTTATTTGTTTTTGGATAATTTTTACTTAGAATTTTATTAATTTTGCATTTTGCAAATTAGACATTTGAAAAAACAAAAATGGCCACAAAGCCAAACTTTCATAAGTCGCTATTAATATCATGTGTGGTTAAAAAGTTATTTGGGGGCAAAGGTGAACCTTTAGGATTTTACGAATTTTTCTCGTAAACGGTATTTTTTTTCGAGAAAGACGAGGGAGACGTTGAACCCGATACCCCAATCCCTGACGATGTAAAGGTCGTCCCACCAATTGACTATGAAGAAGTGAGGATAGCAATATCCCGGCTCAAAAACAACAAAGCGCCTGGAAAAGACGGACTACTCGCCGAGCTGCTCAAACACGGAGGCGAAGAGCTGGTAAAAAGCATGCATCAGCTCTAATGCAGAATATGGTCAGACGAGTGCATGCCTCCAGATTGGCAGCCAAGTCACCGTTGATGGCTACAAGTTTGAAACGGTGAGAGATTTTGTCTATTTGGGAACCAGCATTAACACCGAAAATAATATCAGTCCAGAAATCCAACGGAGAATCACTCTTGCCAACAAGTGTTACTTTGGACTAAGTAAGCAATTGAGAAGTAAAGTCCTGTCTCGACAAACAAAGATCACGCTCTATAAGTCTCTCATCATACCAGTCCTGATGTACGGCTCGGAATCATGGACAGTGTCCAGAGAAGATGAGATGGCCCTTGGAGTATTTGCGAGAAAAGTTCACCGGAAGATTTATGGTCCTTCCCGTGATGCCAACGGCGAGTATCGAAGGAAATTTAATGATGAGCTGTACGAGCTTTACGCAGACCTGACCATAGTTCAGCGGATTAAAGCCCAAAGGCTCCGCTGGCTGGGTCATGTTATGCGAATGGAAAAAGAAGCTCCAGCACAGAAAGTTTTACCATCGACACCCGAATTCGACAGCAGAGGAAGGGGGAGGCCTCGACTGAGATGGAAACAACAGGTGGAGGATGACTTGAACTCCATTGGGGTTTCCAATTGGCGTCAGTTATCGCTAAAAAGGAATGACTGGCGTGCTTTGATATGAAACGGCCAAAATCGCCTAGGCGGTTAAGCGTTATTATGACGCAAGCCAAGATTAGAATGCGAAAGTTAGCTAGAAATGGGGCCGGTTGCATAAAAGTCAATTAAGGCTAATCTTTGATTAATTCGACAGTTAAACCCCGGTGCACAGCGCATTTAAGAAAAATTTTACATTTTGTAGTTTTTGAAACATAAAAAAGGGAAGCGTGGCACTCGGGGACTGCCGCGGTAAAGCTATTGCATATCACTTTTTATCAACTTATGCAATTATAATATCAGTACAACGTCACACTGTTAGTAGTATAGCCTAAATGAAGGCAACGCTTGCAGATCCAATTTTAATGTAATGTAACGTACAGCTCCATTTTTTTTTTAATCGGCCTGCTGCTAACATCAGTACAACGTCATACGCCTAAATGTTGGTAACGCTTATATTTATTTTTGGCGAGTTATGTTGCTAACGCCGAACCTTTTAACATTGAAAAAAGTCCGTTACGAACTTTTTTAACATTAACATTTTTTTTTTTATTTCACTCCCACCGCAAAATCTATGCAATAGTTTAAAAATTCTATTTGCTCTTATCAATGATGATTTTCGACAGAATTTTAATTTTTTTAACTTCAATAGTAAATATCTTTGCAAAAGTAGTAGTGTTCCAAAGCCGTTTTGGAAGTCATTAATTTACTTTAACAATTGTGTTTCTTTTTTCTACATTGATTTTTACGCATTGACAAGTTTTGAGAGTATGACAAGGAATTAAGATGTCAGATGAGCCTGCTAGAGGGGCATATCCTTATTTTTAGCAATTCTAGCAAAAGTTATCTAAAAATAATTATTATGAGAAATTTTGGTCATTACACAATAAATACGGGTCATATAGAATCATTTGGGGCCGTATGGGCGTCATTTAAAATCCTGTTGGTGTCAATTTGGAGTCATATCGGATTAATTTTGCGGCCATTTTGGAATCATTTTGAGACATTTTTTTTTTCTTTCGAGTCTTTAAAGACTTTCGAGTCTTGAGACTTATTTTAGAATAAATAAATGCGAGGGGGGGGGGGGGCAGAGTAAACTCCACCGAATAAAGGAGGAAAAGCAACTGGTAAGAATCATTGTTGAATCATTAATAATTGGCGATTAACGGCGGCAAATTCGGTCTTTGCACTGAAAGCACGCACCCAGGTACTCCCCTTTAGACAGTGAAGTCATCCTCCTTATTTTTTTTCATCGCTTTCGAAGCCTTGTCTCCCGCCGAGTTAAGGGTCGAATACATAAAGCTTTGTTAACCTCGCCTGACACTTGCTACTTCAAAACTTTGCGTCCAACTTCAGAGGTATGCTACAATGAACGCCTTGACGCTTCTATTTTATACATTTGTTTTCGTTATTTATTTATTTGCATTCAGAGTGTTTTGGTTAATTTATTAATTTAATAGAGAAAAAATGAATTAATTATTATTTCCTCCAACTTTTTATTCTTTAATTAAAGCAAAGTCATCAACATCTGATTGTCAAAGCAAGCAAAATTTGAGAGTTTGCCAAATTTTAACTTTGCTTCAACTTTGAGGTCTCCAATTTGCAATGCTTTGCTTAAATACGTATACTGAACTTTTCTGTCAAAGTCAAAGTTTGAGGTAAAGTCAAAATAAAGCTTTATGTAACTGACCCTTTAGGGCGTGGAAAGTAGGTCGCCTCCCAGTTGGTGCACCCTGGGTAACGCTAAATGACCTACATAGCCTACACGGCTAGTTTCTTGTATTGCCGGTTCTACGAGAACGGTACCAGTACTTGTGCTGTACCCATCGTGCCGAAACGACCCGGGCCGTTTTCTTATATCGACCCGGCCAAGAGCAATACACTCGGGGTGACCCTGTCTGACATTTGGGCAGGGCTACACCTCGCTACAACAACAACAACAACGGCGTGGAAAGAAAACCATTATCATAAAACGACCCACCCAGCGGAGCTTTTTTGCCTTTAATCTATGCTGTGCTCTTACATATCGTCGGCTAAGAGTGTAAACCTGCCAAAGACCAAAAAAATATTTTTCAGTAGAGGCAAAAAACCAAATTTAACTTGAACTTTCAGGTTATGGTTTGAGGGCCATGATTGCCTTGAAATATCAAAAATTATTTCATATTCGCTGGCTATTACCTTGACTTAAACCCAGAAAGTAATACTCTAGAATAGAACAGTAACCGCGCGACAGAAGCTCTACATGTTGGATTTAGCAGCTTTTCTTCTTTCTTTATTTTGTTGATTTTCTGTCGTTTGCCAACTGCAGAATCGATTTGGCTAAGAACGGGACTTAGCAGGTTTACACTCTTATCTGACGATATGCATGTAAGTAAAGCTAGAACAGGTCATGCTATTAGAGCAGATTCTGTTTTGTTTTATCCATGCAATCTGTTGTTACACACACAAATCCTCAATTGAAAGTTCTCTAAAAATTTATATTAGTTGCGATTTTTTTGAGGCGAGCTCAATTAAAACAACAGCCCTGCCAACCAGTTTCCCAAGATTTTATCCGCTTATCTTCTTATAATAGAGGAATCTATTTTTGCCCCTTATCCCAATCATGTATACCACCCCTAAGTAAATACCTTCAGTTGCACACAGCAACACTAGGCACAGCATGTTTGAGTAAAATTCTCCAGTCGTTACGACTGAGTCGTATGCAACTTGTTCACTTTAGTGCTGGAGAGCGTATGCTGCCAGATGATAGTTTTTCAAAATGTACCACTTTTTGCAAAAACATTTAGAATAACTTTAGGTTTTTGTAATTAAATCTTTTTGCTGTGTAGCGACTTCTTTGCTAATGAAATGCTCATTTTATTTATAAAGTTTATTTAAAACAAGTCGAGTTTTGCTGTTAAAACAAGTTAAAGGCCCATAACTGTTGCTGAAACACATCACCAACATCTGGCAGCTTCGATCAAACAAACTCATTTTATTTGCCGGCTCGCAACCGCAAATGAGCACTCAAACAAAACTCAAACACAATTCGCTTCAATACGAATTGTGAGCTTGAAGTAAATGAACGTGTTGCTGTCGCGTACGGTTGAGCGCAATTTTTTTTTTTCGAAATAAAAACAAAAGACGGTAACGTGGCGTGTGTGTGAATGTGTATGCAAGCGCAACAAAATACATGCATACCAACAAAGGTGTGCAAAAGCAGAAACAAATCAAAGGTTGTTGAAAAAAAAATGAAGTGAAAAGAAACAACAAAGTGTAGTGAACATTGTACAAAAAAAAATGCAGTGAAGTTGAAATACTTGTTTAAGCGAGTTTTTGTATTTTTATTAAAAAATAAACAGCATTGTGAATATTTATTTGACCGTTCGTGTTTGAAACGCACTTGCGCTGAGTAAAAAGCATTGACAGTGGAATTACAGCAAATTATGAGTGCGTTTTACATATTAAAATGAAGAATGTATGTGAGGTGTGAAGGAAAAACGTTAAAAAGTGAGTATTAAAGTGCAAGTGTGAAAAAGTAGGTAGACACAAAGAATTGTTAAATGTAGAAAGGCAACAAAAAAATGCATACAATTTCTACTGACGTTGAAAGGCGGCGTAGGAAAAAATTCCGCAAGTGTTTGTGTAAGTGTGCTCAAAAAACAAGAAAAACAGTAGTCGCAAAGTAAATAAGAGGCAAAAACAATATGTAATAGTCCGGTGAAAATAGACATAAAAATAGTGCTGAAATAACAAAAATTTGATGACCAAAATCGCGGTTAGTTCAGGGTTGCCAGATTTTTAAAACAAAAAGCGCGATTCCGGAAGAAAAAGCGTCCAAAATTCCCAAACATATAGGGACATAGTAGGGTGATAAGAAACAGTGGCGTATCCAGAGGGGGAGGGGGGACGATTGAGAGGATGTTGTTGTAACGAGCTGAAGCCCTGCCTAAATGAAGACATGCATGGATGAAGGAGGTATGTCGCATTCTCACTCAATTTCTGTTTTTGGCATTGGTGAATAGTGTTTATGCAGATCTATATTTCTGTCTTATCAGAATCTGCCTATCGTCAAAATTGTAGAAGATAATTCATGGATGAAGGGGGTATGTACACAACTTTTCAATATGAATTGTGGAAGAAGGGGGTATGTTTCTATTTTTTCATATAAAACACTAAATATAAACGTATGCTTTTTATTGCATATTATGCAATGTCTTTTATGGCTTTGCATAATTTTTTTGTCAGTTTTCCATAAAGATTCGAAAAAACCTCAAATGTTTAAGCAAAACTTTAAAGTCGATTTTCTCGTTTCACTCAAAATGCGAGATACCCCCTTCATCCATGCATGTCTTCAAATGTCAGACAGGGTCACCCCGAGTGAAGTATTGCTCTCGGCCGGGTCGATATAAGAAAACGATCCGTGTCGTTTCGGCACGTAGAACCGGCAATACAAGAAACTAGCCGTGTTGGCCATGCAGGTCACCCAGGGTGCACCAACGGGTAGGCGACCTACTCTTACATCCTCCTTCTTCGCCACTCAAATTATTATTTTAACTCAAACTCCTCCCTTCGGAAACCAAAAAGTCAATTTTTTTTTACAGAAATTCATCGAAAAAAATATAGTCAAAATTACACAAAAAATATATGCCCTGCGGGTTAGGGGTTTAGAATATGCCCGAGGTAGGCATACCGGCCGTAAGAGGCGACTAATATGCACATAGGTAATTGACGTGCTAACTCGATGGTTGATCTACGGATATGATGCCTCTCACCTCTCATTACCCATCTTCTCCTTCCTCATGGATGGAGGGATGCCATGACCTAGAAGGTTCCACTGGTCATACCAAATCGCTACCACGACAGTCGGGCAGTACCGCAAGGGAGCACCGCAGCGTACCGGGGTCATATCCGGCCAAGGACTGTCAACTTCGGCATCACTCCCCAAAACCTTCGGGGAGTGTTTTGTTGTTAACAACAACAACAACAACAACAACACAAAAAATATAGTCAAAATTACACAAAAAATAGAGTCAAAATTACACAAAAAATATAGTCAAAATACACAAAAAATATGTGTAGTAAAATTTTCACAAAAATGCAGAAAAAATTTTCTAAACATTTTACAAAAATGCAGAAAAAATTACAAAAAAAATAGTTAAAATTACTTAACAAATATAGTAAAAATTTCGCAAAAAAATATAGTAAAAATTGCAAAAAAAATGAAGTAAAAATCACAAAAATATAGTAAAAATTACACAAGCAATATAGTAAAAATTTAACCTAAATTATAGTTTAAGTTGCACAAAAGATGAAGTAAAAATTACAAAAAATATAGTAAAAATTACAAAAAATATAGTAAAAATTACAAAAAAAATTAAGTAAAAATTACACAAAACATATAGTAAAAATTTCGGAAAAATATAGTAAAAACTGAACCAAAATTATAGTAAAAATTTCGCAAAAAAATATAGTAAAAATTACACAAAAAATATAGCAAAAATAAGACAAAAAAATATAGTAAAAATTTCACAAAAACTATACTAAAAATTGGACCAAAAATGAGTAAAAATAACACAAAAAATATAGTAAAAATTACAAAAAGTAGAAATTTCGCAAAAATATCGTAAAAAATACACAAAAAATATTGTAAAATTGCCAACTCATATCTTTAGTTGTTTTGTTTATTGAACTCGTTACAAGATAAGACGGTATTGGATATACGTAATACACATTCGGTATCTTTTTCAACGATTATTTATATCGCGTGTATATCTTGAATTTCACATTGTCCCATACCACCAAATGTTGATTATGGCACCGTAAAGCCTAATTTACACGAGTCGATTGTCTACTCGAAACAGAGTCAATACCTATTAATTCAGTAAAAATAAGTACTTATTATACAGCCTCATTCTCTTTGTCGAACGATAACCAAAACGAACGATAGTTGGTCTTGACGTTTCCTCAAGCAGTTATATTCGAATTAGATTTGGAAACTATTTGTCAAATTAAGGTGCTGCCATATGTAATTTATGCAAGAGCTTATAAGAATCAGTTAAGTTTTTTTTAATTTTTTTTGGTGCTTCAAAATTTTGGGAACATTCTTTTTGGCTGGTTGACATAAAAATTTCGGATTCTAACTAGAATGTGACTGCAAGAAGAAATGTCAACACCAACTATCGTTCGTTTTGGTTATCGTTAGCCAAAGAGAATGAGGCTGATAAAGCATACATGCGTGATGGTCCTCGTTGCTGTGTGCCTCATTTTAAACTTCACCCAAAAAAAAATCCCATGCCCCCGTTGGAAAAATCCTGATACGCCACTGATAAGAAAATAAGCCTTTTAAAAAATTAACACTTTTTGCATGTGGAAGTTTTTTTTCAATTAAATTTTCTCATCATTTTATTAATTAATTTTTTTTTTTAACTTAAGATATGTATTCTTGGGATAAATTGATTGATGGCTGTAATTTTACAATCAAGCAGGTTCTGGCAATTCAATTCCAAGTAAAATTTGTGAAAATGTATAAAACTCGATTTGCGGTAAAAAGTTATTAGCAAAAGCCTGGGGTGATTTTTTTCCTCATAGATTTTCCCCTAATAGTGATTTTTTTGTGGTAAAAATCATAAATTGAGAGAGAAAGAGCATGTCTAGCTTCATTAAAATCACAAGAACAGAGTACCAATCACATCTCATCACAAAATATATATTTCGAAGCCAAAAGTTTTCCTTGATAGTGAATGCGTTTGGAGGAAAAAAATCTTCCAAAATCAAAAAAGCGCCACTTGCGCTTCTACACATTTCAAGCACAAAAATTCAGGACGGTCAAAATTTAAGGTTTTCTGGATTTTTCTCGAAAACGACAAGTTTTTTCTTTGAAAATTTTTGTGGACTTTTGACCTGTCGAATAATTTTTATCAAATTATTCTTCTGAAGTTTTTTCTTAAAGCTACAAGAGACCAAGTTGTAGCTTTTTTTCTAAAGCCAATAGTTTTCCAGCTAGAGCCACCCTTTCCCTTGACTTATAAAAAACTTCTACTCCGGTAAATTTGGATATCTTGTATAACTGAATTCTCAAAGGATCAAATTTTTAGGGAGAGCTTAGGTTCACCCCTAGAAAGAAAACTCTAAAGAAGAAAAAGTGCTTGGTTGTTGCAATGTATGTAACTTTCACTGCATTTATTAGTTATGCAATTTATACAAAAACACTATCAAAAATTTAATAAGTGAACAAAATCCCCCAACTTACCTCAAAGTAAAGAAATAATCAACCTTCCTTCTTCTTCAAAAAAAACTTTACATTTATAAGCAAGGTATTCATAGAACCTTGTTTATAAGCATTCCGGTATCCTGCACTGGTATTTTCAAAACAAAATGCATGCAACAATTCTTGCATATTTTCTGAAGCAGTTTTACACCAACAAAAGCAACAACCAGTTTCTCTCACTTGAATTTCGCTAGAATTGTTTGCCTTTGATTTCTACTCAAATCGTATGAATTCCATCGCCAACAACGTCTACTCAATTTATCCCTCTCACACCTACATACATATATAACGCACATTCTTTGCACACGATCACCTGAGCGCTGGCGTCGTCCCTTTCTATCACTAATTTTGACTCGAAGTTCGAACTCAGATTTTAGAGTTGTATTTTTGAGCCTGAAACAATAGCGGCGAAAATACAATTTTTTTGAGTCGAATTTTGGTTGTCAGTGGTTGTCAGTTACTAAACAGGGTTGCCAGGCCAACTTTTTTTACGGACTATTATTTTCTTTATGAAGAAAATTTTAAAATAAACGCCAAATCCAATTTTAAGCAATTGATAAAAAGATATGAAGTTATAATAGTTATTGTCGTTTTTGAAACCTCGGAAACAGTCTCGAAGGAAATGGGTATGGCTGTTGAACATTTTATTGATTTATTGCTTTTAGCTTCTTTTTCGAAGTCACGGCCAAAACTCGACCCGTTATTAAATTTTGTTTTCGGATTCGAGTTCAGCTGTCAGGAATCAAAATTTGTCATCCAGAAAGCGTATTTTTTAACTAAGAAATTCGTATTGAAAAATGCAGAAAAAAGCTAAACACAACTTCAAAAAATGCAGGTAATTTTCTTTAGCGGCTTAAAAAATCTTAAAACTATGAAAAAAAAAATGTTAATAATTTAGCTGAAAATCCATTGAATTTTCTTGAGTTTTGAAGAAAGTTATTAACCTTAAGATAAAATTTCTAAGCTATACAATACCTATCGCTCTGTACTCACTGAGAAAAGGCCTGTACTCACTGAGAAAAGGCCTACTCAAAATTGGCGCATTTGGGAAAGGCAGTCAGATTTCAAGTTTTCCTGGCTAGGTGTGTGATACATATAAAAATGATTTGTGTTTCATTACTACGCGCATTTATAGGTGAAAAAAGACCATCAGGCAAAAAGTGGGAGTCATCGGACGACCGCCGTGGTGCAGTTTCTTAGCAAAAATTTATTTGCTTTGCAGATTCCGCTTGGAGCCGGCAAAAAATTGTAGGCCTCACCAAATAGGAAGAGAAGCTCGGACAAAAATCTCGTTAACGATAAGCTGTTGATATATCGCCGCTATAATTTTTTTTTATCGCAAAAGTAGGCGAAACACTTCTCATACAAACTTAATGTCTCTATGAAACGGCAGTTCATGGCAGTGACCCATACCATTCTCGCTTAAAAAAATTGGCAGAGATACATGACACTCCCTATGAAAATAGAACTGTTCTTGCTCCAAATTTGTCGCAGAATAACAGAGCTTGGTGGGATATACGAAATTAATGAAAAAATCGTGACGGAATTTTTAGAAGTGTGGCCGTGGTCTACACTCTTGAAATTAAACTCAATCAAAAAATATCTATTAGGAGCAGAACGAAGTCTTTATTTCAATACTCAATACTCTGATCAATATTTTCTCTTATCGTGTATTCCCATTTTTTGATGTTTTTCATAGCACATTTACACTGCACCAAATTTGGCGCCTTTTTCCATTCAAATCTCATTTGGACTTCATCACAATTGACCTCATTTCACCAAATTTCCGAACAATACAATCCACAGTTCATCCGAATAGCAACCCTGCGGGTGTTCAACACTTAGAATTTCCCAGCAAGAACCTTAATGGTTTAATGACGTGTGATAATTTATGCACTATGCACAGCTGTAAATAACAATTTCAACTTCTTGACTCTTCCATTAGTATTACTCTACAGGTGTTCAAAACATCACGGTAGTGCATTTTCTTTCGGTCGCCTTTTGTCCTGGTGGAAGATTATTGCAGGGAAGGTGAAGCCAAATGCAAATTTGCCAATGTAAACGGTGTCGAATTGGCTCATTTGAATTCGCCAAATTTGATGCAGTGTCTAATGTACTATTACATTATACACCTTTTTTTGAGTTATGGCAATCATGGCCCCAAACAAAATCAGTAACAGCGGTTTACATAGTTGTGATATGTTATTCTTGCAGACGGCTGTTGTATATAATTACAGTGACTGGATTATTTAGATACAGTGGGCAATTCGGGGAATTGCATGACTAAAAGTAAAATTTACTTAAAAGGCAATTGATTTTTAACAAAAGAAATGGCATCCTCGGAAAGGTTTAGGCCGCTGTGGATAGCCCTTTGACGCATTGCTGATCCAGCGCGTCCTGTCCTTGTACTAGATCGAGAGCGATTTGTCTGACATCACTATGTTGTTGTTGTTAACAGCAAAAACACTCCCCGAAGGTTTTGGGGAGTGATGCCGAAATTGACAGTCCTTGGCCGGATATTAACCCGGTACGCCCTTGCCCGGCCATCGTGGTAGCGATTTGGTATTACCGGTGTAACCTTCTAGGTCATGTCATCCCTCCATCTGTAAGGAAGGAGTAGATGGGTAATGAGAGATGAGAGGAATCATATCCGTAGATCAACCCACGAGCTAGCACGTCATTAGTCGCCTCTTACGACCGGTATGCCTACCGCGGTCATATTCTAAACCCCTAACCCGGAGGGGCCTATCGTCTGTGTCACCTAAATAGACTTTAAGTCCTGACAAATTTTGAAACATTTTTGGGGAATCGCTCAGGATCAATAAACTCTCGGTTTGTTTTAAAAACACTTTTCAAACTTTATTTTGGGTAGGGTTGCTGCAGTTAACTTCATTTGCCCTAGGTATGTAAATTCAGGACTGAAATCTTCTATAATCACATGTTTGAACACTCGATAAATGAAGAAGTGTCAATGTTAAATCAAATTAAGCCTTCTTCTTTTGTTAACAGCACGGCGACGATCGCTGATCACTTCTGCTTACTACAGCAGGAATGACTGATCGCTGATAGAGGATACGAACATTTTGCTTTGTAACACAATCTGCACTGCTAAACTGGTTGGAATTTTAAGACAGATAGTTGCCAAGTTAATCTTGGGTTTGTAGGGACAGCAAGATCGAAATCGAGAGGAAACAGTTGGGTGGTGAGGAGACGATCAACTAAAAAGTGTAAGAAATAAATATTTAAATTAGAAAATCGTGAGTGCAATAAACAAAATCATGTTTTGCAAGTACTATAAATGTAAAAAGGAGTAAATAAAATTAATTATTTTGTTTTGGTAGCTAGAAAAAATCTATGAACCTTTGCAGCAAAAATTGCTGACAGTGAAAATGAAAACAAGTTTTGCATGTTTCTTTGCCACGCTCATTTCGCCGCATCCTTGCCACCAATAAATTTTATGTTAATTTTCTATTTTCCGTTTTATTTACAGCTCAAAATTGGCGATCATACAAATTTTACATTCTTTGTTGAATTGGCGTTAAACATTTTAATCATTTCTTAAAAAAGAAAAAAACAAAAAAAAGGGCAACAATTTAACACAAAAGCAATGATTAAGTGGTGAAGAAGAAGATAAAAAAAAATTGTGAAAAAAACAACTTGAAACAAGTTGAGAGCAACGGCGAAAAACTTCAGAGCGGCTGCGCGACGGCGAATACGAAATGTGCGCGTGTGAGTGTGTGCTGAGCGCGTAGAGAACGGCGCGGACGCGTGTATCGAGTGAGTAGATTTGAAGTATTCTGTCTGTGTGTGCGTGTTTATGTTCGAAAGCGGTGCAACGGCTGCGGCAGCCAAAACAAAACAAAAACACAAGCAACAATGCGAAGCGAATAACAACAGTTGGCAAGTTTGGTGCAAAGGAATGCATGCAAAAAAATCAAAAAACAATAAGCAGTAATAAAGAAAAACAAGTTGCTCTCTCAAAAATATTCGCGCAAACAAAAAAATCGAAGCGGCAGGAATTTTTTGTACATGTGAAAATCGAAAAATACTGAAACGGAAGCAGTGACAAAAAGCAAAACGTGAAACTGAGAAAAAAATTTAAAGGGACAAAAAAAAAAAAAAAAAAAAAACGAGTAAAAACTTTACTCCGCAAAGTAAAAAAAAACAACAAAAACAAAATAAAAAATTAAAAATTAAAAATTTTTTAAAATAAAAATCAAAAGTCTTGTTTACCAAGTACACAAATTTCCAAGTTCTATTTTCGTTTTGTTCTAAAAATTTAATTTATGATTCTTGCTTCCTGATTTCAGTTTTTATGCGCTATTTTCACAAAAAAGTGTTATAAATTCAGTTTTTTTTGTGTAAAAAAAGAAGTAACCCAAAAAAAATTACTTGAAAAAAAAATTGGAGAAAAAAGTCGAAAAAAATTGGAGAAAAAATTAAAAAAATTGGAGAAAAGAGTAAAATAAAAATTGGAGAAAAAAAATTGGAAAAGAAAAACAAAAAAAAAAATAAAAAAAAAATTGGTTATTCTTTTGAAAGAAAGAAATATTCAAAATAAAAAAATCAAAAAATTAAAAAAATGTAAAAATAAAAAAAAAACAAAAAAAAATTACAATAATTCGAATTACTCAGAAAAATTACTTAAAAAAAAACAAAAAATAATATTTAAAAACATGTAAAAACGAATTTCTTAAGTTTCAAATGCCAGCGCCATCATTTTGATTTTAAGCCCATTTTTTGTTTGTTTTTGAAATTATGAAGAATAATCAAACGAAAGCAGCATCTAACACAACTAACACCAACAACAATAACAACAACAACAACAGCAACAGTAAAAATTTAAATTATTTAAATAATATCAATAAAAAATTCAATAACACCACGAGCGGCAAAAACAAAGTCAACAAAGCTACACAATCTTCATTAACAACAACAACAACTACAAACACCACTAATAACAACAATCTAAATAATAACATCAAGAACAAACCAAAACGTTATAATAATAATAATAAACGTACATTACGGCTGGGTCGCAATAAAATGGGCGGCCGCAAAGATGTGCGTCGCGGCCTTGAGCCACTCGAATTCGAGGAATGCATCGTCGATAGTCCAGAATTTCGTGATAATTTGAATCGTCATGAAAAAGAACTGGATCATACTAGTCATCAAATAAAACGTATCATAAAGGAGGTGAAAGATTTGATGAGCGCAGCAAAAGGTGAGTTTTAAGAGAAAATTTGTATATTGAAAATTAGTTAAATTCTAGTTAGTGCGATTTTTGTTTAAACACCCGAGATAGGAGGGAATAACCGTGATAGTTGAGAGGCTTAAAGAGAGGCTATAGTGCCTGAAAACCAGAATTATTCAATACATATATGTACACATGTGGCTGACAACTCTTGCTTTCTGGCAACCCATCAAAAATTGTGTAATTTTCGTAGAATAAAAGTTATAGAACTTCAAACTTCTTCACAAAACTAATGATGCTACGGTTTTAAGTACAGTGTATTTCAAAAAAAGGTGTAAGTATTTCCGCTAATTTTTTGCTAATTTTTATTATTTTTCCAGTGAAATTACATTTTAGCCATTCCAAAATATTTGATAATTGGGTTGCAAATGGAAAGAAGGATGTACGCTGCAGCGAAACCTCAAAATAGTTAGAAAAATACTAGTATACAACTAAATTTTTCTGGATGAAATCATACCATTTAAAAAATACAAAATTCATTCCTTTCGTTTACTTCTTTTTTCTCTTATAATTCCCAGATGCTTTTTCGTGATAAGGTAAATACAAATAGTCGCTGCTTTCTTAAGAATAAACATTAAAACAAAGGCAAATGATAAAATAAAGGGTAAGTCATGAAAATTCAGGTTGAAATCATACTAGTCCAGGTTGAATATTTTTTGGACTAGTATGTGACTAGTATATTTCATACTAGTTGTAAATTAGTTTTCAACTAGTTGACTTTGCTGCAAGGTAGTTTAAAAAAAATAGATATGGTTTTTAGACAGCTTGAGTTTCAGTATAGCACGAAGAAAAATAAAGGAATTAAAATCATGTTTTCGACACTTAAGTAAGATCATCTTGTGACAGCCAAGATAGGAACACACCTCTGTACAGCTAACACCTGCTCTCGGAGAGCAATCATCGTCCTTACGATGTAACCGAGCAATGGAAGCATATCCCTAACTCCTTACGTACCGCCGGTGAGGCCATTATAGGGCTTCAGCGAGCCCGCAAGACCAGTTGAACGCTGCGTACGGACGCAGCCCGCAGTGTATGAGATCTGTTGATGAGTTCAAATTTGAAACTGTGAGGGTCTTTCTATTCAAGTGTTACTTTGGTTTGAGTAGGAGAAGTTAAGTGCTCTACCGATGAACTAAGATCACGTCTTTCATCATTCGAGAGAAGATGAGATGTACCTTGCAGAGAAAAGTGTCCTGAAGATTTATGGTCTTTCCCGTGTTGCCAAGGAAGAAAAAAAGAGCCCAAATGCACCGTGGGGCCTTGACAGGTGGAGGATGACTTCAGCTGCCCCCTTGATGTTAGAGATAGAACTCAACCGACCCCCCAAGCGAACGGTGCAATCCTTAAGTGCAATGCAGGTCATAGAGGGCTACCAATGCAATTTGTTAGAAATCTCCGCACCTTCTCTTGGTTCAAGCCTGAAATCTCTTATTCGTGTTCAAAAAATAATAATGCTGCAAACTCATTATACCTAATGATAAATCATAATTACCATACACTTACCTGGAATTCTGCACAACACCACCAAGTGTTATTTTGAAACCAATTCAATTTCGCCTTAAGCGTAGATATTAAAAAAAATATCTCACATTTTGATGTGAGTGGTATAGCAATTTTACTTTTTTTTATTTTTCCGTCCGTCTTAATGAAATGTAAAATCACTTCATTTGCCTTAACCGCAAATGAAAATGTTACAACAATGTCCAGATCGTCAGAGCCAATACAACAACAACTCATTTCAGCAATGGCGCTAAATCAAAAGACGTATAGGGAAAATGGAATGCCTTTGCATTAGTCACTAAAACCGAATCGACCGTACAAATATGCATCTAAATAAGGTTTTGCGAAATATTGTATTACAAAATCTTGCATTGCATTGCAACAACAAAACAAGAAAACATACATGCAAAACAACAACACAACGGCAATTATTGTAAGTAACTAGAATTGATATGGGTAGTGTTGCCAAACTTTTTATAGTAGTCTTTTGCAGTTATTTTAAAAATGTATTAGTAAAATTAGTAATCATAATTTTCTATCCATTTTCAATTCCATTATTGGATTAAACCATACAAAACTTGTTTTTGTTCAAATTATACTACAAATTTGGTAAATGCAAGCCTTAGCTCCAGTGCTTCAGTGGAAAGCGCCCGCATAGCATTTTTTTTTTTTTTGAAATTTTCAATCATATTCCAGTCGTTTTAGAGTCTCCTGTATGATTAAAAAATCACATATCAGAAAGGACTCCCTCGTAGACTCGTAGAGGGGAGAAAATGGTACCCTACACGCGACTCATCTTGGTGAGTCTTTTATCACCAATTTTTCTAATCAGTATTTAGTTTTTTTCGAGTCATATTTATGATCATTTTTGAGTCTTGTGGGAATACTTTTTTAGTTGGTTTTAAAGCGTTTACGACACTTTCTCGAGACATTTATGAGTCGTATGTGGAGACTTTTATGCGTCACTTTGGAGTCATATTTTAATCACTTTTCCAAGCAAAAAAAAATTTTTTTCCAATCGCGGAATTGATTAAAAATTTTTCTATAGAGATTTTCAGGCCGAGCTTGTCTTCCAAATGCTGCGATATGCTGCTTAAATTTGTTTGCCTACAAGTTGTCCGAAGCTGCAGTTTTTTCCCCGACTTCACACGGCATCTGAATTTAAGAGAAAATTTTGAATTTAAAAAATTAAAATTTTTGAATTTTTTTAAGTTGAAAAAGAGTTAAAGCACTTTAAAGAGAAATGGCAACCCTAAACACTGAAGCAAACAAATTGCGAATAATCACAGCAAACAACAACAACAAAGAAAAATAATCACTGCAATTTAAATGCAACCCTGTTTTCGCAATACTAAATATGTACATTAGACTGGGCCGAAAAAAATGTTCTTTTCCAAAAATTATATTGATTTTCTTTTTAAGAAAGGTGAAAAAAATTACTGTTATTTTTTCAGATTTTTAAATTAAAGTCTATTAGTGTAATTTTTTCCAAAAAAACAGGCCAATATTTGATGCTAGAGTACTAGAAAACGGCTAGTCTGAGAAAACTTTCGATTCGATTTCCTTCAAAAATATGTTCAGGTAAATGGTGTTTTACAACAATGGTTTATCTTTTTTATACCAAATATGAGGTGTAAAGTCTGTTAAATCTAAACTAGCGATGATAGACCTCTAGACTATAATTAAAAAATAGTAAAAATTACAGTAATTTTTTTTACCTTTCTTAAAAAGAAAATCAATATAATTTTTGAAAAAAAATATTAATTTTTTTTTTGCCGAGTCTAATGTATGTATAGCTGTGTTTGCATTTGTTGTTTTTTGTTTTATTCATATCATTGTTACTCACTATATTTAAGTATGATCTCGATATGTGTAAATGTTTGTTGTTGCATTGGGCAGCAATTTTGTTTTTCTTCGCCTTTGTTTTTTGCTACCACAGCTTGGCACACATTTTTTTCTTATTATTTTTTTTTTCACAACAAAATAAACAGCTTTTTGTCTTGCGCCTGCGAATCTCAGACAATTACAATTTGCGTGTTGAGCGCCATGCAAGAAACGGCAGCAACAATAACAACAACAACAACAACAAATTGACAATCAGCCATCACAGGTCGCAACAGGTAAGCAAAGAAGGCCAAATAAAAACATATGTATGTATAAGTTAAAATATAACAACAAAAAGCAACACATTGCACTTAGTTGTTGTTATTTATGTATGTATGTATGTGTAAACGATGTTTGTTTGCCTTACAAAGTAACACGCGCTGCCCGTGTCGGTTTGTCTATTTTTCTTACGTTCGCTCTGTCTGTCTCTTTGACTGCAACAAGTGGTTGGCATTGACGATTTGAGCGGCAGCGTTGTTTGCTGCTGCTGCTGCAATTATTAACTACAACAATTGTTGAAACAACTGTGATAGCAGTGACAGCTGTAAGAACAACAATAACATACTAGGTACTTATCAAGAAACATTTCTTCGTTTGACTAACCACCTAATTCGCCTCTATTACTATCTGTTCTAACTTTAAACCGCTGCGGCATATTTTAGTTGTTCACGCGTGCTATGATTGGTGGCGCCTGTGGAAGTCGCCGAGAGAATTCAAGAGAATCCACTTTCATTAAATTGGTAGATAATCATATATCATGAACCAAAGAGAGATTAGTTATGCCAAAAGCGATACCGTTAGAATGAATTTGCCTGTTTTGACAGAATCAGCTGATTGCTACGTCATAAATTGCCACAGAATTGCCACCATATAAGAAACTGTGTTGTGGGGGCAACTTTAGATGAATTCAAGATGGCCGATTGAGCAGCGCAGTCGTGACGTCATACGCTAACTGGGCAAGTCATGGGCATGATCATTATTATTATTATTATAAGACCTTATTAGACCGCGACCATTTACACTATCTATTGTGTGACCTTTCAGCTTATTGTTGTATGTGGATGCTCTTTATTTGAGCACCTCCTCAGATTTTTTATTCCATATCACGAACGGATTGAGAGTGACCCCAACTAGGTAGCAGACTCTCTTTCTTGCTAACGCAATGCATTCATCGTCCAGTTCGCAAAACCGACAAAATTATTGTATCTGACGGATTCAGCTTACTCAGGTGATAACGCAGACGGCATTGTCCCGTAAAATACCTAGTGAGGGTTCTTAAATCCACCCTTCTTAGATTAATGACTCTGGCCGATGCTCTTTGTGAGGGTTCTATAAAGAGTTTGCCTTGCCTCTGTCCTAGGCTGCTAAGCCAATGCTGCCTAAACTGTATGTTTTCCCAGTTGCTTATGGTCTCCTTTACAGCACCATGTTTTGCCAGGTGATCTGCTTTTTCGTTGCCGTCATGCCCTTCATGCCCTGGGACCCAACCTAACAAAACTGTTTTTGGCTCCCAGATCATTAAGGACTGCGACGCACTCATCGACAAGCTTCAAGGTTATAGTGTAAGACTGCAAGGCACGTAGGGCGGCCTGACTGTCTGACATAATGTAGATTCGCCTAGAGGATAGTCTTCCCTCTTGAAAATAGTGGGGTAGTTACGCATCGGCACCGATTTTTTGTAATTTGGTCCATAAATATCAGCTCCCGTTTTACCATTTTCCAGCTGCGATCCATCCGTAACCAAATCTCCGAATCGGATTCAGCATAAGGATTCCCTGTGTCCCAGAGCGCTCGATCTACGTTCGAAACTACAAAGTTTCGCATATCCTGAGCGTAGAAGTTATTGCATCACTTACTTGCAATATACGACTATTTATGAAATTCTTGACTATCTTCATATGTCCTGTCATATTTCCGATTTTTAGATCGGAAATGTTTTGCAGTCGTAATGCAGCAAGTGTGGCCTTCTTATCTATCAGAATAGGGAAAGTAGGTATTCCCGCAAGGGCACTTAAAGCATCAGCAGGGCACGTTCTCATTGCACCTGTTATACCGACACAGACTAGCCGATGTAGCTTACTTAACTTAGTTGCCGCTGTTCTTTGAGCATTTTGGGATCATGTCTAACGGAATGAGAAGACGTTGGTTTAATTCTTCGGGCGGTTTCTTTGAACCCCTTCTAACTGGCGACTACGTGTTTCGACGAACTCTTGGAAAAGTACTAGTCCCAAATCTGGACCCCTTGGAACTTTTTCTAGATTATTTCGGGACTATTGTCGGGATCATTACGGCAGTTCTTTTAAATAAAAGCATGACTTTTTACGAATTGGTTTTTGGGACTTTTTTGGATCACCTTGGAACTTTTCTTGATTATTTCGGGACTATTGTAGAAATCCTTTCGGCACTTTTTTCCATAATAGCAGGACTTTTTACGGATTGTTTTCGGGATTTTTTTTTGGACAATTTTAAACTTTTCAACACTTATGTATTTTCGGAACTTCTTTTGGACCACTTTCGGCAACTACATGTTTCGACAATTATTGACTGATGATTTGCACGAACTCTTAGAAAAGTACGAGATCCCAATCTGGACCCTCTTGCAACTTTTTCTTGATTATTTCGGAACTATTGTCGGGATCATTTCGGCACTTTTTTTAAATAATAGCAGGACTTTTTACGGATTGGTTTCGGGATTTTTTGGACCATTTTGAAGTTTTCAGTACTTATTTTGCCCTTCCCGGAATAGATTTGGGACGATTGTCGGTATAATTTCTGCAGTCTTCAGTGCAGTTCAGTCAATCTCATTCCAATTTACCTTCTTGTTTTTCTATGAATTCCTTCCTAGTGTTTGTAACTCAGCTTAGTTGTGTCATCTCGTGAACGTTGCCGTACGCTAACTTCGAATACATGCACAATGGCGTGTTTTCAGCTGATGGAGGTGGTTATTTGCTTTTTAACATTCTTCACAGCTGTTTTCCAAACACCCACAAAATATACAATAACAGCGGGCAGCGGGTCTTGACACGCATTGTTTAGTGTAAACGACAATGGCGATGACGCTGTAGTTGACGTTGACTCTGCTGCTGCATTGCGAAGCGAAGCCAACGAGCAAACAAAAAATTTAAAAACAACTACGAAACTAAGGAAAATTTCAAAATAACAAATATCGAGGGGTTAAGTCATGGCAGCAGTGGCGACTACTGTGGGGTATACATACATACCTTAAAACATATTTACATCAATATTTACATACCTACATATGTATGGACACAAATGAATATATTTTATAGACAAAAAATGCTTTGGCTTACCACTAAGCCATCAACGAACTTCGAACCGACACCAACCTTCCAACTACATACACATCTACTTCACCATTTTACTTCGCGGCTTGTTGTTGTAAATCAGATGCTGAATGACGCTTGCGGCAAAGCCTCCATTCTTCAACAGTTGCATGTTGCACGGTGTCAACGGTGGCGCATTCGATGGCTGGCTGGCTGCCTGCAGCTGTTGTGGTGACTATGCTAATAATTAATGTAGTGATTGTTGTTGTTGTTGTTGTTGTTGGTAGTAGTAAGTCAATTGCCTGCAGGTGGATTTGTGTACTTAGGGTATACATTTTTACTATTTTTGAATTCCAAAACATGGCGAATAGCTGTTGTACTACTATTTGGTGGTTCTTGTTGTTGTTGTTGTTATACTCTCCTACCGGCAACTTGTTTTACTAGTTACTTTTTGTTGCTGTTTCCATCGCTACTGCCATCATCATGTATTGTTTTATTCACTCATTTGTTGTTAATGTTTGGTGGTGGGAAAAATCTTAAATGATTGAATACAAAAGATAGTAAATTAAAAAATAATAATAGTTGAATAATAATGGAAAAAAATTAGCAATAATAAATTCAGAGGTAGTTGTGGTGAATATGACGCAGGCGTATTGTTGCGAAACGATATTTTTCTTCTACTTTTTTCAGCTTTTTTTCTATTTTTTTTGTTGTTTAGCTGTTTTTTTTTTATAGTTGGTATGACAGCTAGAAATTGTGATTCAACATTGCTTAGTTTAGTATAGTTAGGCGGATAAAAGTTTCGTGTCGAGATCATATCGGCTCCTCTCTTGGTTATTTTCAGGATTTTTTTTGGATTTTTTTTTTAGAACATTTTCCGGAATATTGGCCGGATAATTTTGGTGCAATTTTCGCGACTAATTCGGTCCCTCTTTTGGATAGTTTCAGAACTTCTTACGGATTGCTTTCGAAACTTTTTCTGGAACCATTCGGAATATTTTCCAGATTGTTTCAGAACTATTGTTTCAGAATCATTTAGACACTTTTTAGCATAATTTCGGTCGTTTTCCCCGAACCATTTTAGGACTTTTTCTGGATCATTTCGGTACTATTGTCGCGATCGTTTCGGCACTTATTTAGGGCATTTCGGACTAAAGATGTTATAATTTCATCAATTTATCCCATTCATTCAATCCAGTAGTAAATTACACCCCATACCCCTCTAGTCTAGTCCAGCTCAGTCACTCTCTTCCCAATAAACACATTTCTAATTCTCAGAAATTGTTAATCAACACTACTGATCATTGCTTAGTATAGTTAAGCAGGGTGAGAGAGTTACGAATAGTGAGAGGCGAGCTCTTTGAAAATATCATTACCCATCTTCTCCTTTCTTACGCATGGAGGAATGATATGACCTAGAAGGTTCCAATGGTCATACCAAATCACTCCCGAGACAATCGGGCAATGCCGCAAAGGAGTACCGGAGCGTACAGGGTTCATATCCGGCCAAGGACTATCAATTTCGACATCACTCCCCCAAAACCTTCGGGGAGTATATTTGTCTTAACAACAACAACAACAACAACAAAAACAACAACCACAACAACAACAGCAACAGCAACAAAAACTCCAACAACAACGCCAGCAGCAGCAGCAGCAGCAACAACAACACCATCTTATGTTGAGATCTACTTTTTTAATTTAATTTTGTTAAATTTTTTTATCGTTTTATTTTTTCTTTCCTTTAAATAAATTTTTTTTATTTTTTTTTTTTATAGTACATATTTTTAACATTTTTTTAAAGTTTTTTTTTAAATTTTTTTAATTTTTTTTTTGTTTTTCTAGTTTTATCTGATTCTATTTTAATTCATTCCGTTCTATTCTGTGTTTTCTTTATTTTTGTCTTAACAACTACAACAACAACATGGAATGTTGAGATTTAGTTTTTAATTTAATTTTTTTTATTTAATTTCGTTAAAATTTTAGAAATTTTTTTTATCTTTTTATTTTTTCCTTTCTTTTAACTTATTATTATTTCATTTAATTTTAATGTTTTTATATTTTTTTTTAATTTTTAATTTTTTTTTTATTTTTTTAAATTTTTTGTTTGTTTTTTTAGTTTTATCTGATTCTATTTTAATTCATTTCATTCTATTCTGTTTTACATATTTTTCTTTATTTTTAAATTTTTTTGTTTTGTATGTTACTTTATTTTATCTCAATTTGTTTTATTTTATTCCATTTCATTTCATCCTATTTTATTTGACTTCCTTTTTTATTTAACAATTTTTTTTTTTTTTTTTTATTTAACTAATTTGTTTTTTTTTTTTTTTTTTTTTTGAGTTTTTTTACTTGATTTTTTTTTATTTTATTCTTTTTTATTTACCTTTTTTGTTGTTTCTGAGCTTTTTTTTATCCTATTACTTTAATTCTTTTCTGTTATATATTGTACTTTTTTTTCTTTTATTTCGTTTAATTTGGGTTTACTTTATTTTATCTATTTTAAATTTTTTTTTAAGTTTTTGAATAATTTATTATTTTTTTAATTATTTTTAACTTTAATTATTTTATTTTATTTTTTCGTCTTCAGTTTTCATAATATTTTTTTAAAAGTTATACCTACATATTAAATGTGATACCTCACCTTTTTGCGTTTTTCTTTTCATTGCAAATTTGCACATTTCAGTCTGTAATTTTCCTATCTATTAAATTTTAATTATTTGTTCATGGTTAGGTACATAACAGCAAATCACAATCGATCGTGAAAAATTGCAACGAATTTTTCGCAAACTTTCAACTAAGCTGACAATGAAAAATTTAATTGCGATTATTTTTCCTCACCACTACAGCTCATAACATAAAAAAGAAACAGTCAGCAGCAAAGTAAAAGTAGGCACCTGTATAATTACAAATTGTATAAATGAATGCATGAGTATATGTGAACTATTGTTCGGCGCTGTTGTGTGTGAGTCAGTGTTAATGCGGAGAAATCGTTTATCACAGTAAAAAAAAAAAATAAAAAAAAAATAAACAACAAAAAAAAAAACAGCTGTTTTGTATGAGCACCCTTTTTTTAGCAACGTAGTTTCTCGTTCACTTTCGTCGCATAGAAGCGAAAATAAAAATTAGTAATCTGTTGTATAATCAATTAGTACTTACTTGCAATTTTATTCAAATGATCCCAAAATGACCCCAAAATTATCCAAAAATATTCCTGAATTAATCCCAAAACGACTTCAAAAAGACCCAAAAATTATCCCAAAATTATCCCAAAATGATCCAAAAATAATCCTAAAATGATCCGAAAATTGCCCCAATTATCCTAAATTAATCCAAAATTAAACACAAAATGATCTCAAAATAGCCCCAAAATTATTTCAAAGTGACCCCTAAATGATCTCAAAATGTCCTAAAAAAAATCCAAATATTATCCCACAAATATACAATACAAATACAATATGGTAAAATGGTAACCCTGGGCGGCTACTCTACTTGAAAATAGTTAGTTTGTATGTCGGCGAAAATACCTTTCATTATATACCCATATTGGCATATCTAACTCCATAATTAAAAAAAGGGATAGGTGGCAACCCTGTAAACCGCCCCAAGTGGCAACCCTAAAGTGGGTAGTCTTAAAATCGATCATACTATCACCATGCCAAATTTCAGCCAATTCGGTCAAGCGATTCTCGAGATAGTACCGGATATACAAATATATTGTGGTAAGGTGGCAACCCTACTTGAAAATATTTTAGTTGGCATGTCGCTAAAAATAACTTTCATTTGATACCCATATTGGCATATTTTTTTTATATTTACAAAATTAAAATAAATTGAGATAGGTGGCAACCCTATCCCAAGGGGATAGTCATAGAATCAATCATACTATCTATATTCAAAATTTCATCCAAATCAGTCAAGCGGCTGCCGAGATAGTCTGGATATACAAATATACAAATGTACAAGTTTAGCTCGTTTAAAGTTATAAGATTATGCTATGAAAAGTTGGAATATGTTATTTTCCGTTGCGTTATGTTATTTGACGTTTTTTGTTAAGTTGTATTATGGTATGACGTGTAGTGCTATGTTATGTTATTTTATGCTATGCTATTTTATGTTAGGCCATGCTGTGTTATGTTATGCTATGTTGTTTTATGCTGTTATGTTATGCTATGCTATGTTTTGTTATGCAATGCTAAGTCATTCAAAATTGCGATTTGTTAGTTTCTGTATGTTATGTTATGTTATGTTGTGTATTGTTATGCTATGCTGTATTATGTAATCCTATGCTATGTGCTCATATTACTAGTAAAGTTACATATATCGCCGGTTCCAAAGTATACAGATGTATTCACTTTTTGAAACAACTTAAATTTTGAAATACTTCTGTATACCTACTTTGGAACTTTCATATCCGTCATCATAGATACTGTTTTTTTGTTATTTTATGCTTTATAAAACCTTTTCAAAGGTATAAAAAACTCTTAAAATCGCATTAAAAGTACATCGTCAATCACCTTAATATTACATACATACATACATAGATACACATATTTTTTCAAGTATTTACATATATACACTCGTTTATCTATGCATATTTTTATAAACGTTTTGTACTTACAGCTGTTCAGCGTATGTATTTATCTTTTATTTAACGCTGATCTTTTGACCTTAAACCAGGCCTAGGCACTTAGTGGGACAATTGTCCGAAAATCTGAGAACCAAATTCACATAGATTATTACGCTCTTTGCTTGGCCTCCCGAACAATGACATTGTCGCTATGATCGCATTGACCAATCAATGGATGTCGTTGGTTATGCACGGTTTCGGTACTTGCTAGTGAGGTACGGTGCAAACAGATGCGATGACCGCTCTTTCGCTAACACCGCTTCACTTCCAATTTTGCCGGGTCCTGCCTTAAACCTGTTTTGAGGCAGTAAATACAACTGAAAATGAAAATTGCCGTAGAATTATAAGATAACTTTAAAATCAACAATGCGAGAATTTTTACTTTGAAGCGAAAGGAATTTATAAGTGATCGTTTAGCGAAGCGATTGTGAATTATTATTTTATTCTTGTATATTTTCTGTATTTAGTAAATATTGATTTACATATTGACTGCCAAAAATTCATAAAGTTTAGTTTTAAATCGGCGCAGAAAGGGTAAATCTTTTTATTAAACCACAAAACGAAAATATGTCTATAAGCTTTCTTAACCCTCACCAACTTAAGTAGTCATTAGCAGAGGCGGGGACATAACAAACAAAAAAAAAAAAAATCGATCAATCGAGTAGAAAATTATAGTTAAATACCGTTATTAAATAGTAATTTGTTGCACTTGACAACTGTTGGTCGTGAAGTTAAACGACATTTTTTGGCTATAATTTCAGTGAAGGGGAAAGTGAATGAAGTGGTGCGTTAAGTGTGTAACGGTAGGCCGTAAAATGATAAATTAAAAAAAAAAAAAAAAAAAAAAAAAAACCAAGTTTTTCTTATTTTTCCCCATTAAATTCATCAGCTTTATTGGGCTACAAAACTGCAAATATGAAAAATAATGTAAATACCATCTTACGACATTTTCGCCATCGCCTTCACCTTCGCAATCGCTTTCGTTTCAAAATCACCACGAATACTAATTAATTCTTTAAGCTACCACAGCGATAGCAATAAAATGATATCTATGATATGAAATGATTTTTTTTTTTTTTTTTTTTTTACACTTTACGCCGTCAAACTTCATATTTCACTTTATTATTGTTCTCTAATATATTTATGTGTTAAAAAAATTAGTTCTAATATATAAAATCAACAAGTAGATATGGTCGTATTATATTTATGGGCGCGCGATAAGTTACACGAAGCGTTCATAATTTGTTCATTCGCCTTTGGCAATGACGTCTCATATTACACCCTTTTTTGTGTGTTTTATGTATTCTTTTGCTTTTTATTTCTCTGATTTTTTATTTTTTATTTTTTTCTTACTATTTTTCACTTTAAACGCTTCGCACACTTGTTGCACGTCTTTTTGTTTTTGTTGTATCTTCAGTATTGATTGTTTGAGTGACTGTGTATGGCGAACAACGTTATGAGATGGGTTGTGCTGCATGGTATTTCTATGGAATTATTTCTTTTTGACTTGATTCCATACGGAATATTCTTCTTACAGATCGCTAAATGTTCTTACGTAAATCCTAGATATTTTCTCTAAAGTAGTGTATGTACAGGCAGAATTTATGTTCGAGAACTCATTACTGTCTAGACTTGCCTTTAGGACACTGGGCTCTGTCTGCCATTTGCTTACTGGAATGAGGTTTTCAAATAAGAGATGAGTCCATGATATATATGTTAACTATCTGAAAGATCTAAAAAATTTATCATTCAGAGACTGATGGAATGAAAAAATCTTCAATTACTCATTAGGTTCTAAGCAGGAAAAAAATACATAGTCTTATAGGAAAACTCCATTCGTTCGAGTTATTCTACTTGTTGTTTTTTTTTTAAGTTATTTGGTTGGTGTTGGCTTTACTAAAGCTTTACTCATGTGTGCTGCTAAACAACAATAAGCATTTTGGTTATTTTTTAGTTTTTTTTATATTGATTTTGGGCAAGAATTAATCTTTAACTTTCGCTAATTCGTGGAATATGTTTTTTTTTGTTATTTTTTTGTGTTGAAAATCTAACTTTGTATTGGACAAACATTTTATTTTATTTTTAAATATTTTAAGTAGGTACCTAAACCAAAGTTTTTGTTTTTTTTGCTAAGTTTGAAGATATCACTTGCTTGCTTAGGCAAATGACTTAACTGAGCCAACAACTTTCGCTACAGCAAACCAATTAGAGCTAATATGGAATCTAATGAGGTGTGGGAAGAAGAAATTATTCGTAATTTTGACTGGAGCTTAGAGCTATCAATTCGGTGTGCGAACTTTGCAGGTTTTTTTACTCGTTACTTTTCTAGTTCTTTTCTATAATAAAAATTTAAATAAAATAAACGAAAAAAATAATAAAAATAAAATCTTAAATAACATAAACAAATAAAATGAAATAAGATAAAATTAAAGAAAAGTGAAAGAAGAAAAGGAAAATAGAAGAATAAAATAAAAAAAAAAAATAAAAATAAATTAAGAAAAATAAAATTAAAAGAAAAAAAATGTTAAAAAAATTTAAATTAGAAAAAAAAGAATAAAAACTACAAAAAAAAAAATAATTAAACTATAAATAAAAAAAAAATTTTTTAAAAAATTTTAAAAACAAAAACAGAATAAAAACATAAAATAAGTAAAACTACAAAAAAAAAAAAGATTTAGTTATTTTCTAAGAAAAAAAAAAAATCAAAAATAAAAAAAGAAAAAGAAAAAAAAAATTAAATTTAATAAAACAAAAAAAAAGTAAAAAAATAAAATAAAAAAGGGCAAAAACATATTTTGCTTTATTTTCAAACCAATAAAAGTTAAAAAAAAATATAAAAAAAAATAAATAAAATATAAAAACACCAAAAAATAAAACAAAAAATAAAATAAAAAAATAAATAAATAAAATGAACTCAAATAAAATTAAATAAAGTTTTTTACTTAATACAACAAAATAAATACAATAAAACAAATGAAATAGCACACAAATGAATGATGTAAAAAACATTTCAATAGAATAATTTAGGACAAAGCTAATATTATTTAAAATAAAGTAAAATAAAAAAATAATAAAAAGATATAAAACACTATAAGGTAAAGTAAAATAAAATTAAAGAAATAAGATAAAATGAAATGAAACGAAATAAAATGAAACAAAATAAAAAAGTGTAAATAAATAAATTTAAAAAAAATAACTAAAATAAAGTAATGAAAAAATTAAAATAAAGTATTAAGAAAAAATAAAATACGACAATTAAAAAATAATAATTAAAAAATAACATAAAATAAAGTAAATAAAATAAAATAAATATAGTAAACAAAAAAAATATAAAATTTAAACAAAAAAATTTTAATTTAAACAAAAAATATAAAATTTAAACAAAAAAAATAAAAAAAGTAAACCAAAAAAGTAATAAAAAAGTTAACCAAAAAGGAATACATATAAAAAAGAAAAAATTAAATAAAAAAGAAAAAAAAGAAAAAATAAGAAAAAAAAATTAAAAAAAGAAAAAAAAAATAAGGAAAAAAAATAAAAAAAAGAAAAAAAAAATAAGAAAAAAAAAAATAAAAAAAAAAAAATAAAAAAAAAGAAAAAAATAAAAAATAAGAAAAAAAAATAAAAAAAAGAAAAAAAAATAAGAAAAAAAATTATTTATTTATTTATAAGTAAACAAAAATAATAATAGGAAATGTAAACCAAAAAAACATAAAATTTAAACAAAAAAAAAAAAATAAAAAAGTAAACCAAAAAAAAGTAATAAAAAAAGTTGACCAAAAAAGTAATACCAAAAAAAAAAAAAAAAAAATAAATATATAAATATAAAAATAAAAAAGAAAAAAAAAAGAAAAAGAAAGAAAAAATAAAAAAGAAAAAAAAAAAAAACATAAAATAAATAAAGTAAACCAAAAAATAATATAA
Source organism: Campiglossa producta (assembly GCA_964058755.1). Lineage (NCBI taxonomy): Eukaryota > Metazoa > Arthropoda > Insecta > Diptera > Tephritidae > Campiglossa > Campiglossa producta. The sequence continues at coordinate 13,813,158 of CAXKVI010000005.1, read as the reverse complement.
AATGTAAAAAAAATAATAAAAAAGTAAACCAAAAAGTAAAACCAAAAAAAAAAAGAAATAGATAAAAAAGAAAAAAAAAAAAAAAAAAAAAGTAAAAAAAAAAAAAAAAATTAAGAAACGAAAAAAAAAATTAATTTAAAAAATAAAAAAAAAATAAATAAAATAAAAAAAGAAAGAAAAAAATAAAAAAAGAAAGAAAAAAATAAAAAAAGAAAAAAAAAAATAAAAAAAGAAAAAAAAAAAATAAAAGAAGAAAAACAAAAAAAAAAAAAAGCAAAAAAAAAATCCCCGAAAGTAAGCCGAGCATACTACTGCTATACCAATGCGGCCGCCAGCTATAGAACTAAACTAAAGTAAAAAACCGGGGACCTACCACTATATCACTCTAAAGGTGTTGAGAATTATAATCACAAGCCACAGTCCCATTAAATAAAGAACACAAAACGAGAGTGTACTATTAACTGTCATTATTCAAATGCCTATTTGAACGAAGACTCACACGAAGTATTAGAAAAAAAAAGATTAACATTCATGGCATTTTACTATTTCATTTGCTTTTATTCGCCAGCCATAACGCGTTGAGGTTTGGCCTCATTTTGAATTGCTTTAGAAGTAATTTAGTGTTATCTGAAGATGATCATCACGAACTTGGGTTAGCAGAAATCGCCTTAAGCCCACTCTAAGATTTAGACAAATATGCGTTATATAAAGGTATGTACATACGTATGTTTGTCTATATAGTCACCCAATAATGTTTATTACTGACTTAACACCGAGATAAGACATATGACTGACCGTCTGCCAGCCAACGTACTAATCACGTACTTATTATGCTTGAACTGTTTGTTTGCATGGTAATGATGTTGATTAGCAGAGATACGAAAGGTTTTAGGTAAACAAATACGAATATACAAATAAATTGTAAATATGTCAATGAATAACAACAAAAAAAAAAAGAAAAACGTATAGAAAAAAAAAAGTTTTGAAGAAAAAAAAAAAAAATTTAAATATAAATAAAGAATAAACTCAACTGAGCGTTAAACCAAAATGAAAACAAATATTACCTTTAAAATACCAAACAGTATTCACAACAACAACAACATCTCACCGTCATTATTGCTAATCCACACAAAACGATTTCATACTTGGTCTGCGATCGATCAACGCTCAAAGCATGATCAGCAGTTGCTGAGCTGCCCTGCCGCAAGTGTTGCGCGAACTCCAAGAAAATCCGGTTTTCAAATACTCAAATGTTTTGCGCATTCTTTATTTATTGGCTTTTATTTAGATTTTTACCTGAACATTTTTTTTCTTGCTCGACACTTCTCTTTACTCTTCTTTGTCCTCTATTACTTCTGCTACCTTGTTTGGTTTACTTGCTTTCGTTATCTTTTGCAAGTTTGTTTATTTTTGTAATCGATCTTATTTTGGTAGCGCGATGAGCCACGCACAGCAGTTGAGTAATTCGAGATAGAATTGAAAACTGTTTCACTACTACGCTGCAGCGACAAGAACATACAAGAACATACCTGCTAGTCATGATATACTAGAATTATACGAGTTCTAAATACCAGTCCCATACTAGTTCAACCTAGACTAGTATGACTTCCATAAAATAAACTAGTTTCCACACTAGTCCGAATAGGACTAATAAGAGAAAAAAAAGCAAACTAAACGAATGAATTTTGAATTTTTTGACTGGTATGATTTCATCCAGAAAATTCTAGTTGTATACTAGTATTCTTCTGACTAGTTTGAGATTTCGCTGCAGGGTAAAGTAAAAAATTAAAAACAAGAAAATAGTGATCTGACTGTTGATCACACTCACACTCACTCTCTGGTCTAAACTGGTTTGAGTCATTGTACCTAATTGTCGTTGTCGCCTTTGTGTCCAGTCACTTCACGGCGCAGTCCCTATTTCTTTTGACGATTCATTAATGAGCTATGATTCATTGGTACCTATTTATCTTTTTTTTCGCTTTGAGTATTCTTTTCTCATACTTTTTTGGTTTTTTGAGTTTTGAGTTTTAGCTAAGGAACCTTGAATTAGTTGGTCAATTTGTTTCGGTTGGGCGTTTAGCGGTCATTTGGCATTGAGAAATTTGGCACTAACTGGTCTGTAGAATTAAAAACTACAAGGGTAACAAAGTCATCATACCCAATTTGATTCATCTCGGGGACTATCTTTCACATTAGGTTCCCCAGACATCCTTTAATCAAGTATAGTTCTGAGATACTTAACAGTATCATACTGCACTGACCAAGATGAAAAGGTCATTAGTATTTTACCTTACAAAAACAAACAAAATATGCAAATAAAATTCTCAACTCGCAATTAATTGAACGATCGAACGTACGAAAGCTAAACGCAATGAAAACGAAAGTACTAAAACGACAATTTGCTGGAACGGCAAAAAGAACGGTAGGAGCTGGGACGGGAGCCACACACAAATATTTTTAAATACATTTAATTTATAGATTAAAAAAACAAAAACAAATAACGCAATACGAGTTAGTTTTAGTATGGACACCGCACACAAATTTGCTGACTATTTTTGGGCAAAATAACTTTCGATTGTGTTTGAATTGTGTGCGCGCGTGCGCAATGCCACTGAACGCAATAGATTTGTATCGCACTTGTTGTTAGCATGGATTTATGTGTAGAATAAAAATAAGTTTGAAATCAGATTGCGCATGTTGAGTGATACGCGCCAACAGAGACGTACTAATATTGCCAGTCAAGTGCAAATGCGCATGCGCAGCTTTATATTCTAGATCTAGGTCAATGTGGAAAAGGTTAATGTGAGCGCTTGGCCGATTTAAGCAAAATAAGGTCATTGGGGAACATGAAGAAGTTTATGAAAATTGACTTAACTTCAGTTTAACAAAAAAAAAAAAAGTTAACGGAGATAATAAAGTTAAAAAAAAAAAAAAAAAAACAATAGAAAAAAGTTGGACAAAAAATATTTTAAATCAATTTAAACAAACCAAAAATTAATTGAAAATGTAATAAAAAATAAAAAAAAGTTAAAGAAAAAGAAAAAAATAAAGACAAAAACAAAAGCAAAAGAAATAGTAATGAAAAATAAAAATTAATAAAAAAGAAGGAAAGCAGAAAATAAAACTAAAACCGTAAATTTTAACCAATATTAAACAAAATTGAAACAAAAAAACAAATAAAAAAATAAACATAGAATAACAAAAAAAAAAAAAATAAAATGGAATAAAAAAAAAAATAATTACAAAAATAGAATGAAAAGTAAAAAAAAAATAACACAAAATAAAAAAAAAAAACAAAAAAGTAAAATAAAAAAAGTAATAAATAAATAATAATATAAAAATTAAAAAAAAAAGACAAAAACCAAAAAAAAGAATTAAAAAAATAAAAAGAAATAAAGAAAGAAGTATAAAAAGAAAAAAATTTAAAAAAAAAAAATAAATAAAAAAATAAACTTAAAATAAAAAAAATAAACTTAAAATAAAAAAAAAAAAAAATAAATAAAAAAATAAATAAAAAAATTAACTTAAAAAAAAAAATAAAAAAAATAAACTTAAAATAAAAAAAATAAATAAAAAAATAAACTTAAAATTAAAAATTAAAAATATATAGAAGAAAACAAAAATTAAGATTTAAGAAAAAAATATAAAAAAATAAAAAAAAATAAAAAAAAAAATAAATAAAAAAAATAAATAAATAAAAAAAAAAAAAAAAATAAATAAAAAAAATAAAAAAAATAAATGAAAAAAAAAAATCGAACAAAATATTGAAAAAAAAATTAGATAAAAAAATGAAAAAAAATTGAAAAAAAGTTAAAGAAAAAGAAAAACATAAAGACAAAAATAAAAGCAAAAAAAAAATAGTAATGAAAAAATAAAACTTAATAAAAAAGGAGGAAAGGAAAAAATAAAACTAAAATCATAATTTTTTACCAATATTAAACAAAATTGAAATAATAAAACAAATAAAAAAATAAACAGAATTACAAAAAAAGAATTAAATAAAATGGAATAAAAAAAAAATTAATAAAAAAATAGAATGGAAAATAAAAAAAGAATAAAACAAAATAAAAACATAAAAACAAAAAAGTAAAATAAAAAAGTAATAAAATAATTAAAATAAAAATTAAAGAAAAAAAACAAAAACAAAAAAAAGAATTCAAAAAATAAATAGAAATAAAGAAATAAGTATAAAAAACTAAAAAAAAGATAAATAAATAGAAGAAAAAAAATTAAAAGTAAAAAAAAAAATAAATAAGAAAAAATAAAAAAAAAAATAAAAAAATTAAAAAAAAATTAAAGAAAAAAAATAAATAAAAAAATTAAAAAAAAATAAAAAAAAAAATAAAAAAAAAAATAAAAAAAAATTAAAAATAAGTAAATAAAAAAAAAAAAAAAATATTAGAAAAAAATATTAAAAAAAATTCAAAAAAAAAAAAAAATTAGAAAAAAAAAATCGAAAAAAATATTGAAAAAAAAAAAAAAAAAAATAACTATATAAAAGGAAAATTACAACAAAAAAAATACGTCAGTAAAATATAAACAAAAAAAAATATGTAAGTAAAATATAAACAAAAAATACAAAAATAATCATAAATAAAACAAAAAATAAAAAAAAATTAAATAAAATATATGAAAATAAATAGTCGTGAATTTTTGAAATGAAATAAAAACATTTAAAAGTATTAAAAATAAAAGACAATAAAAAATAAGACATATTTCATAGCAATAAAAGAAAAAAAAAACAATGCATGAAAAAATCGTGGAAAAGAAAGCAATCGAAGCACAACAAAAATATGCCAAGCTAATTTATGACCGACCAATCAATCGCCGGTTGAAATGTAAAATTTTTCGTTTACGTGTTGAACATCACAAATTAGCATACATATGAGGCGAAATGGACAAATAACAAACTATCATAAATATTTACATAAATAAGTTAACTTACAGGTGAAAAAAATAGTGGCAAGCAAACGCTGAAAGCGAAAGGAGAAAGGAGGCTAAGAGTTGAAAAAAAAAACAACAAAAAACTCACAGAAAAATGTAGTCGCTGACGATTCCAATTCTAACTGCAGACAGTTGTACCAGCAAACGACCCAACAAAAGCATTAGAAATACAACATTAGCACCTTTGCGCTAAACAAAGTGTGGAAAGCGGCAAGAAATTGAAATACAACGCAAGAAATTGCTTTGGAAAAATATTGTTGAAATGCGAAAAAGATCATGCAGAGATACTTGCACATATACACCGGCTTTGTAGTCGTGTCATTTTGTATTTTAGCATTTCTATCACGAGCTTTTGGTAAAGAAGAAAGATAAAATGCGCATGCGCAACGTTAGGTGGAGGCAAAAAAAAAAAAACAGTACACTATTGCTACTTTGTGGCATTCGAAACTGGTGAAAATATAAGCAGATGTTGTGCATGCAAATCACCAACAAATCATTGCATTTAATTTATTATTTTAAAATTGCAAAGCATTAAAAAAATAAAATAAAAAAATAAAATAAAAAATAAAATAAAAAATAAAATAAAAAAATAAAATAAAAAAATAAAATAAAAAAATAAAATAAAAAAATAAAATAAAAAAATAAAATAAAAAAAATTAAATAAAAAACAAATAAAATTAAATAAAAAAAGATAATTAAATAAAAAATAAAATAAAAAATTAAATTAAATAAAAATATAAAAAAAATTAAAAAAAAATAAATAAAATAAAGGAAAAAAAGAAAAGGAAAAAATAAAAAAATAAATAATAAAAAATTTAAGAAAAGAGAAAATATTAAAAAAAAAATATATAATTAAAAAGAGAAAATTAAAAGAAAAAATAGAAAATAAAAAAGAATAGAAAATTAAAAAAAAATAAAGAAAATTAAAAAAAAAGGAAATTTAAAAAATAAAATAAGAAAATTAAAATAAAAAATTAAGAAAAATTTAAATAAAAAGTTAGAAAAATTAAAATAAAAAAAAAACTAAAAAAAAAATTAAAAATAATATGTATTAGAAAAATTAAAATAAAAAAAACACTAAAAAATAAATTAAAAATAATATGTATTAGAAAAATTAAAATAAAAATAATACTAAAAAAAATTATATAAAAAAATTGAATTAAAAAGAAATTAATAAAACAAATAAAAAAAAAAAATAAAAATTAACAAAAAAATGAAAAAACAATGAAAAAACAATGAAAAAGAATTAACAAGAAAAAAAAAATTAAAAAAAAATAAAATAAAAATATATAAAACTAAATTAAAAAATTTAACAAAACAAATAAAATAAAAAAACAGGTTGACAAAAATAATAAAAAATATTGTAAAATGAAATAAAAAAAAAAAATTAAAAACGAAAAATTAAAATTATTAAAAAAAAATTAGAAAAAAAAAAAAAAAAAATAGCAAAATGTAATAAATTTAAAGGAGAACAATTTAACTAGGTAAAACGGTATAAAATATGAAAGGATTAAAAAATTATAATACAATAAATTATAATAAAATTAATTATAACAAAACAAAATAAAATAAAATTTAATAAAAAAAATGAAGTAAAATTTAATAGAAAAAAAAAAATAAATAAAAAAAGTAAAATAGAAGAAAGAATAAAAAATTAATAAAAAAATAAGAGAAAGGTAAAAAATATAATAAAATCAATAAAATATAATATCTAGAATGACGTAAAATAGAATAAAATAAAATAGAGTTAAATAAAATAAACTAATAACAGAATAAACTGTAAAAGATTACTTTTGCTGAAACCTACCAAATAATTATTAGCTAATAAAAAAATACAAAAAGTAAATATCACGATCTTTAGAGGCATAGTTATATTATTTGGCATATAATGACGTCAATGATTGTTATTGTATTTGTGTTGTGATTATTTTAAAATATTGATAAAAACCTGCCATTTTGAGTTTAGCAATCTAGAAATTCTGTGTACATATATTACTGCTTGATTACTCTGCTGCTTTTGCAAATGTGTGAATTATTGTTTTGCAGTAAATTTCATTGAGGCGCCACTTAAAAACTGGACGATAAGATAAGACAAGCAATTTTTTAAATAAAAATATATGTATTTAATGTGTAGACGTATAAATATTTGTTTCTAATTAGTAAATTGATTGACTTCAAGGCCATTATAACAGGTTAATCTAACTTTCAGATAGTCTAACACACTTCGAGTAACATTGCATATTGAGTGGTAGGAAGGAGAGAGTTTTACGAGAAAGTTCTATTACTGCTGAGTTTGAAACATTTCCTAATACCGAATGTTTTGAGATAAAGTAAATTTTTACAGACTGAACCCACAATATGCTTCTCAGAACTTTGGAACAAATTGTAGCATATCTTTAGGATTATTTAATTTTCTTTCCTTTATTTCTAATAATACAATGTTTTTTTTTTATCTTAATTTATTTTTGTGTTTAATTTTTAAATATTTTTTTTGTTTTTTTTTTGTTTTTTTTTGTTTTTTTTTAATTTTATTTAATTTTAAATACTTTTATTTTGTTTATTTAATTTAATTTTATTTGGTTTAATTGGCTTTTTTTATCTTAGGTTATTATTGTTTTTAATTTTTTATATATTTATTTTTTTACATATATTTTTTTATATATATATTTTTATATATATATTTTTATATATATATTTTTATTTTATTTATTTATTAATTTTTTACTTTATTTTATTTTATTTCATATAATTTTTTTATATTACGATATTTACTTTAAATATTTTAAAGTTTTTTTTTTAATTTTTTTTTTTTGTTTTTTCTGTTTTATCTTTTTTTTATTTATTTATTTTTTACTTTATTTTATTTCACATTATTTTTTTATACTTATTTTATTTTACATATATTTGTTTTATTTTATTTTGATTTTATTTTATTTTGTTTTTTTTTTTTATTTATTTTTAAATGTTTTCTTTAAATTTTTTTAAATTTATTTTTTGATGTTTTTTTAAATTTTGTTATTTATTATTGTTTTTTTATATTTTTTTATTTTATTTTACATTTTTTTTTATTTTAGGTTTTTTTAATTTTTTAATTATTTTTATTTTACATTTTTTTTTAAATTACTTTACTATGTTTTTTTATTTTATTTTATTTTTATCTAATTTTTTTTGGCTTTACTTTCTTCATTTTTTTATATTTTTTTATTTTTTTTCTTTTTTAATATTTAATTTTTTTTATTTTTTTTTATTTTTTTTTATTTTCTTTGTTTTAATTTTTTTTATTTATATATATTTTTGTATTTATATTTTATTTGTTTTATTTTTGTTTTATCTTCATATTATTTTTTTATTTATTTATTTTTTACTTCATATTATTTTTTTATTTATTTTTTTTTTTACTTTATTTTATTTTATTTCATATTAGTTTTTTATTTTTATTTTATATTACATATATTTGTTTTATTTTATTTTGATTTTAGTTTATTTTGATTTTCTTTTATTTTACTTTATTTTATTTATTTTACTTTATTTTATTTATTTTTAAATTTTTTAAATTTTTTTATAATTTTATTTTTTGATGTTTTTTTAATTTTGTTATTTATTTTTTTTTTTATTTTAATTTATATTTTTTTATTTTATTTTACATTATTTTTTAATTTTTTTTATTTTACATTTTCTCTTAATTTTTTTAATATTTTTATTTTACATTTTTTTTAAATTACTTTACTATGTTTTTTTATTTTATTTTATTTTTATCTAATTTTTTTGGATTAACTTTCTTCATTTTTTTATATTTTTTTTTATTTATTTTTAATTTTTTTTAATTTTTTTTTCCTTTTTTAGTATTTTATTTTTTTTATTTTTTTATTTTCTTTGTTTTAAATTTTTTTTTATTTATATATATTTTTATATTTATATTTTATTTGTTTTATTTTTGTTTTATCTTCATATTATTTATTTATTTATTTATTTTTTACTTTATTTCATTTTATTTCACATTATTTTTTTTATTTTTATTTTATATTACATATATTTGTTTTATTTTATTTTAATTTTAGTTTATTTTGATTTTATTTTATTTTACTTTATTTTATTTATTTTTAAATTTTTTAAATTTTTTTATAATTTTATTTTTTGATTTTTTTAAAATTTTGTTATTTGTTTTTTTTTTTTTATTTTAATTTATATTTTTTTATTTTATTTTACATTATTTTTTAATTTTTGTTTTATTTTACATTTTCTCATAATTTTTTTAATATTTTTATTTAACATTTTTTTTTTTAAATACTTTACTATGTTTTTTTATTATATTTTATTTTTATCTAATTTTATTTGGCTTTACTTTCCTCATTTTTTTATATTTTTTTATTATTTTTGTATTTTTTTGTCTTTTATAATATTTATTTTTTTTTAAATTATTTTTTTGTTTTTAAAATTTTTTTTTATTAGTCTAACTCTTAGTCCAAAAACTCTTAGGATGACTTTGACGTGAAAAAATCCAACCCTGCAATTAAGCAATGACACGAAATCTCCCAGAAAAAGTCACAGACCTGAGATCGTGTGACCAAATTTTTTTTTGTTTTATATCAAAACTCTTGAAAAATATTCCATGATAGCCACAATTCTTCAATAACGGGCTAAAAAAAAACAAACGAAATAAAAAAATTCCAAATGATTAAAACCAATTAAAAGTTGTCGAAGAAAATGTGGAAAAGTTCAATAAAAACGTCGATGTTCGTTGAATGATGTTGCTGTGTTGAGGAAACGAGCAATTGGGGAAATTATGAAGAGGCTGTTGACAGCGAGCCGGTGATAGTGCGCTGATGGTGATGATGATGAGCAGCTTAAAACACAACAAAACTGATGACGAAGCCAAAAGCGCAAATGGCAGCCATGAAACAACAGACGAGACGAGGAGTACAGAGGAGTATTAAATTATTACAGGCCGTCTTGAACACGAACTTTTTAGCAGCGCTACACAATAGTGGAGGCATAAAATGATTAACGTGAAAGTGACAAATGCCAATAGACTGAGAAATTAACAAAACAAAAAAAAAATCCAACAGAAAACCATGAAATTTGAAGTTGGAACTACTTTGAATTGGCAACAATAACACGTTGAGCCGGCAGGTAAGTAATGAAGAAGGCAAGCGAAATACAAAGTAAAATGAAATAAAAAGAAAAAAGTATAAAACGACCACAACAAGCCTTCCAGCCGCCGCAACATAACTGTCTGACACAGACAATTTTTATTTATTTTTGAAAAAAAAAATTACGACTGAACTTAAACCCCAGCGCACATTGTGCATCACATCAGCTTGAAAAACAACCAACAACAACCGTTGAGTGCTGCTAAAGCGTTGAATTACGAGGTGTGGTGAATAAGTTTCGGAAAGTCTACAGCTAACGCAAGACACTAACGCCCTATCGAACACTAACACTAAAAACTTAACCCCTTGTACGCCGTCTTCGCGACAACAAGTCTCTTCAGAAGTTTGAGAAGTGTAACATTGATTACTTTCTAGAACAATAGGCGACTTACAAACCGAAAAAATTTTGTAAGCTACCATGGAAATAGACCTGGTCTATCGACAATACGAAACTCATTCTGATAAATAACGGTGTTTCCTGGATATTTTTGTCACACCTCGTATATTTACAACTAGACAGTTGAGAGAAATTACTAATCACACATTCTGCGAAAGCATCAACCGCAAGTAGAGTCACAACAAAGCGCCAGCAAACCCCATAAACCGTTGTGTACCGCTCTCATTAAAAACTCGTAAAAGTTACAGTGTGACGATTGGTAGACTGAATTGAACAATTTGAAACTAATAAAAGATGTATTGTGATAATGTTGTTGAATCCGAAGGTAGGAGATGTCTAGAATGAAATAGGCAGTGACAACTAATCTTTCGGACCTGGTTCTTACCTCTGTTTGAACTTATATCATGGAGTCAGCGCGCCACTCTGCTAAACTACTATAGCTTTATTTCCAGCACACCTACCAGCCTCGCGATGAACATTGGAAGAACGGGCGGTAAGGTCTTCTTCGAGGATATCTCCCCAGGACCTTTTGTTTCGGCTACGAGATCACTGCAGCGTATTCTATACCTCGTTTGGGTCAAAGGTCACAGAGTCATATAGGAAAACCGCATGGCAGTTGAACTTGCGAAGCAGGGGTCGACGAAGCAGATTCAAATAAAGAACTTATTGCTATGCCTCACGCCACTGCTAACATTAAACAGGTATATAAGCAAGAATGCGAAAGATGACGACTAACAGCAGATTGTCGGACGGCGGGCTATCATGGCAGATGTGGACAGGAAACATTCTTGTACCACCTCAACTTCCCAACGGGGCACTGTCTTATTGGAAAGCACACAGAGAAGTTAGGTGACTCCATTCCGGAGTTGCTGCAGCAGCTGTAGGGACGATGAGACAGAGGAATCGGTGGAAAAATTTCTCACCGATTTTTATGATACCACAATGAGCCTTACAGCTTGGCCTAAGGCTGCCGTTTATCGGCAGACACTCTTACCTATGTACCTACTTAGCACATTGAGAAACATTCAGATCCATACGTCTACCGGAAATAGTTCAGGTAGTTCTTCCAGCCAAAGGTTAAGGTGAGCACCATGTCTTAGGCTACAGTCCATCGACTGCATCAAATGGAAGACATTTACGTCCATTCAACAAAAGCCCCCGAGGAAGTTGGGAGCCCAAGGATAGGATAATGATACCATATAAGATATCTCTATACACAGTGAAAATAGAACTGATAATGGGTAAGAATTGACAGTGATTAGGTCATATCAACCAAAATATAGTTATATCAACCAAAATATCTGTTGATTCAACCAAAATATGGGTTGATTCAACCAAAATCACGGTCAATTCTTATCCATTCCCAGCTCATTTTTCTCTGTGTAGGAGAAGCCCGTTTAGGTCTCACACGGATTTGGAGTTCTCAAATCCGCTTCTCAGCCATAATAAAACGAAGTGATGGATATTAATTTGTTGGAAGGTTTGATGTTGTCTTTGCTTTGTTTTTCAAGTGTCGCTACGGAGCAAAGAAAACATGTAGCAGCACCGCAACGGCCGCAAAACCCAAACCCAAACAGTACAACGGCAATAAAAATAAAAGCACATGAGCATGTCAATGGCCGATTGGTGTAATCACATGACAGACAGACAAACAACAACAATGAGAAGAGAAAAAAAATAGTTAAAAGTTGACATTTCAACAGATGGCATTTCAGCGCAAGCAGCAAGGCTAGATGCCTTCGGTGCATAGTTTTGCCTGTCTGACTGGCTGTCTAAATGGTAAACAGCGAAAAAATTAATAAGCCAACGAAAATGGTATGGCTTTAAAATAAATAGAAAAAAACGGGAAAGAAAGAAGCAAGAAAGCTACACGAAATAAATACGCATGCGCGTAGTGGGTTGTTGAAGGTGCGTTAGCCGATCGAGGAGCCGAGCTTAACCACAGCTGGTTGGTTGGGTTTGTGGCGCCACGCAATCATCTTAGTATTAGGCAGCGATAATGCGTTGGCGCTTTTGAAGGTCTTCGGCGCGCATGCACACCCGCATACGATGGCGTGGAGCACGCATGCGCGTACACACTTTTTTTGTAAAACAACTACAAAGCAAATGATTTAGAAGACAACTTGGATTTGGATAAATTCAAACAGCGATAAAAAGCACAAATTTAAAAACAAAAAAAAAAAAAAACAAATTAAAAAAATACAAAAAAAATACACAAAAAAAATACAAAAAAAAGATACACAAAAAAAATACACAAAAAAAAAATACAAAAGAAAAATATAAAAAAAATACAAAAAAAAAATATAAAAAAAAACAAAAATACAAAAAAAAAATAAAAAAAAAAAGATACTCAAAAAATATACAAAAAAAAAGATACACAAAAAAAAGATACACAAAACAAATACACAAAAAAAAAAATATAAAAAAAATACAAAAAAAATATAAAAAAAACAAAAATACAAAAAAAATATAAAAAAAATACAAAAAAGATATATAAAAAAACAAAAAAAAAAAAAAAAATAAAACAAAAAAAAAAGTACACCTGATTAAGCTTGGAATCGACAGCGGCGTCTAAACCGGGTGGTTCATAAAGTTTGCATTACCATACCATTCACATTTCTAAAAAAAAAAAACACCTGAAATGTACCACCCTGTATGTACTTTAGCTTACAAGATAGATGGAAGTTTTAACTTTTGACGAAGCGCCAATTGATAACAAGTCTCAAGCAGATATTTGATTTAGCTTTTAGAATTGGATGAACTGTAATTGATCGTAGCTTTTAAGTTTCAATGGAAGTGGTAAGTGTAAGTTATTAGCTTTACAATTGATAAAATCGTGTGATTTGTGTGGGCATAAGACTTGAATGTTAAAAGAACTTGTGATTCACCATGACCGATAAGCTGTAAAGTTAATGCATGTTGATAAAAGAATATTAGGCTCTTATAGAGAAAAATGTTGGGCATTAAGAGTGTCTGAAGTGAAATAAATCATTTCTTATGAATAGGCGTATTCTAACTGAAAATGCTTGTATTAAAAGGCCTATGAACTTTTAAAAAATGTCAATGACCGATGAATTCGATGTTTGCTTGGTATTTTTGGAATCTGTCGCATAATAAAATTTTTGTTTGTTTTATAGCCTTTTCAAAATTATTTTTTACATATCGAACATTAAACTGCCGGCAACACCCAATTCCCGAGGTATTGGTCAATATATGAAGATATAAATAAAATGCCGTTAGGTGGCAACCCTGCTAGAAAATATCTTCGTTGGTATACGTCCGAAAATGTCTTTCATTTGATACCCAAATTGGCTTATCTTGCTTGATTTAAAAAAAGGATATTTTGATAGGTGCCAACCCTGTGAAACGCCCGAAGTGGAGTGGCAACACCTACATAAGTAGAAGTGCTTAGCAGGAAGCATATGCCAAATCGCGAGATAGTTGGGGGTATAGAAATTGCCTCGCTGTATAAAAGTGATTTCCGAGATATCGACTAAAATGTGGGCCAGGTGTGACCCTAGAATGTGTTTGGACAAGATGGGTACCAAACGAAAGGTGTTGATGAGGGCTTTAACATAATGGGGTTCTTAGTTCCATATCCGAACCCCTTTCCGAGTTATTGACCCAAATGTGGAGCACATGTGAACTTGGAAGGTATTTATTCAAAATGGGTATCAAAAGAAAGGCGTTGATGATGTGAAAAATGTTGTTTAGGGTTTTAACAGGGTGTGGTTCTTAGTTCGATGCAAACCGGGTTCCGAGATATAGTCCTAACGTGGAACACATGTGAACCTAGACGTTTGCGAGATATTGACCAAATGTTCTTTTCAAAATACTTTTTATGAAAATTTAGCTATTCATGCTAAAATGGTTCATGCTAGGGACCTGAAAGTTTGTAAGGAGATACACGATGTTACTACTATACTCACGAAAAAATTTTAGTTATGGGAAAAAGGGGTATGGAAACTTCAATACATACTTCATTTTCAAGCTTCCTCCGAAAAGGTTCATGACAGGGACCTGAAAATTTTTATGGATGTAAACGATATCAATACAATTTTCAGAGAAATTAGGCTGGAGTTATCGCAAAAGAGGCAAGGCAGCTCTAATACAAACTTAATTGTATAAGCTTAATATTTCTATGTAGGGTAAAGCTGGGACCATTCAAATTTGTATGCAGGTGAACGACCATGCTCACAAAAAATGTGTGGGCAATGGGGAAAAGGCGTGGCACCTTCTATATATACTTAATTTTTAAGAAGAGATAACGATATCAATATCACTCTCACAAAAAAGGTCGAGTAACGGGAAGAGGGGACGTGACACCTTCTATACAAAATTAATTTTTTCGAATGAAGAAAACACAGGAGTAATAGGGAATTTTGAAAATGAATGCAACAAAAATCTTTTGGGTTTAACGTGTTTTGATAAAAGAACCTATAGATGATCTACATATATCTGGATTCTTATGCTGTATTAACTATAACTAATAATATTTTCTCTCTTTTATTTACAGGTGAGTTTTATCGACGCTATTATAGTATATATATTTTGGAATTCAAGGTAAGTCCAAAGCTGTCGTTCTTTTAGGTTGACTATAATCCGTTTGCTAGTGGATGTTTCTTTCATACTAGAACATCAATAAGTGAATCAAAGGAAAAATCTAAAATGTTGTTCAAGTTTTCACTCGTGTTTCCAAACTAATTAGAAACTAAAGGTTTTTTTAAAAAGCTTTCAATTAATATGCCTAGATCTTTAAGCTTCTAAATAAAACATGATTTTATATAAGTAGTATTCAGATTACCTCTTCTTGAGTATTTTAGTAATAACCACTCATAAAATTTAGAAACATGTAGGAAATAAAAAAGTCGACATAAAAACGTGAAGCTGTGAAAAGAGTTGTGATGAAATCAAAAGTTGTGTCGGTGGCATGGCTCATATGAGCAATCAATATACGCTTGAATTAAGTAAGAAATAAGTGGATTGAATGACTCAAAAAACCAGAAATCAACAAACTAGGTAGTACTAATTTGGCAAAAACCCATTTGTGGAAGTGATGAAATAAGAAGTGTAAAACAAGAAACACACAATTTAATGGCAATGCAAAAGCAATTGAAAGGTGATTGAGAGAGACGTTAATGAGTAAGGTAAGAGATGAAAAAAAAAAAAACAAAGGAAAAAATTAACAAAAGAAAGAAAATAATAAAAATTGCTTGCTAAAAATTATAGCTCAACAAAGCAACAAACAAAATGACGAATCACGCAAACTTTAACAACAACCTATGAGAAAGGCAACATAAGATAAAATGAAAAAAAAAGTGTGAAAAAACACTTGAATACAAACAAAAAATATAAATTACAGTTAAGTGCATGCATGATTAGTGAAAACAAAACAAAATTAATGGGCTAAGAAAATTTAGAGGAAAAAAAACAAAATTTTGAAAAAAAAAGTACAATATTTGAGGCAAAAAAGCAGTCGTTTTGATAAAGAGCTAAGGATAGGACTGTCTTCGACTGCATATAAGAGCGCCCTTGTTTGGCCTTATACAGCTAATTGAAGCTCTGATCGAAGAATATTCGGGTCTATTAGCCATTCCGACGAAGCTTCCCGTTGGGAATGATTCGGGAAAGTCGATAGATAATTATAATTCATCGACTTTATGGAAATTTGGTAGAGTATTTCGATTAAGTCGATGAAATATCTATCGACTATCACGAATTATTCCCAACAGGATGCGCCGTAGGAATAGCTAATAGACCCCATTATGGTGGAAATATGGAATGTGGCACGCCATATTTTGTTCAGGAAACATGCGTTTTGTTAGGGAGAACTTTTAAGTGAAAGATTTGGAATGTGATAAGGGAGAAAGAAGTTGGTTAGATTGAGGTATAGGCGTCGGGATAAGAATATTTATGGGAACAGTGATAAGAATAGAGATCGGAATAGTGATAGAGATGGAGATATGGATAGGGATAGGTTTATAGGAGGGGATGGGGTCGAGAGAGGGAAAAGAAGAGAAATATTATATTCGATTTTCGTCCAATGTTCATAGAGTTCATACACCATCCGATGTTCAAGGAAGCTATAAAAACAGTAATCGCAAATAAACATGAAGTACTGCTACAACAACAACGACAACAAAAACAACAACAGTAACAACAGCAAAACAACAATAATAATAATAACAACAATAATAACAACAACAACCACAACAAAGTATGTAGAGTATAAGTATGTAAAAAACTTGAAACCAACTTCCTCAAAATTATTCACTTGATTGCAAAACAATTCATAACCATCAAAGGAAATATGTTATTCACAAAAAAAAACATAAGCACACAACATAACATAACATACTAAGCAAACTAAAATGAAATCATTGCAAAAACTTGCTAAAACTAAAAGTTGAAACAACATATTTTTCGAAATGTCTATACGACATAATAAAAAGTGGGCGAGCAACAAGTGAGACGGGAAAGCCAGCACCGCAAGTCAATGCACTTAAAACGCATTGAAAATAAGGGGCTATAAAAGTAAAAAAAAAAAAACGAAAAAGTTTATTGAAAACACAAAAAATCTGTGAAATATGTGAAACAAGTGCAGCGACTGTGCGATAAGCGGCTAAACTCGATAAACATGCGCGCACACCCAACGCACACGATTGAGTTGTCAAGAGATACCAAAAATTGGTTTCGTCATTCAATGCACTTTTAAAATAAATAAATGTCTAACAAAATAAAAAAAAATTGAATAAAAATTAAAATAAAGAAAAGAAATAATAAAAAAAAAGAAACTAAAAAAATTAAATTAGTAAATTAAAAGAAAAAAGTACTTCAAAAAATTAAAATAAAAAACAAAAAAAAAAAAAAATAAAAAAATTAAAAAATGGTAAAAAGAAATAATTGAGAAAACAAAATAAAGAAATAAATTAAATTAAATTAAAACCAAATAAAAAAATTTAATAAAATAAGATAAGTTAAAACATTGAAAAAAAAAAAAAATAAAATAAAATAAATCAAAATAAAAGAAAAGTAATTAAAATTAAAACAAAAAAAAAAATGATAAAAAATAGTAAATAAACAAATTAATAAAAAAAATAAATAAGATAAAACAAGAAAGAATAAAAAATAAAATAAAAAAGAATGAAAAGAAAATAAAAAAAGATAAGAAATAAAATTAAAAAAAAAAAACAAAAACAAAAAAAAATAAAATAAAATACAAAGGAAAAAAGGAAAATAAAATAAAAAAGACTAAAAACTAAATTAAAAAAAAAAACAAAATACAAAAAAGAAAAAAAAAACAAAATAAAATAAAAAAGAATAGAAAAATTTAAATAAAACAGAACAAAAAATAAAATAAAAAAGTATTAAAAAATTATAATAAAAAAAAAAAAAAATAAAAAAAAACTAAAAAATAAAAAAATAAAAAGAAATAGTAAAATAAATAAAAATATATTACACAGAAAAAAACAGTAAATAAAAACACAATAAAATAAATTTAAATAAAAAAATAAAATAAGTTAAAACAACATATTAAAATAAAATATAATAAAATAAAATAATTTAAAAAAAAAAAAGAATTCAAAAGTTAAATAAAAATGAATAAATTAAAAAAGAAAACAAAATGGAAAAAAAGCTGAAGTATAAAAAAATAAAAATAAGTGAAAACAAAAAGAAAAATAAATAAAATGAAATAAGTTAAAAAATAAAAATAAAATAAAAAAATGAAAAATACAAAGATTAAATTAATAAAAAAGTTAAAAAATAATAAAAGTGAAAAAAAAAAAATTAAAAAATGTGAAAAAAATGCATAAAAAGGGGGAAAAGTGAAAAAATTGAACTTAATTAAAAAAAATTAAAATTATTAAAAAACTAAAAAAAAAATAAAATTAATTAACAAAAATTATTTAAAAAGTTAACACCAAGGTATAAAACCGATTAAAATAACGTTCCGCTTTCGGTTTCGGTATCAGTCCTTGGCTTAAACTATTTAATTAAAAAAAATTTATTTAATAAAAAAACATTAAACAAAGTGAAAAATAAAAAATTTATTTGCAAAGAATTAAAAAAGAATTAGAAAAAGTTTCAAAAAAATTGTAAAAATACTTAAAAAAAGAATTTAAAAATATTAAAAAAAAAATTAAAAAATTTTTTTTTTAAATATTTAAAAAAAAATTAAAAAAAATTTAATTTAAATAAAGCTAAACCAAAGTAAATTGAACAAAAAAAAATAAAACAAATAAAAATAAGTCCAAATAAACTGAGATCAAATGAAATAAAGTTAAAAAAAAATTAAAATAGAAAAAGAATATTTCCGATCCTACTCCAGAGGCCTTTCTGGATTTGCCGTGTCACAACTAAAATGTCAATGCTCTGAGTAGGCTCAAAGTCACAATTTTTTCTAAATTTGTTTAACTAAAGTCAAGGTTATTGCTTATCAACTCTCAAAGCTGGCTCGTTATTGCGAAAATGTGGAATTTTCTGCTACTTTGCAAACAACTTCCGCAAGATGCTTTTAAAAGTCGAAAGTATTTTGTTTATTTATAAAACACAAAGCTCTATACTTACTGACTTGAGTCAGCGAGCCACAATCAAAATGAATACATACAATATTTATTTCTTTTCTTATCACAGTCTTTGTTCATTTTGTCATTTATATCCAATTCATTCGAGTGCAAACACATATTTATCGACTTTCGACATTTGCATACGCGATGACACAGCAGCCTCTTCCACGCATAATCTCACGTTTCGAGACCACGTAATCGCCACCAATCATTCGAAACAAACAAAGACGCGCCACCACACCGCCGCACACAGCTGCGCTCTCTGCTCAAAACCATTTAATCAGCGCTCAAGCTGCGTTATTTACGTTAATGGAAAAACGTGATTAAAATTTATTAAAGAAATTAAAGTTTTTCTTTATTAGAAATCGAAGTTTATCGAGTCGTAAAGCAGAGATGGGCTTATACGAATATTGGCGTGGTTGCATATTTTACGAGTCGCGCTTTGGCTTGTGGCGCCAACAAAAACAATTGCTCAGCCGCTAAATGGTGTCATCAATTTGCATAGAAATATGTGGCGCGATAGGGTTAATGACTTAATTAATTAAATGTGGAAGGAGTAATTAAATATTAAGCGAACTACTTAAAAGCGTCTTGAGCGTTCAATGACAGTAAACTAGCAAATATTTATATATCGGGAATATTTTTGTATTATTCAGGAAATAATTAAATATAAAAGATTTGATGTGAAGGAAGAGAACAAAATCAGAACTGAAACTGGAAGAAATGAAACAGCAAAATAAAATACAAAAAATGATCAAAACAAAAATAAAAAAGAAATAAAGGAAAAAATAGAAAAAAATAAAAATTAATATAAATATAAATAAAAAAATTTAAATATACATAAGCAAATTAAAATATAAATAAAGAAATTAAAATATAATCAAATTAAATTATTAATTGTTTTTGGCATTTTTCAACCTATTTTCCCCAAAACTCAAAAGAATAATTTGATAAAATTATTCGACTGGTCAAAAGTCCACAAAATTTTCAAAGTTCATAAAATTAGAAAATATAAAAATTAATCAAAAATGAAAAAAAAAAAAATTAAAAAAATTTAAAAAAAAAAATGAAAAAAATGAA
The DNA here is from genome assembly GCA_964058755.1 of Campiglossa producta. Classification (NCBI taxonomy): domain Eukaryota; kingdom Metazoa; phylum Arthropoda; class Insecta; order Diptera; family Tephritidae; genus Campiglossa; species Campiglossa producta. The sequence goes on along the minus strand of CAXKVI010000005.1, from coordinate 13,793,020 downwards.
AAAAAATGAAATAAAAAAATTAAAAACAAAATGAAAAAAAAATTAAGAAAAAAAAAAATAAAAATGAAAAAAAAAAATAAAAATGAAAAAAAAAAAATGAAAAAAAAAATTAAGAAAAAAAAAAATTAAAAAACACGAAAAAAAAATTAAAAAACGAAATAAAGGAAAAATTAAAAAAAATAAAAATAAATATAACAATGAAAAAAAAAATATAATATATATAAAAAAATATATATATATAAAAATTAAAAAAAAAAAATTAAAATGAAAAAAAAAAAATATAAAAATTAAACAACAAAATATATAAAAGTGAAAACAAGATAAAAATAAAAATGAAAAAGAAAGATAAAAATAAAAATGAAAAAAAATAAAAATAAAAATGAAAAAAAAAAATTAATAAATGAAAATAAAAAAATAAATGAAAATATATAAAAATAAAAAAAAAATATATATAAAAATGAAAAAAATATATAAAAATTAAAAAAAAAATAAAAATTTAAAAATGAAAAAAAAATATATATAAAAATTAAACAACAAAATATATAAAAGTGAAAAAAAGATAAAAATAAAAATGAAAAAGAAAGATAAAAATAAAAATGAAAAAGAAAGATAAAATAAAAATGAAAAAAAAGATAAAACTAAAAATGAAAAAAAAAAATAATAAATGAAAAAAAAAAATAAATGAAAATAAAAAAAAAAATAAATGAAAATAAAAAAAAAATAAATGAAAATAAAAAAAAAATAAATAAAAATAAAAAAAAAATAAATAAAAATAAAAAAATAAATGAAAATATATAAAATTAAAAAAAAATATATATATAAAAATTAAAAAAATAAAAATTTAAAAATGAAAAAAAAAAAATATATAAAAATTAAACAACAAAGTATATAAAAGTGAAAACAAGATAAAAATAAAAATGAAAAAAAAAAAAAATAAATGAAAATAAGAAAAATAAATGAAAAAAAAAAAAAATGAAAATAAAAAAAAAATGAAAATAAAAAAAATAAATAAATAAATAAAAAAATGAAACAAAAAAACATCTAAAATAACAAAATAAAATTAAACAAAGAAAATAAAATAAAGTAAAAATATTACAAAAAATGAAACTGAAACAGAAACTTAACTGAGACAGAAACCACAGTGAACTAAATCTGAAACTGGGACTGAATCTGAAACGTGAACCAGAAAGAAAACCGGGTCACTGAAACTGAGATCAGACTGAAAGTAGAGCTAAAATTAAATAAATATACCACAAAAATAAAAATAAAATACAATTAAAAATACAACTAAAAACACACAATAAAAAAAATACAATAAAAAATTCAATAAAAATAGGGTACAATAAAAAAATGAAATAAAAATAAAATTTAATAAAAAATAAAAATAAAATTTAATAAAAAATAAAAATAAAGTAAATAAAGAATAGAATAAAATAAAATAAAAGAAAAATAAAGTAAAATGACTAAAATAAAAAGAATAAAATTGAAATAACAGAGAAAATAATTGAAAATAAAATAAAAATAACAGAATAACAAAATAAAATAAAAATAACATAAAATAAAAAATAATAATTAAAATACAAAATAATAAAATAAAAATAACAGAATAAAAAAAATAAAAATAACAATAAAAACAAAATAAAATAAAAATAACATAAAAAAATTCAATGAAAAAAGGAAAAAAAAAAATACATAAAAAAATCTATTATCAAACCCAACGAACTATTATAAGTAATTCTTTGAAAATTATCCACTCAATTCAGTCGCAAGTGAATCCTTCAAGCAACAAAATACACAAAACCTTTAAGGCTAATTGATTTACGTACCTACTCCAAACTTGTTAGATGAAAAAGTTGTGACGAGGTGTAAAAGCGAATTAACCAGGAAAGAAAAGGGTGTTTTGAATGCGCAAAGCAATAAAATAAAAGAAAGAAACATAAATTCTTGTGTAATAAATGCGCAACTAAAAACGAATTCATGCGAATAATCAGCAAATAGCATGCAACGCTACCGTGTGACGTTGGCATGAATGATGTGTGATGTGGTGTGGAGGGGTGCGGCACGGTGCGACTAACAACTGTGTGGTACAATGAGGAAATACCAAACATATCTGTGATTAATGTGCAACAGCACGCTCCAGACGAAAACGACAACGACTGATAGAATATGTACGCTGCTGATGATGATGGTGGTGCTGATGCACCACCAAAAAATAGCTACAATCAGCAAAAAATAGTGCTTATAACCACTTTTTCAATTTGCATGGAGAAATACAACAGATTCCAAAAAAAAAGAGGTAAAAAGGCTAAAAAGCCCAAGGTGTGGAATATTCTATACCCACTTGCGTGTTTTTACAGTAACAATTACAAAAAAAAATAAGTATTAAACAAAAACTATTAAAAATAAAATGAAAAAAAAAAAAAAATTAAATGCAAAAAAAAAAAATGAAAAAAAAAAAAATAAATAAAATGAAAAAAAAAGAATGAAAAAAAAATTAATAAAATGAAAAAAAAAAAAAAATGAAAAAAAATTAATAAAATGAAAAAAAAAAAATTAAAAAAAATTAAATAAAAAAAAATGTAATGAAAAAATTAAATGAAAAAAGAAAAAAAAAAAATAAAATGAAAAAAAAGAAAAAAAAAAAATAAAATGAAAAAAGGAAAAAAAAAATATAATGAAAAAAAAAATAATTAAAATAATAACTAACAAAACTAACAACTACAAAACATATAAACAAGCAATATAAAAAAATAAAAAGTGAAAAGTAACTAAATAGACAAAACAAAATAAAAAATTAATAAAAAAAAAAAATAAAAAAAGTAAATAAAACAAATTATTAAATTAAATAAATTAAAAAAATTGAAAAAAAAAATATTAAAAAAAATTGAAAAAATAAAATGATTTAAATACAAAAAATGAAACACAGAATTAAGAAAAAAAAAACAAAAAAAAAATTACAAAACAAATAAAAAAAAATTAACAAAAAAAGTAAATAAAAATAAGAAAGTAAAAAAAAATAAAAAAGTAAAAAAAAAGTTAAAAAAAAAAAATAAAAAAGTTAACAAAAAATAAAAAAGTTAAAAAAAAATTAAAAAAAAGTAAAAAAAAATTAAAATTGATTAATTAATTAAAATTAAAAATTGGATTTAAAAATGGAAAATAAACAAACAAATAAAAAAAAAACAGTATATATGTAAAAATGAAAAAATTAAACAAATAAATAATTAAATTGTAGTAATAAAAAAAACCTATGGGTTTTTTTGGCTGCTGTACAGTGTAAATAATGAAACAAAATTAAAAAATAAAAGAATAAAAAAATTAGTAAAAAAAATAATTAAATTAAATACAACAAAATAGTATAAACATAACATAAATAACAAAAAATAATAAAAAAAAAAAATATAAAAAAAAAATAAAAAAAGAAAAAAGAAAAAAAAAAGAAAAAAGAAAAAAAAAAGAAAAAAGAAAAAAAAAAGAAAAAAGAAAAAAAAAAAAATAAAAATAATAGAATAATAAAATTAAAATAGAGTTTTCTGATTAAAAAAAAATTATAAAAAAATAAAATAAAGAAATTTGTGAAATATACAGTAAAAAAATTTACAACTTAAAAATAATAATAAAAATAAAAAATAATAAAACAAATTTAAAAATAGAAAAATCAAAAAATCAAAAAATAACCACACAATATAAGCGTACAGCGTTGTATAAAACATGTGAAAGTATTCACCACAGCCAATTTTGTGTGCTACCGGTTTGTTGTCTCGTTTCGTCTAAGCGCTCTTGATGAGTAAGCTTGGTCTACGCTAAAGCTAAATTTATTGTTTTGATGCGACGTTGATGGCGTTTTTTTATTTTAAGTCCGCAGAGTTGCAAGATGACACGCAGCCAAGCCAAAGTGTAAAGGCGTTCATAAAGCGATTAGTGTTGTGCCGGCGGGGGTGTGTCTGAGTATTTCAATTACTTTTTATTGTTGTTGTTGGTTTTTATTTGGCAGTGCAGTTACATTACCCCGTCATACCTATGTTATTCAACTGAAAAACTAGCGCTAAAGGTGTGGGGACGTGTGTTGTTTCTAAATTGTTTATTCGGCTGGGGTGGTGACCACAAATAAAAAATAAAAAATAAATTGTTCGACATTGCTAAATCCCATACATCATTAATATTAGAAATTTTTATTTTATGTGTGTAAAAATGCACTCCCACCTATGACCTTCTCGTGTGTGCAAAGCATTTATTTTGTTTGGTTTTGTTATTTAATTCAACAAAGCCGGTAAGTTTTTTTTTTTTTTTTTTTTTTTTTTATCGTAATCCCCATAGCTTTCAGTTTTAATGGTTTAGCGTTGACAGTGAGTCGAGAGTAAAGTGAACTCGAAGTATTTATTGCTACCGGGCATTAAATCTTCAAATTCTTTCAAAAAGTTTGTCGATAAGCGCAAAAGAGCTTTGCTGTGGCTTAAGATTGCTTCAAGTGTTTTTATTTATTGCTTTTATGAGTTTGAAGTGATCTTTTTTTTTTCTTCAATTTTTCCACTTTCAAGTCAATGTTCTCGTGAAGTTGGATTTTGATTAAAAATTAGTAGGGTGTTTGAAATATTTTTTTTATACTTTGCATCACTGTTAAGCTTGCTGTTTTATAAAAAAATTGAATTTGTTGATTTTTTTATATCTCACACAGCCCAATCATGACATCCGGCGTTGCATTGTCCGTCCGTCCGCCTTGTTGGCGCTATCAATTTGCGTGTTATTTTGATTGTAGACAATTTATTTTTTATTGTGTTTATAATAATAATGAAAATTACTGCAATGGACAATTTATAATTTGATATTTCAATTGTTTTGATTTTTGTTTTATACATACATGTTTGTAATGTGTACGCGATTAAAGCTTTGGAACATTTGTGTGTCACATGCACGAAATACGCCCTCCAATGCCTTTTTCACATTGAAGCAAAACGATGTGACATTTGTAGAATTGTTTGTGCAAAATTGTCTTTAACAATCCTATAAACGAGTTCTTCCCCTTGTACAGAATGATAAAATTACAGATTTCTACCTACCTCTACTTATCGTCCAAGCCTACCACCGGCAAAAACCAATTTATTTCAAAATTTCGTTTAAAAAATTGTTAATAAAGGCTCAAACTGGACGTCCATTTCTTCTGTCCCAGTTCAACACTTTTCCAAGCAATTTCTAGATTATATGTAGATGTGTCTTTCCACTCTACTATACAAATATGTAACTCCTCCTAGCCTTACTATTATTTCGATCAGTCCTTATGAAAATATCATAATCACCTTTATTCCCATTATCGGTACGAGAGTCGTTTGCTTAAATTTACAATAGACGGTATTCTCTTTGTCGTTTCGAAGCAACCTTCGACTTTCTCTTTTAGAAATCGGAATTCTAGTAGGCGTTATAAAATTCCAAACGCCTTTATAAATGTTAAAATTTTAAATAAATTTTCCCATCCTCAATTTTTTGCTTGACACATATACAACTTTCTCTTCTTCCTCTTACTATTTCTCTTAAATTTTTAGTGAAATACTTTCTTTTCTTCGTTCTTCCTCCTTCACTTTCGATTTTTCTTTTTTTCCCCTTTCTCCATCTCTTCCTCCTTTCACTTCCTCCTTTCCTTTCTCTTTTGCTTTCTCTTCTTCCTTCTATTTCTTTTTAAACTTTTCTTTCTTAACTTATTTCTCTGTCTTTTTCTCGTTCCTCCATCTCATTTCGTTTTCTCCTTCTTTCTCTTTTTCTCTCTTTACTTATTACTCTTTCTTTTGCTCATTTCTATCTTTAGTTCCCTTACTTCATTTTCTTATTTTCCTCCTTTTCTTAGTTTATTTCCTTCTCTTCTCCTCCCTTTTCCTTTCCTCCTTTTCTTTCTTTCGAAGCAACCGTCTACTTACTCTATTACAAATCTGAATTCTAGTAGTCGTTATAAAATTGCAAACGGCTTTATAAATGTTAAATTTTGTATCTACAATATTTTGCTTGCCTCATATACACCTTTCTTTTCTTCCTCTTTCCCCCCTCTCTTTCTCTTTAATTTTTGAGGAAATATCTCCTTTTCTTTCTTTTCTTCGTTCCCGTTCTCTTAATTTTCCTCCTTATCTTCCTCATTCCCTTCTATTATCTTTTTTCTCCTTCTCTTCATCCTTTCACTTCCTCTTTATCTTTCTCCCTTTCTTCCTCTTACTTTTCCTTCTCTTTCTTTTTCAACTTTTCGTTCTTATTTCTCTTTCTTCTTCTCCTTGCTTCCTCTCATTTCTTTTTCATCCTCCTTCTTTTTCTCCTTGCTCCCTCTCATCTTAGAATGAATCAAATTGTCTATATGCCAAATTTTATCCAAATCGGTCAAGTCGTTCCCGAGATATACGAAAAAGTAAATAAATTGCGGTTAGGTGGCAACCCGGCTTGAAATTATCTTATTTGGAATACGGTCAAAAAACCCTTTCATTTGATTCCCCTATTGGCATATCTCGCTTTATATTAAAAAAATGGGATGGGTGGCAACCCTGTAAACCGCCAAAAGTGGCAACACCTATGAATTCTGCTCGGCCTATTTATTACAATTTGTGCAATGTTAGCTAGATATTGGAATTTCACCTCTTATTTTATTCACACAGCTAAACATCGTGGTGAAAATCGCCTACCCCTGAAAGTCTGCAACATACGCGTAAAAGACGGCTACAATTTCTATTTCCGTTGCATAATTTCCGTTGCATCATCGTCGATTTTCTCAAACTTTACTCTCAATCAAAACTTCACATCGCCGCCTAAGAAGTTAACTTCAAAAATTGAGACCTGATTTTAGACTCCCTGAAGGTGATTGGCTTAATTGACATACCGTTCAGATATGCGGACTCAAAAGGTATTAGGTCGCAGTGTATTGCTATGGTACAACATTCAATGCTTGTTCAAGTCTAATTTATGTAATTTCAAGCTCAAGAAATTAAAACCGTATCCCATTTTCGAAGCACAAATTCGTTTCGAGTTATACAGCGTGAACAGAAAATTTCCCTTTTTCAGCAGCCTTTCATAAATTTACAGCTTAACCTCAAAAATTTAAATCCTACCTGTTTGGCTGTACTCACTTAACTATTTGGGGCATGTCTAAGAACCCACACTGAATTCGAACTAGAAGCGTATCCCAGAACAGTAATACTTAGCTACTAACTGTGTACCTGCCGTCAATTAACTATGCATTTTATAAACGAAAATATTTAGTACACTTTATTTGCATTGTGGCCAGCCTCTACCAGGGTCGTAAGTCATACACTAAGCTGATGGCTAAGAAGAAACCACAAACCAAGAACACGTTGTTGACTTTGGACAGAGTGTCAACGTAGAGCTAATACATTTTCTTATTTTTGTCATTTACTTAAAACCAAAAAGTAGCTTAACGCAATAAACTTGGCTTATAGTGCACCACATTGTATCCACTACAGCAGGTAGAGCGACCCGATGATTGCATGCTTCAGTTGCAGTCAACACTGCTGACTTGGCTGATTAGAGTCGCACTTGTTGGTACGGCACACAGCTCTAGCTTTTATTTAGTATCAAGGCCGTTTAGGTCTTTGGAAGGCGAGTGAGGAATGAAGAAAAATGTTATACAACAGCGCATTACTTTGTCGAACTGCGGCTTGGAACAACAGCGACGTCCAATAAAAGAGCAAAGACTGTCTACGCTTTCGATCGACTAACAGAGCTCCCAACAAACCATGCAGTTGGACTTCGATTGGAGGTACATTAGAGAACTAGCCCCATTATCCAATCTCTAAGATTAGAAGACGACTTGAGAAACACTGGGGAAACAAAATGGGACATAATTCTTACATCGAGGAAACCATAGTTGTCTAGTTGAATTCTAATGGCATTCTTTAATGGGATTCTAATGTGATTTGTGTATTTTCCTAGTTCTATAACCTATCTCTAATGTTGTTGTTGTTGTAATAGCGAAAACAGTCCCCGAAGGTTTTGGGGTGTGATGCCGAAATTGACAGTCGTTGACCGGATACCAGCCCGGTATGCTGCGGTCATCGTGGTAGCGATTTGGTATGACCGGTGGAACCTTCTAGGTCATGGCATCCCACCATCCGTAAGGAAGAAGTAGATGGGTAATGAGAGGTGAGAGGCATCTATAGATCAACCATTGAGTTAGCTCGTCATTACCTATGTGCACATTAGTCGCCTCTTATGACCGGTAGGAATATCTCAGGCATATTCTAACCCGCAGGGGTCTAATCGAATTCTAATGTAATGTCGTCCTCGAATAGCGAAGACGTGAAGACTAACATTTCTCCAACGTTAGACACTGTGTTTGTTGGGTTAGTGTTTACGTAATACATAAATTACTTGTTATCGGGGCGTTAGGGGCGCGCTGACTTACTTTTCAATTAAATTTGCAGCTACTAATAGTTTAACCACGAACCAACAGCTACTGGGTTGATTATTGTGCAGCGCGCTGTGAGCAAAACCAGCAAAGGCTTGCACTTTGTCTTAAAACGTCTTAAGAATAGCGATTAAAATTAATTAAACTGAAGTAGTTCACAAGTTAAGCGACTGGCAAGCGTACAGTTGAAGCAAGAAAGAGCAAAAGTTAATCAATTAAAAAGCAAAAACAATACACGCTGAGTTGACAAACTACAAAGTTACAAAGGTAAATTGTAGACAAGAGAATAGGCCCATTTTTTACTAGGTTAGTCGCGCGAATTTAACCCAATTTGACTTGAGGTTTTTGTGTTTTGCGGTTTGGCGAAATTAACTTAAAGAAAGCCGAACTTATTGGGGCCAAACTCGAGTGGAGTATGGGAGGAATTTTTGCCTGCACTTTTACTTTAACTAGAGTTTGCCCAGTGGTTCAAATTCAACCACAAAACTTTATTTTATTTCACTACTTTTTCCTACCCTTCCCTTCTTATCCTTTACTTTCCTTCCCTTTCCTTTCCTTTCTTTTATTTTCCTCTCCATACTTAACTTTCCCTTCCATCTCCGTTCCTTTACTTTCCCTTCCTCTCCTTTCCTTTTCTTTTCCTTCCCTTACCTTTATTTTCCTTTATTTTCCATTCATTCCCTTTCCCTAACTTTTCTTTCCTTTCCTTTCCTTTCCTTTCCTTTCCTTTCCTTTCCTTTCCTTTCCTTTCCTTTCCTTTCCTTTCCTTTCCTTTCCTTTCTTTCCTTTCCTTTCTTTCCTTTCCCTTGCCTTTATTTTCCTTTCCTTTTCACTCATTCCCTTTCACTATTCTTTTCTTTCCCTTCCTGTCGCCTTCTTGATTTTACTTTCTTTTCCATTCCCTTATTTTCCTCACCTTTCCTGTCCTTTCCACTACTATACTTTTCTTTCCTTTATTTTCCTTTTTTTCATTCCTTTCATTTCCTCTCCTTTCCTTTATACTTCATTTCTTCTTTTTGCTTAATTTTTTTATTATTTTATTTCCTTTCCTTTTCTACAAATTCTTTTCTTCACTTTTAATCATATTTCTATTTTTTATTTTAGCTTATTTTATGTTAATTAAGATTTTTATGTTTTTCTCCCTATTATTCTTTTACCTTTCTTACTCTGTCCATTTATATCCATTTCTATAGCTTTTTACTTCCTTTCTTCCTCATCTTTTCCTATTCTATGAGAAAAGAAAGGATGTTTCATGATTTTCGTCTTTCTTTTGATATCTGCGTTGTTTCTGGGATGAGATACTTTGGCCTGACTCGTCGTTTAAGAACTTGCATTGGTCTTCCTAGTCATAGTCCCCTCTTAGTCATATTCTCCTCGTTGAATCCTTACCTAAACTTTTTTCGGGTTTGGATTTCGATTTTTTTCTTGGCCATGTTCTTTTATCTTTTCAGAGACCATGTTTTTAGAAACCCTGTCTTGAAAGACCATGTTTTTTAATCTTTCCAGAGACCATGTTTTTGGAAACCCTGTCTTGAGAGACCATGTTTTTTAATCTTTCCAGAGACCATGTATTTAGAAACCCTGTCTTGAGAGACCATGTCCTTTAACCTTTTCAGAGACCCTGTTTTTAGAAACCCTGCCTTGAGGGACAATGTTCTTAGAGACAACGCTCATAGACACTCTATTTAAAGATACCAGGCTTTTAGAGACCATGTTCTTAGAAGCCATGTTCTCAGAGACCACGTCTTAAAAGACCATGTTATTAAACACCATGTTCTGAAGATCACGTTTTAAGAGAACATGTTCTGAGAGACCCTGTTGTTGGAGACTATGATCTGAGGTAAAATGTTAGGAGAAACTATGTTCTTAGAGTGCCTGTTTTTACAGGCCACGTTGGTATTGATCTCTGGGTTGTTGCTGGTTTGTCTGGCTTTTCGGTAAACCAATATTTTAACAAAACTAACTAAGCCGGGAGCATTAGATCTTACAAATTTGGTATCGACCAAATTTTTCACTATGAAAACTCCGTTCCGGTGTCTATTTCTAAAGGCCAATAGATCGTTGAGATGATTACTTCGCTCCCACCGGTATCGACATCCAGCTGCATTTCCATCAGACTTAATAATTTCTAATTTCCTACTAAGGTGGTAGCTTTTGTAGATCGTTCGACTTAATAGGTAAATCAACAAAAAACCCACAGAACAGACAGTTCTTCGAAAGAGTACCGGTCGGATGAAGTGATGACCTATGATAAGTAGTTGAGTGGTGATGATGTTCCGTCTCAAAAAATAAATGTTTTCTAAGCCAGCTGATAACAAACAACTTCGAAAACAAGCACACGAAACAAAAACGAATTCCCGAGTTTCTTAGAAGGCTAAAGAACCTTGTAAATTTGGTTATCAACAAAAAGCTAGACAAACAACTGCTATGGAAATGTACTATTTTCATCATAAGTGTCAGCAATTAGCACCCAATTATAGTAAATAGCTAACACCAGTAGGCAACTGAAACCTTAACAACAACAAAAAAAAATATCACATAAAAAACGGAACATCTTTAGTTGTGTTTACAATATACGCGGAATTTTACGGACACTGGAATGTTTTTTTTTATAACACAGACAAAAAAGTGTTAAACTTTCAGCTAAAAACTTTAGGTTCATTTTGTATGTATGTAAGCAGCAGGTATGGGCGTTGTTGGAAAAAATGTATAAAAAGTGATGGAAAAGAAATATTTTTAAGAATTAATAGAGAAACGTTGAATACTTCGAGATCAGTTTTATCCGCAGCGATCGTGCTGGGACCATTTCAGCAAATATTGTCAGTTCTTCAAGATCAAACTACGCATACTGGAATGGTTTAGGCACTCGTCTATTGTGAAACAATCGGCAACGGCGCCCATACGACAGCAAAGTAGTCTCGAAATGGTCCCGAAGCAATCCTTTAATCGTTTCAAAACGATTCTGAGAAAATCTCAAAACGATCGCGGAAGATACCAAAGTGATCTCCGAATAGGCCTGAAACAAGGGGAAAGGAGAGGGGGAAGGAGAGGGAAGGGAACGGAAATGCCAGGAAAGGAAACGAAGGGGCAGGAGAGGAAAGAAAGGGAAATGATGAGAAAAGAAAGAAAAGGGAAGTAAAGGAAAGGAGAAGAAATGGAAGAAAAGGAAAAATGTAAATGACAGAAAAGAAAAAAAGAAAAGGAAAGGAATAATGAAAAGAAAATAAAAGGTAAGGAAAGGAAAGAAAAGGGAAGGAAAGGAAAGGAAGGAAAGGAAAGGAAAGGAAAGGAAAGGAAAGGAAAGGAAAGGAAAGGAAAGGAAAGGAAAGAAAGGAAAGGAAAGGAAAGGAAAGGAAAGGAAAGGAAAGGAAAGGAAAGGAAAGGAAAGGAAAGGAAAGGAAAGGAAAGGAAGGAAAGGAAAGGAAAGGAAAGGAAAGGAAAGGAAAGGAAAGGAAAGGAAAGGAAAGGAAAGGAATGGAAAGGAAAGGAAAGGAAAGGAAAGGAAAGGAAAAGAAAAGAAAAGAAAGTAATGGAAAGGAAAGGAAATCAAGGGAAGGGAAAGAAACGAAAATTCAGAAAAATTGAAGGAACTGAAGGAAAGGACAGGACACCTTACAAAAAAGAAAAAAAAAAAATTATATGAACTAAGATAAATAAAATAAAATTGAGACTGCGTTACTTAATGGTGTTCAGAGTAAAGGGCAAAGGGGAATAAGGATGTGAAGAAAGGAAAAATATAAAAAGAGAAGGAAAAAGTAGTTGACTCGAAAGGAAGGAGAGTAGTTATCTTTTGATAAAGTTATTAAAAAATGGTCGTTTCCTGAAACTCTTGGAAAGAAAAAATAGATATGTTTTTTTTTTTCAAATAGACTCGGAGAAAGTAAAAACTTTTTTATCACTATAAATTATAAAAAGTTTTAGAATTTTTTTTAAATTTGAGTAGCATTTGACTGAAAATTGCCCAACTCTGCATGTTGTCAATTTTTCAACTGAACTCCGCTTTCAACAAGTAACAAATAAACAAAAACAAAAACCGACACTGACTTTGAGGAGCGTCTGCTCTTGATTGGGTGCCTGACTGCCTAACCATTTTTGGAGCGTTGGACTTGCGCTAAACATACATAGATTTCTTATGTTTGTTTAGATAACTAAGCTTCGAAAACAATAAATAAATATACAAGCGAAACAAATTATGATAAACAAAAATAAAATAACTTTAAACGTAAAAGCATGCCCAAAAATAAGAGAACATTTTATGCGCACCAGAACAAAAAAAAAAAAAAACAATTAAAAACTCATCGCTCTAAGAAAAAAGTTAAGTTCGAAAAATCAAATCACACTACTCATCACTATTTCCGCTTATAAGGTAAGAGAAACCAGGTAGCTTGCGAATAAGGCACATATCGTTACTGTTTTTCAACAAAAACAGAAAAACATGAAAAATGTCGCCGACTCTGCACATTTGTGTTTTTTTTTTTGTATGCCAATCAGTGGGCGCTGGAGTAAATCATTTTTTTTTGCGTTTAACCGTTTACGTCTAAATTTCAAATTCGTATAGTGATGTCACACACCTCTTATTGGGTTGGTTGAGACAACAATTTTTTTGTGAAATGGAAAAAACAGAAACATGTTCGTTAGATTTTCCTTTACGGGAGAAATCAGAAGTTAAGTTTGTCGCTTGTCTTGTTTATTTGCCATATGAAAGCGAAGTTGACTGAGTAATGAGTTGTTGAAAAAGTTAAGCTCACCATATTTTTGTAGACTGTTTCATTTCTTTATAAAAAACATAAAAATAAAAATTATAAAAAAAATCTGAAACTACCTGCATATAATTTAACTAGAGGCCCCTGCCGACAATGTCTTGCCAAACACTTCACTCTTCTGCATCTGAAAAAGTTGACTGCTTCCTATTCATCTATCTTTTCTTATTCTATGCTCCATATTGCTTCTCTTTTTCCTCTCTCACATCGTCTTTTTCGTTCTCTTCCTCTTCATCTTCCTATTCTATACATTTTCCTATACCTGTGCCTATGCTTATTCTGATCGTTCCTTTTCATTTTTCATATTGTTTTTTGCTTTGACTATGATTATGAGTATGACTTTGACTATGACTATCAATATCACTATCACTATCACTATAACTATCTCTATCACTATCACTATCACTATCACTATCACTATCACTATCACTATCACTATCACTATCACTATCACTATCACTATCACTATCACTATCACTATCACTATCACTATCACTATCACTATCACTATCACTATCACTATCACTATCACTATCACTATCCCTATCCCTATCGAAAACCCCCTTTTGTATTGGCGGAGCCACTCCCCATTGCCGCTACCCCCCCATCCTTCCTAATTTCCAACGATGAATATGTACCTATATACTTCCAGAGATATGTATGTAGTACGAAAAATCATTTGTATTGCAGATGCCACGCTCACTTCATCAATTGGTCTGGGTGAAAAATAGACTGTGGGGTAAGATTTGCCGTGTTTTTTGAGCAGCTAAAGATCTCGCTTTCAGTTCGTCTTTCCGACTGAGCAGACATCTCAGATTGACTTTTCTATTTCGATGGCTTAGTTTAAGATCGCCTCATTTAAAAATATTTTTGGAAAACTCGCTTTGAAAAAAAGCTTTATATCAAAGCTTGGTTAAAGAACAGCCTTACTTTAAATTTGAATTCAAAAACTTCGGCAGACAATTTTTGAAAAGTATTCTCAGTTAGGTTTTTTTTGATTTATTGAAAGCTAAACAGGTTTGAAATAGGTTGACGTTCCACTAAGCCGTCGATTTGTACTTATCGGGTAACCCATAGGCGATCCTATAGAGTACTATCGCGTATACAAATTTTGGAGCCTACTCAACAGCGTTTTCGCTACTTCTGATACCCTACCGCAAGTCGTTTTGTTGTTACTATTTCGCCACACTCATGTCCGCTCTACAGCACATTTAGGTCAAAACATTTTCAGTACGTCACTTAATTTAACAATTTTCCGCTTATTTCACACTTTTGATTTCATTATTTGCTGCTGCTCTTTTCACATTCTGTCATTCGCTATTGCACTTTTACTTTCTGCAAACTTTTTTTTACTTGACATTTTTGACATTTCCATACTAGTTTATGTCTTCTAATTCTCACCTCAACTCAAAGGGCGCGAATTACTAACGCTGAATGCTCATAATGTCATGCAATTTGCTCATAAAATGGTTTGTTGGTGATTTTATTGTTTAATGCGGTCTAGGTTTATGCCGCTATGGTTTTTGTTTTTGTAATAACTGGTACACTTTCTCTTTTGGAGTTCAACAGCGGTAATGAAGGTTGATAGATCTGTATGTTGGGTATTGTGACAAAATATTTTAAACCAGGGGTAACCAGGAATTGCAACCTACTGAGCCAAGCAACAACAACGTTATGCTTTCTACAACAACATTGTGCCTGGAATCACAAAAAATTACCCGAAGGAGTTATTATGGAACTAAGACATAAAAAATAGTCGCAACTAGTATGCAGCGCAATTAAAAAAAATTGTGTACCGTTATGCATTCACATTCGAATTGAAATGAGTGCGTGCCGTGGTGTAGAGGCTAACGGTATTCCGAGATCTATATTGTAATGATTTTTTGTACTTTTCTTGCGAATCTGGTTTGTTTTAGTGGGCAGCAAAAGAGCCACATGTTGTTGTTGTAGAGCAGAGGTGCACACAAGAGCTTTTCGGAGCGCCACAGCGAGCCAAATGAGTCACTATGTGCCTATGGCTGTTTTAAACCATGCATGTCGACATACCATCAATGTTTGTGTGTATACAATTTTCATAATTTAGTATTAATGGAAATTTCTAAAAAAATTAAACTTGTAAAAGTGAAAATATAAAAACTAAAAAATTAATAAAAAAGCACGCTACGATACCATTTTTAGGGAGCAAAGTAATATGAACTTTGAATGAAGAAGTACGCATAATTTTTACTACCTCTATCAATCATTGTTCACGACTAGATACGGTTCAATAAAAAAGGACCCAAAAATCTGCTTGGTAGGCATAAAAATTTGGAGGATATTCTGATCGATAACTAAGCAACTTCCTGGTGATTTACGAGACTACATAGAAGGGATGCCCAGAATGTTTTCAATGCAAACTGAGCCGTAGATTTTTTTTTATCCAAACAAGAAATCAACGGGAGAGTTGAATTTCAACCTACTTCAAAAAATCTAAGCCCTTGAAAACGAAACGATCTATATCCTCTGAGAGGTTATTCAAAAATAGGACGTTTTTCGAAGACCTCAGTGGCACTTCAAAATATTTTTCAAGAGCATTATATCTAAGAACTTTTTTCAAGAACGGTATACATATCCAAATTATTGGGGATCATCTCTAAACACGGCCCTATTAAAGAACGCCGGATTTGTTTTCAGATAAGAAATGAGATCTCTTATTGTAAAATTTTTTTTTAAGAAAATTTTACGTCAAAAAAAAAAAATGCTCTTATGGAATTGTTGAAAGTCATTCGGAGATGGGGCGTTCCTCCAACAATTCCAAACATTTTTATTCGATCTTTGTATAGATATTGGACCGATATTGGTCATGAAATTATGCGTAGAACCCCCGATACAAATCATATTTTTTGTACTGCATACCTATCTCTGAAAGTATTCTCAAGGAAAAAGGGGATGGAAGGGAGAAGGGGCGTAGTACATCATATACAAATAGGATTTTCGTACTGCATATCTTTGAAAAAAATTGTGCAGAGTTCAAGGAGAGAATAATCTTTAACACCTCAAGAAAAAAAGGATATGGATAGGGATATGGATAGGGATAGGGATAGGGATAGGGATAGATATAGATATAGATATAGATATAGATATAGATATAGATATAGATATAGATATAGATATAGATATAGACATAGATATAGATATAGATATAGATATAGATATAGATATAGATATAGATATAGATATAGATATAGATATAGATATAGATATAGATATAGATATAGATATAGATATAGATATAGATATAGATATAGATATAGATATAGATATAGATATAGATATAGATATAG
Organism: Campiglossa producta; assembly: GCA_964058755.1. Lineage (NCBI taxonomy): Eukaryota > Metazoa > Arthropoda > Insecta > Diptera > Tephritidae > Campiglossa > Campiglossa producta. The sequence continues at coordinate 13,776,545 of CAXKVI010000005.1, read as the reverse complement.
ATATAGATATAGATATAGATATAGATATAGATATAGATATAGGTATTGATATAGTTATAGATATAGATATAGATATAGATATAGATATAGATATAGATATAGATATAGATATAGATATAGATATAGATATAGATATAGATATAGAGATACATATAGATATAGATATAGATATAGTTATAGATATAGATATAGATATAGATATAGATATAGATATAGATATAGATATAGATATAGATATAGATATAGATATAGATATAGATATAGATATAGATATAGATATAGATATAGATATAGATATAGATATAGATATAGATATAGATATAGATATAGATATAGATATAGATATAGATATAGATATAGATATAGATATAGATATAGTTATAGATATAGATATAGATATAGATATAGATATAGATATAGATATAGATATAGATATAGATATAGATATAGATATAGATATAGATATAGATATAGATATAGATATAGATATAGATATAGATATAGATATAGATATAGATATAGATATAGATATAGATATAGATATGGATATAGATATAGATATAGGTATAGATATAGATATAGATATAGATATAGATATAGATATAGATATAGATATAGATATAGATATAGATATAGATATAGATATAGATATAGATATAGATATAGATATAGATATAGATATAGATATAGATATAGATATGGATATAGATATAGATATAGGTATAGATATAGATATAGATATAGATATAGATATAGATATAGATATAGATATAGATATAGATATAGATATAGATATAGATATAGATATAGATATAGATATAGATATAGATATAGATATAGATATAGATATAGATATAGATATAGATATAGATATAGGTATAGATATAGTTATAGATATAGATATAGATATAGATATAGATATAGATATAGATATAGATATAGATATAGATATAGATATAGATATAGATATAGATATAGATATAGATATAGATATAGATATAGATATAGATATAGATATAGATATAGATATAGATATAGATATAGGTATAGATATAGTTATAGATATAGATATAGATATAGATATAGGTATAGATATAGATATAGATATAGATATAGATGTAGGGATATGAACATGGAAAGAGATAGAAATAGGGATAGGGATAGGTATAGAGATAGAGATAGTGATAGGGATACAGGTAAGGATATGGATAGGAAGTAGAAAGAAAAGGCAATATGAAAGAGATAGATGGAGCACACTATAGAAAAGGATAGATAAATGGTGGTACAATAAATTTTTTTGTATGTCGGGTAGTGGACTTTGGGCAAGACAACGTCTGCTGGCCCCCCTAATTATATTATAAAATTGTGAAACAACGCTTCCCTATTTCTTTAATCTTTTAATTTCATTTTTTAGTTTATTTTCAATTTCCACACTTTTCATGCTTTTTATTTGTATCTTTCTTTATGTCATGTTGCTAGTAGGTACTCGGTAATAAAATTGAATGACCCACATTGACTTCTGACTTTGAAATAATTCGCTTGAACTGCATGAACAATCATTTTACAACATACAAGTGTATACACTTGTAGTATTAATAAGAAGCCCTCCGCCGTCCTTTGTGGACTGCCAAGTAGTAGCGAGTTTTATGACTCGCCTTGATAAATGCTTTGTACTTAAGATACTAGTATATTTTAAATACATATATAATAAATTCATTGACCACATTTCGCACTTTTCGGTTTAGCAAATTCATTTTTTTCTTGTCTTTCCATCTTACCAAAAACCAAAATTTATGTTACCGCACTTTGATCGATATTAATTTTTTTTTGTTTATTTACATATGTCTTTCACCAGATTTTGGTTTCTGAAATTTTATTCAAAAAATCAGTTTTATATAGGTAAACAATTTTCATTCGTTCGATCATTTTGATTTTATGCTAAAAATGCCTCTAGATTCGACATAGCCTCATGATTTTTTGACAATTGTTTATTCTGCTCTGATATACATATATGTATCTGCAATTAATTTATGTCTGTTTTTTTGTATTTGTATTCATATAAATTTTAATACATTTTTATTTTAACTTAAATAAACAAATTATTGTAAACATGTGTTCTAATCTTTTATTTGTTTTCTTTATCTTTGCAGGTGAGTGTATGGAAAAATACTTAGTACGTAATGATTTCAAGAGACGAAATGCTGTCTATCTAGACGTTTGAGATACATATGACATCATCAAATGTTATGCAATAGTCAGCTCAAAAGGTGAGAGTCTAGATAAGATTCTTCATAACAATCGATTCTATATATAACGACCACATTGAATAAAATAAAATTTAAAATAAAAAAAAAATTAATTTTAAAATAAAAATTTGATAAAATTAAATGAAATATAATAGAAAATTCAAGCCGGCAAGAAGAATAATTTTTTTATTATATTTCATTTAATTTTATCAAACTTTTAGGTTAAAATTAAAATTAAATATTTGTACCCTGAAGACGGTTACCGTAGAAAACCGAAATATATTGGTGAAAAACGAAACCGTTTGTTTCTTTTGAAAAAACCACTTGACCTCAAGCCGACAAGAAGAAGAATTCGTTTGAACAAAAAGGTCGCATAAAATCAATACATATTATAATAAAAAATATTAAAAAATTAAAAAGTATAGTAAAATAAACTTAACTAAATTAAAATTAAAAAAATAATAGAATAAAGTGAAGTACTTAAAATATAAAAAATAGAACAAAATAAATTTTAAAAATTAAAAGAAAATTTTAATAAAATTGTATAAAATAAAACAGAATTAAATTAAATTAAAAACAAATAAAGTATAATAAAAAATAAATATATTGGCAGAAAATAAAATAAAAACAAGACTAAGCCAAATTTAATAAAAATATTCGAAATAAAAAAAAAAAATAAAACAAAAAAAAAATAAAAAAAAAAAATAAAAATACAATAAAAAATAAAATAAATACAAAATTTAAGTGGAATAAATATAAAAAAAAAATAAAAATTTTCAAAAGTATCTATTTAAAAATATATAAAAAAGTAAAAAAAGAAAATTACAAAAAATTAAAAAAAAAAAAATATTTAAAAAAATTAAAAAAATAATAAAATATAAAAATATATTCAAAATTTTTGTATCAAAAAGTTCCTTTATGGACTACAAAAAAAATAAAAAAAAAACAAAATATTGAAAAAAACAACAAAAAGATTAGAAAAAAAAATAATAAAAATTGTTAAAAAAAAATAAAAATTAAAAAAAATAATGAAAAAGTAATCAAAGATACTTATAGAAAAATTGTAAAAAAATAAAAAAATATTTAAATTTCAATTATAAAAAATAATACGTAGTATTTTCTATAAAAAGTAAAAAATTAAAAAAAAAAAAAATTTAAAAGAGAAAAATAAAAACAAACTTTAAAATAAATGATAAAAGTATATAAAAAAGTGAAAAAATAATAAAAAAAATTAAATGAAAAATTGATAAAAATGCAACAGAAAAAGTACATAATTAAAAAAAATAATTTGGAAGAAATATAAAAAAATAATAAACGAAAATTATGGAAAAAATAAAAAAAATAATAAAAGAAAATTATGGAAAAAAATAACATAAAAACATAAAAAGTAATATAGAAATTATAAAAAAAAACTAAAAAAAGATAGGATAAAAAAATAAAAAGAAAAAATAAAAAATTCTTTTAATGAAATAACAAATAATAAAAATATATATAAAAAAAAGTAAAAAAAAAAAAAGTAAAAAAATAAAAAAAAATAAATAAAAAAAAAAATAAAAAAAAAAATAAAAAAAAAAATAAAAATAAAAAAATTAAAAAAATTAAGTAAAATAAAAAAGATTAAAAAAAATTAAAAAAAATAAAAAAAAAATAAAAAAAAAATTAAAAAAAAATAAAAAAAAATAAAAAAATAATAACAAATTTAATAAAATCTGAAAAAAATTATAAAAAAATATAAAAAATAATAAGAAAAAATAAAAAAAAGGAATTAAAAAGTACTAAGAAATATAAAAAGGAATTAAAGAAAATTGTGCAAGATCTATAAAAATAAAAATGCAATAATAAAATAATAACAAATTTAATAAAATCTGAAAAAAATTATAAAAAAATATAAAAAATAATAAGAAAAAATAAAAAAAAAGGAATTAAAAAAGTACTAAGAAATATAAAAAGGAATTAAAGAAAATTGTGCAAGATCTATAAAAATAAAAATGCAATAATAAAATATATAAAAATTAGAAAATAATAAAAAAATATAACAATCAAAAAAATAGCAAAAAATATAAAAATAATTATAAAAAAATAGCATACATAATAGAATGAAATAAAAAAATAACCTAACGCACCTAATTTTGAATGGAAAAAATTATGAAAATAAAAATGTAATAAAAGAAAATTTTAAAAATTAAAAAATAATAGAAGAAATTTTAAAAAATTAAAAAATAATAAAAAAATAGTAAAAAAAATACCAAAAAGAAAAAAAAATAAAATAAAATTAAAACAAAAATAATAAGAAAATATAAAAAAAATAAAAATAACAAGAAAATATAAAAAAATATATAAAAAAGAAAAAAAAAAATAACTAAATAAATTAAATTTGAGCGCTAAACTCAAAGCGGAAAATAAAATTTGACATTAACTATTTTTTTTTTTAAGAAATAGATACCTTTTTTCTAAAAATGTGAAACAAATAAACAAACCAATCAACGCTATGCAATAAATAAATAAATATGCCAACAAAAATTACAACTATGCGATTGCAGTCAAATTACCAGCAACAAGTCAATTAGTTTATTCCAGCGGCCCTCACACCAACGGCGGCCTGCCTACATATTTGTTGTTGCCACATCAACATAAACTTTGCGCCGCCGACGAAGAAAAAAAAAGTAGCACAAAACATGTAATTTGCACATTTCTCAAGCGAACCAAGTTGCCTTTTGTACATTTTTGTTACTGTTTTTTTTGGTGTCTTGCGTTTTGGTCAATTGCATGCCAACAAAAACAAAAAAAGCAAAGCAACAAGTTGCCGCAATGCAATGTTGTGCCGCTTTGCTGTTTATTTTTGGGTTTCTTTTGTTTTGGTATCATTTGCTGTTTATTGCACACATTTGTCACTTTTTGCCTGTGTCAAATGGAGGAAGCGAAATGTCACAGACAATAAAATTAACTAAACAACATATATGGCATTAAATGACGAAAAAACACAACAACAACAACAGAAATAGAAGCGAAAAAAGTTTGAAGCAAAATGTAAGAAAGGTGGTGTTAAAATAGACAACAATTCTTCAGCAAAAAACTAATAGAAAATTAAATACGAGCTTGAAAAACAAACGAAATTTGTAACAGAAAATTTATGTCAACATTAGCTTAGCGCGAAAAGATTTGTTAAAAAAAAAAAAAAAAAAAAAAAAAAAAACGACATAATGATGCCAAAAGTAAGATAAAACTAAGGAAGCCCCTGCTTATTACCTAAGAAGACGACGAGTTACAGCTTCACTGTGAAATAATGTCAAATTAACTGCTTTGTTGATTATGTAAAGTGGGGAATTTAAGTTAGGTTCGGTTAGGTTCAGGTGGCAGCCGCATAGGCCCACTTAGGCAGAGGACCACTGTGTTGTAATGATTCTCCACATAGCAAAATTACGGGATTAACACTGGTAAACCGACACCGTTACTGCTCCTCGAAACATTTAGATGACTTGATGATTGGTGATTAAGTTCATTATGTCCAGCTCCGCGACCTGGTGTATGCTATCCAGGAAGGGAACTCCCTAAATGATGAGGTGATGCACCGTTTCTTCCGCCTCATCATCTTTGCAACTCCAACAGCATCGTCGGTAGGGCACACCTAGCCTTGCTGTGTTCCTTCCAATAAGGTAGTGCCCCGTTAATACCCCGGTTAATATGGAGATTTCCCTCCTTCTTAGGGTTTTTTTTTTTTTTTTTTTTTTTTTTTGGGGGGGGGGGGGGGGGAATCATCGAAAGCCTTAAAGTCAGTGTGGGACTTCTCACCTAACACTACAACTCCAACCGTCATGTACCGATCCCCACGGTACTACCGTTAAGTATTCCGTCGGGAGGTGCTTTGAGCACTAGTCTCAACGTCTGTTGGTCGGCGTACCCGGTCATTTTTCATTCTACTATTCAGAAGTCGTCTTGAGAAGGTCGTTCTTGTCCACGAAATCAAATACATGTATAATTTATTTTATTCACACTTACAACTACTAGTTGAGCGTCTTCGACGATAGGAAGATGGAAAGGCCGTGGTTCCAATCCGCCTCTATGACAATGACGCATGTTTACAATCAAAGATATACACTTGCCCACCTAATTAAACCCTTACGCATTGAGCCAAGACAGTTGGACGGGCCTTGGGTCCAAAACTGTCCTCAGTAGGCAGTATTCGCCGTTGTTGATAAGGTCACATTGGCCTTGCGGTTGGAAGGGCTGTGGTTCCAAACCGCTTGAAGTCTACTCACCCACGTTTCAAATGAAACACGCCATCTTAAACCGGCTGTCGTTGTGAGCCAAGACAGTTGGACGGGCCGTGGGTCCAAAACTGTTCGGCGTTATTGATCAGGTCTCTTGGACCAGTCGGTCGGAAGGGCCGTGGTTCCAATCCGCTTTACACCTACTTGCCCATTTTTGTGATCCAAGACAGCTGGACTGACCGTGGGTCCATAACTGTCTTTAGTCGGCAGTATTCGCAGTATGGTGTTTTACCTCTTATTTGAGGTTTTTCTACCAGCTGGTTTGTAATTTGGACTCCTTCTTAGGGTGTAAATGTAAATGCCTCGAAAGTTCGTCTGCCCTATAGTTTCCTCCAATGTTCTTGTGTTCCGGGACCCATGTGAGTTTCACGCGGTACTGTTGGGCCATCTGTTAAAAAGATAGATGACAGCTGAGCACCAGTTCCGAATTGAACGAGTAAGAGCCAAGGGATGTGATGCCCGCTTGGCTGTCGGTGAAAATATCGACATCGATCACGATATCCTGTCCGGTAGTGCATTTACCTATCCAAGCCGTGGCGTCCATGATTGTTGAGACTTCAGCCTGGAAGAAGCTGCAGTGATCGTTTAGTCTGAAGGCGAGCTCAAGGTCAGATCCTTTGAATAAAACCCTTCTCCAACTCTGCCGTCTAACTTTGAGCAGTCGGTGTATATTGAAGTGCCCGCTGGGAACGTTTCTTCTAACTTAAGTTAATTTTTATTATTTTTGGCTTAGTTGAAAGTTTATTGCAAAAAGAACTATCGTGTCTATCATTAATTCCGACGGAGAAAGAATTAGGAGTAGGGGCTCTTCAAAAAAATGCTGATAAAGAGTTTTTGAAACATGTCTTCAAATCTGATGATGTTGTTTTTGTTGTAACAGTATTTCGCCCTGCCTAGTCGGCGCATCCACTCACAAAAAGCGATGTGACGGATCAAACCGGATTGCACTGATGTTGACAGTCTTTTGCTGGATATGAATTCGGTACGTTTCGATGAATAGCATCTTGTGGTACCAGTCCGACAGCCTCGAAAACGATTTCGTCCCCCCCAGCCGGGGTCGAAGTCTGAGTTTAGTCGACTCTTTCGACAGGCATATCTACCTGGGACATATTCTAAAAGCTTGATTTAAAAGGGAAGATTAATCGATTTAATAACTTCGATTCGATTGTGTTTTGACAGAAACCCCGTTAAAGAAAGCGATATAAGGAACAATTTTTCTTTTTAAAGTATGTCTGTTTTTTTTTTGAATTGCCTTGGAATCAAGTTCAGATGCAGCCCATGGGTACAAACTATACTCAAAGAAAAACAGCCTAGCTACAACTAATGGCTCCGTACCATTTAAATACCGACGCGAAGTGGATAGATATTTGGCTGAGGAATTTTGTACTTTGACTCCTGTATTGGGGGTTTGTGTGACGAAATGATTTAATAAGTTTGACAGTTTATACTTTGGATAAGCTCTCTCTACATAGGAAATATTTTCTCGCTAGGTGGCGGAACAGTTGTAGTTAATACACACAGAATAATTTTTGTCAACATGAACCATGTTAAACTAACAAGAAAGATCCTGCTAAATTTGCCTGAGATAATGAGGCAGATAGTTAATGTTCATGTTAACATGAATTAATGTTAGTTTAACAGTAATTCATGTTATCTTAACAGGAATTCATGTTAATTTAACAGGAAGTCATGTTAATTTAACAAGAAGTCTTGTTAATTTAACACGAAGTCAAGTTTTTTTAACATGAGCTTCATGTTAATTTAACAGGAAGTCATGTTAATTTAACAGAAAGGCATGTTTATTTAACAAGTCATGTTAATTTAACTGAAAGTCATGTTAATTTAACAGCAAGTCATGTTAATTTAACAGCAAGTCATGTTAATTTAACAGGAAGTCTGTTAATTTAACACGAAATGAAGTTGTTCAGCTAAAGCTTCATGTTAAAATAACATGATCGATAGTCTTGAAAAATAATAACCTAAAAAAGTGTTGAAAAAGTTAAAATATATTTAATTTTTAGTTTTACTTTGTTTTCGTTAATGCTTCATTTGTTTTAAATTATTTGCATAATTTATTTCTTTCAATTGCTTCGATTTTATTGCCTACTTTTAAAAGTTTCTATTGCATTTCGTTTCACTAACTCATTCTGCCGATTCTCCACTTCTTTATTTCATAGCCACACTTTTTATTTATTGGGCAGTTTTTATTTATTGCTTATATACATATTGCTATTACGTATGCCTACATATGTAGGTATTCGAATTGATTCACTGATAAACTGCTTTGATTGCTGTATCGAGTAATTTTGCGCATCGTCGATTATTGTTTATGAAGTGGAAAAATAAGTACCGATAACATCAGCAAAATAAAGTGATCGATGCTTTTGGAGGTTGCCACATCAGTGCAGAAGTAAAAAGTAGTCGGTTTTAAAAGCTATCTAGTCAGGGATTTTTGCTTATAGGGCGCGTTAAATAGGGAGCTTTGAGTATTTCGATAAAAGCGCCACCTAGCGGGCTTAGTTTTTGTAACAGAGAGCTTTTGATTGCATATCAAACAAACTACCGAATCAAAATTGATCCGAATCGAAGTATAAACACGGATTTTGGAAATATAGCGCCTTCAGTCCCATCTAGCGGCAGAAAATATAGCCTATGTCAAGAAGCTTTATCCGAAGAATAAACTTCCAAAGTTTGGCGAAAATCCGTTTAATAGTTTTTGAGCCAATTCGTCAAACAAAACCACCCTACAATTTTATATATCGTCGGCATCGCGCCAAAAGCTGCTAACTGCTTCAGACAAATTTTTCAGTAGAACGAAAAAATCAAAAAAACCTACACGCAATTTTCAATTGCATTCTGGGATCTAACAGTTTTCTCTCTCTGAGCACAGTTCGTTGTGCGACCACCACTGTCGGAGATAGCTGCTTCGGAACCAACAATCCTCAGCAGAAAAGACAAAAGAGGACGGATCGGCACCTCCATATACACCGACGGCTCGAAGTTAGACGACAGAGTTGGCGGAAGGGTTTATTCAAGAGATCTGGTCCTTAAGCTCTCATTCAGATCACGCTGATCATTCCAGCGTCTTCTAGGCTGAAGTCTCAGCAATCGGACAGTATAATTTAGTTTTCAGCGACAGCCAAGCGGCTAGCCTTGGATTTTAGTCGTTCAACTGTGAACTGACGCTCAGATGTCATCGATCTCTTCAAGATATGGTCCAACCGAACCGCGTGAACCTCACATGGGTCCCGAGACGCAGAAACATTGAGGGAAAGTGTAGAGCAAACGCTGCAAGCTAATGTTGAAGAAGCACACACTCCGCCAAGCCAACAAAAGATGGCTACAATCCCCAGAGTTCCGAATATCCAAATGAACCTGTCCAAAATGGGATCCTAAAAAATGTAGACACAATTACACCCTAAGAAGGATGGAAATCTCCAAAATAATAGGTATATTAACCTCGCACTGCCTTAATGGGAGGCATGCGGCAAGGCTAGGTGTGCGCTACCGACGATGCTGCAGGAGTTGCAAAGATGATGAGGAGGAACAAACGGCGGAGCACCTCATCTGCTACTGACCGGCTGCAAGTGGTGCGAAAAGGCGCTTTTTGGAGTTCCCTTCCTGGATAGCCTACGTCAGATAGCGGCGCTGAACATAGAGGACTTGATGGCCTTCATCAAAACATCTAATTTGTTCGAGGAGCTGTAACGATGTCGGCTTGGGAGTGTCAATCCCGTAATTCTCCCGTAAACTGAAGACTTCTACTGTAAACAGCTTTAATCAAACGAAATTTGATCTCACCCTCTTGCTTTTATAAATAAAACGCTTTGTAAAGTGGCTGCGCTGAAAATTAGGTACTTGACCGCATTGCGATACATACTTATTGCCGCCGCCAACTGTGAATAAGTTATATAAAAAATGTATTTAAAAAAAACTAAAAAAGTGTGCAATCGATTTATTGCATAAAGAAATCATTTGCACAGAAATAACTGAATGAGTAAGCAGAGCGCGCGCACCAGCTCCTTATGCCTGTATATGTATATGAGCGCGCTGGGAATGCAACTTTGACGCTAGTCTATTTATGTGCGATTACACACATATTTACATACGTTATCTCCATATACTACTTGGCGGCAATTGAGGCGTTGCCCGAATTCCAGAGCGCGATGTGTGCATAGCTGCTTAAGGCGATGCGGCGCGTTGTGGGGCTGCATGCTGACCATACCCGACGCGCTTCTTATAATACAAAAACCTAACAATTTCTAAAGTCATTTATAAATATGCAGACTTCTACTACTGTATTCAATAAACATAATTATGAAGCGCTTCAGTTCGCGGCACACAATAAAACTCACAATCAGCACAACGACTTCTGTTCCAGAGTTGAAATATCATCTTTTCTTCTTTGCAACGACAAACAATAAGTCCGCGTATGCCGCCGTACCCGCAAGCGCTCCAAGTACGCTGAGTAATCTGTAACTTCGCGCGCCGCGCTCTATGTGCGCCGATAAGCTCCTTGTACTCTCCCTTCCACACTCTGCTTGCAAGCGCTTGATTTTCACTTTCTTTATTATGCATTTTTTTTATCGCATCTGTGCGCAATGCAATCATGCGGCAGCGCGATTTCCAGTTGCCCAAGGCATTCCCGCGCATTCAACAACAGAAATTCCATTGCTTTTATTTCATGAGATGGACATTTGAATGCCCGACGCATCGCTGTAGAAGCTTTTATACAAATTTTTTGTTTTCTTATTTTAAAGTGATTATTGCCGCGCGCGTAAATTAGCCCAAGCAGCATTTGAATGCTGTGTGTTGAGGAGCCGCGCGGCACGGCGCTTTGTGTTGCGCCACAGACAAAGAATTTTTAGCAACGAAATTTTCAATTGAAATGCATCCGAATTGTTGTTACGCGTAACACAGCGCAACAAACAACAGGAAATTCATCCGGTAGTTTATTTTTGTACAATACAATGAAGCATCTAACTTATTCTAGACGCCAAAGATATGTATTAGAATGTTTCTGAAATAAATGTATACCAAAAATGTGCTGAAAAGGGATGGGAGGGCTTGCCTTTAATTGGAATTGTATTTCGAAAACGAGAACTTGCTGGATACAATGAAGATGCCAGAAGGTAAATAATAAGAATAATATGCGCGAATAAGCTTAATTGGGCGACTCCAAATAGCTGGCATATCCGGCGAGCGGCGAGACGGTGGATTCGTAAATAAAAAAAAAATTTAATCAAATTAAATTAAATGTTATAAAACAAAAAATTAATTATAATTTAAAAATTAATTAAAATAAATTAAATTTAACTAACTCGAGTTAAATTATATTTTCTTAAAAAAAAAAATAAAAAAAAATAAAAAAAAAAAATAAAAAAAAAAAATATATATTATAAATAAAGAATGAAAACTAATAGAAAAGAATTAAAAAAAAAAATAAAAAATTACAAAAAAAAAAAAGTAAAAAAAAAATAAAAAAAATGAAAAAAGAATAACAAATTAGATTAAAATATATAAAAAAATATATAAATAAAATAAAAAAGTCAAATAAAATTAAATAAAATTAAAATTAAATAAAAAAGTAAAAACAAATTGCATTGCAATAAATTTTAGCAAATAAAGTTTTATAAAATAAAAAAAATTTATAAAAATAAAACTAACAGGAAAAAAATAAAAATTGTAAAAAATAAAAAAAATAAACAAGTAAAAAAATAAAAAAATATAAAAAAAATAAAAAACTAAAAAAAAAATAAACAAAATAAAAAAATAAAAAAAAAATAAACAACTAAAAAAGAATAAAAAATAAAC